>VWZY01002376.1:873445-905271 GCA_013399075.1 Chloroceryle aenea
TGCCGGGGCCGCTGCCGGTGGGAGGTGGCGGCCGGGTCAGCGGTTGCCCTGCGGCAACGAGGGCTGCCCGCTTCGCCCGGCGTTCGTCGGGAAAAGACAGGGATTTCCTAACGCATTGCCGCTCCTGCGGGAAGGTAGCAGCGCGCTGTGGGGGAAACACATGGAAACCTCCAGATTTAAGTTTCTTCACTGCATTTTCTGCAAATTAAAGCTCGACATGAAAGCAAACTTGTTAGTCTTATCTGTAATTATTATCATGTGGGTATTCCCTGTCAGGAAAAACAGTTACAATTTTGCCATAGGAAATGTATAGGAAGTGTTAGCACGACTTAAAAATGTTGCCTTTGCATTTCTTGCTTGAAAGCAAGTTACTCTATTTGGAAATATTAGAATATTTCCCATGTCATTACAACCTGAAAAAGACTTCAGTGCACTTCATCAATGTCCACAAATCCCTTTTCATAGACTTGATCCCATCAGATCCTAACTTCCCGTGAGTCTTGTTGAAGTGCCCTGGGAGGATGCAGGAGGCTGACTGGTGCCGAGCACATAGGTTACCCAGGAAGGACCTGATGGCCAGCAACTCCCGATGGGCATTTGAAGCGTTTTAGGCTCCGGGAATCGTATCAAAGACTGTAAATTCCTCCTGGCTTGTACATTGTTACTTTTTGTATTAAGGAAGAGCACTGCCTCCCTTTCTCTCTTGAACTTGCTTAACCATCATTCATTTCTAGGAGGTCTTCAAATGCTATGAAACATACAGCATTTCAAGAGTTATATCTTTGCTGCTGATGTGTATGTAGAAAGAGCAACACCAGAAAAACGATTTAAAAAATCATTATATAGAAAAATAAGGTGATTTACTTACACTGTTACACAGTGACAATAAAATGCTTAATGACAGCATGCCAATCATCAAACAGGCTCCCAGTATATTTTCCCCTGAGACTGTTAGTACAATATTGATTGCCATTCCCATAGCCAACCACCGCTGCTTTGAAAATAAACCAACAACTTGTGCATTATTGTACCTTAACTATTCTGTCTGCCTTAACTATTCTGTCTGCCTCATTCTGCAAAGAGATCACTAGTTTGGAGCCTCAAACCTCCACTAAGTCCCACTAATCCCTTGTATTGCCATTGTTAGTTCTTGGGATAAGTATCTCTCTTTATGTACGGTGAGTACAGAGAAAAATAACAAAAAAAGGAGTATACATATATATTACACTGATACAGACTTGTACAGTCACTAAGAATGCAGGTTGCATTAAAGGTTACCATTTTAAAACTGCACAGTTATTTGTAAACTGTTTTACAATAAAATACTGGGAAGTTGATTCAGTCATGGCCATTAGTCAATCGAAGCAGATGAATTGCCTCACAGGCCTTGGAGTTGCTCTGAATAGCTTGGCAACTCTCCCCTTACAGTTTGACATCACTCCTGTATTTCATATACCAAAACAAACACCATCACTTAGTTTTTACAGTGATCCTAGCCCTGCTGTCCCATCTTTTTCCTTGTTCTTTCAAACAGAAGTTTGAGAATATTTCCTAGTTTCTGCTTTCCCCTCTTCCCTCTTTAAAGTTATGCTATTTGCTTATGATTCTATTTTTATTTCTCTGACAGGATTTCATTGAAGTCTCCTCTTTGTGGAATTTATACTTGTGGCCATTTAAATTCATTGCAGGCTAGAACTTGGTATAAGAGTTCGCAGCTTCTCAGCCAGATTTGAATTACTATATTTAATCTATACTTAACTTTTTTTTTTTTTTTAAATGAGAGTGAAGATAGAAATAATTTTATTGTGGTTCCAAATGGTGGCTGTACTGACTTCGTATCTTGTCTTTGTTGCACTCTTTTCAAATGGACGTGCCAGAGTATTTGAAACATGACTTTAGAAAGGTGTTACTTTACAAGCCTTTAAAAATGAATTTTCAGCATAAAACTTTTGTGAAAATTAGGTATTGTGGATGCACAAGAGTATTTTTATTGCATTCTTGGATACGGCTCAATGAACAGTGAAACCAATTTTCATGTGATCTTAAAGAGGGCAAAAGTCTTTCTTATGCTTTGAAAAATGTTTTGCACAGTTGTTTTTTTTTTAATTTTTGTGTTACTAATTTTTGTGAATATTCAGGCAATGCTTTGTTGGCCTCTGTAGCCTCAAAGAAGAGAGAATGACAAGAAGACTTCTGTTAGACTAGATTACATCAGATAGCTTACATTTGCTTTCTTTATGTCTCAGTTTTAAAAAAAAGAACACAGTACTTGATCTAACATGAATTCCATTGTGTAAGTCCAGCTGAGTAATTACTCAAGAAATGGTTCTACCAAGTCAAATTTTTGTTCGCTTTAGGATTTTTATTATTTAACTTTTTCACAACAGTCTTTCAATAACTGCTGATTAGAGATAGTCAGATTGGCCATCGTTCTCCAAACTCTTGCTTCTCAGACAGCAATTCACAGCTGTGGGAAACGTAAAATCATACCAGACCACCATGATAGTATTTCCTCTCGCCCTATGGAGCTGTTAATGATTTATTTTATAATTAGCTATTGTATCACTCTACCACATAACAAGCACAAGTGTAGAGAACCTCACAGTACTGCTGACAAATGGAATGTGTCAGTCCCTGTCTGAAGAGCAAGGGGTCTCAAATGCAACAGATTCACACCTCTCATCTGTGCAGTCAGCAGTATGCTTATTGAATGCTTTAGAGAAGGTTGGTGGATTTTAAGGAGAGGGCTAATTACTAGCCTGAATGGGGATGTAAACAGAGCTCAAATAAAGGGAATATGCACATTTTCCTCCATTCTTCTCATTTGAGGGTTAAGTATTTATGCTAAAGTTAACTAGCTCTTTTGCAGAGCTGTTTTCTATATTAGGTTACCTTCTCTGAGACTGCATTTGAAATGTGTGTGTAGAGAAGCACAGTGATGTGTAGACTGGGAGTATTTTAATCAATGCAATATGACAATGTATCCCCTAGTCATAAAATGGTTGCCCTGTGAGAGCTATGTAATAAGCTGCCCTGTTGTACAAGGGAGTAGAAAAGAGATCTTAAAAAACAGCAGTAAAAGTCTGTTGTCTAAAAACATAACATCCAGATCCCAAAATAAATTCGAGATTAAATCTGTTAGTCTAAGAGCATGCATCTACTGGAACACACAGAGAAGACCCAGGTGCCGAGTTTCTTTTTTGAGAGAAGATCTTTCCACTATAAATATGGGTAAAAGCACTTATGGAAGAAAATATGAAAAATAAAGTTTTCTTTGAGTGTTTTGCACCGAGTTAACAAATTTCTATTTCACAGTAGTAACACTGCATTAATTATGTCACTATTTTTCCTTCATGATAGATTATTGTTAGTAATTCATCACTGTAACATATTAATAGTGGTATTAGTTTTTAAACAGAACAATCATATTAGTAACATACTTGTCATATTAGTGAAAATTAACAAAATGATGAAAAATTGCTTCCAAGGCTTTGGGGCTCTAACACTGCAAGGAAATCACTTTTTCCAAATCCAGCAGTTTTTCAATGAGCATATATTTTCTTGAAAGGTAAAATGACTGTTGGTTTACCGTGTTCTCTGTCCAAAACCATAGGGCCATTTTGAAATATTAATGCCATCCTTTTAATGCCAAATGTCTGTGTGTAATCTTTTATGATTCAAATACTCTGTATTCTGTCTTTTAAAAGCCTGAGTACTGTCATTGACAACCCCTGTCATGAGGTTGTTGGAGTCCATTAACTCCCTTTTTGTCGAGGATTATGAGTCTGTACTGTCCAGCATACTTCTGTGGTACCATACAAACGCTCTTCTAAGGGATTAAGCCTACATATCCCACAGGGGCAGTCATCTGTGAACCAATCACTTACATGAGGATACCGTTTGGGTTTTTTGTTTGTTTGTAAGCAGATAGCTTCAGGCCTCTGTGAGCATTCTCCTCCCTACCTTCTTCATTCTGTCCTTTTAGATTTCCAGTATCTTATCTGGCATGGTAACTGTTGCTAATATAGTAAGGTGATGTATGGATTTCCCTAGGATCTCTTAACAGTAACTACCCGAATTAGGTAATAGGGCTGTAGAGTGGGATTTCTGATTCCCTCCCTCATGAACATCTGGTGCCTCAGAATCAAGAGATGATAAAACATTGCCCAAACCTTGAGAATCCTGTTTGGAACTGGAGTCACTGGTTTTGTCTGCTGCTTTGTGAAACCAGAAGGCAAACCTCCAACCTCTCATCTATTTAAAAGCTAGCAAGGCACATTTTCCCCATTTCTGCAACTACATCGGGTTGTCTATTTTATAATTTAAAAAGTTTCTTTGGCTTAAGTCTGCTATTTTTTTGAAAGATGTGAATAGCTTTCATTTGATTAAAACCAGAATGTCACACTGGAAAAATAAGTATTTATTGCCAAGCAATAGGCCACAATTAAATCAAGGGTCAAATCGGACACATGCTTATTCAATAATCAGTTGAACCCACCCTGTCAAATGCAAATGAAATGGTAAATTCATTGAGTTTTCAGAATGACCAGAAAGTAGCCTTTATATTCAAGTTTGTCTGTGTGCAACATTGCTTCCTTTGAACATGTGATTCACCAGTGAAAGTATTTTGGGGGTTTAGAAGCACAATTCCTAGTATCTGTCTAACAATCAAGTCTGTAAGTAGTAGTAACTTTAGCTAAAACATCTCTAGACAAAATCACTCCTACCATAAGCTGAACCCATCCTAGGGGAGTCAGGCAGCTAAGTGAGACTGTACCAACCACAAATGTGACCCACACATACAGCAGGGTTAATAACAATGGTCTTATTGCAGAGATTAATTAATGCTATAAAAAGTTTTAATTCTCTAAACTGCTGCCACAGCATGTCTGTGAGCAAAAGTTTGTGCAACTGTGACACACCGGCTGTGCTCTGCTGAAAAAAGTTTCTCAGGAAACATCCATGCTGACTCTGGGACCAGCTTTATAATGACCCCAAAGTCCATATCCACTGACCATCTACCCTGAAAGCCTCTCAGCTTTTCCCTTGGCAGCAAGTCTTTCTAGGATTGGAAGTGCTGCTTGAACTCCCAGATCTCAACTGGGTCTGGCTCCCCACCTTTCTTATTCATGTGTATAAAGCTCATCTATCCATGGTGCAGCTCACACACATGGCTGCAGTGTCAGCCAGTGCAAGTCCTAGGACCCCCTGCCCTGGAGGGTCCCTTCTTTGGGACTCAGCTTTTTCTCTGTACTTTTCTTTACAGCAAACTAAGCCATAGGGAGAAGCGAGTGGCTTAGATGACCTCCCTCTGGTACATAAGCAGCAACAGAGAAGTAAAGTTGGTATTTTACTGTCCCTTTTCGGAAATCTTATTTTTCAAATAATTTTAAGCTCTTAAGGTGTTGTGCAAAAGACAGCTGCAAGCAGCTGTAGCACTTTAAAAATTAAAATCTCCCCAGCAGTGTTTATAACATGTATGTATTGTGGCACTGATTTTAATACAAAACATTAGATTGACATCCGATCTACACATAACATGCATTTGACTGACATGGGCATTTATTACACATTGATGTGACATATGCCAAGCATAACAACAGCCCTGACTGACAACACAGCGAAAAAGGACTTGTGTCATCTAAGTTCGATCCAGAATATTTCCATTCTTCCCTATTTAGTGGTAATAATTGTGTTACTCATATAAGAAAGTATTTTTGGAGTAATACAGCACTGCAAATTGGCCCAAGTGGCACTTAAGTCCACAGCAGAAGAGCAAGAGGTCTTTTTAGTCTCTAAGCATTTAGAAAAGATAACATAACTAGGGCTCCAGTGAATTGGAGTTGTCAAAATTCACACCTAAGAGAAAGGGGGTGTTGGGACTGTTGCCAGGAAACAGCATCTGGTATCACATTTCTAAAAGGATGCATGCATATGAATGCAAGTGGGAGCTGCAGCATGATAAATCTATCACAGAAACTGCACCTCCTCCTATCTGTGTTGCTGCATCCGCCCATATGAACTTCCTTGCCCTTATTCCTTAACAATACTTTCCTCAACAGCCAGGGACCTGTAGGCAGTCATTTGCAGGAAGAGTAACAGGTTCATCTTCACAGGGTGGCCAGTGCTACAGACTATGGCCAGGGCCAGAAAGGAAGCTCAACTACTCTTCATGATATTAACTTCTTGCACACTAACTCCCAGTCTCAGTTCTGGGGCAACACTTGGACATGGTTTGAGGGATAGCACACAAAGAAGCCACTCCTGCAAGGTTCTGTGGAGAGGACTGCACTAACCTTGCCTCCCATCATTCTTCACAGCCCTCCAGCGCTGTCCAAGCAGCCTTTTAACCTCTAATATTTTCTATGCCCTGATGCCATACTCCATGGTATGGCAACAGACTCCCATGGTGTTTTAGTTGCTGTGAGCAAAGACACACACAGAAGAATAATTTTGTTGTATGGTCATAGGGACATCACACGGGGCTCAAAGGAGATCCAAGGTCAAGTGCTATGCACTGTGGTCATGGCCATCTAACCCACCTTGCCTTTAGGGGCAGAAGACTATCAGTCTCTGCTTTATTCAGGGGGGATAGATACAGACCTAGAAGATAGAAGATAACAGAAGATACTGGAAGTGGTACACATGATCAAGGGCATTGGAATACGTTGGTAGTGGAGATTAGAAATATTCACTGTAACTTTTCCAAAACTGTTGAGTTTCTCTGTAGGACAAAAATCTCCAGAACATATTCTGGTAGAGCCAGACAAAATCATTGCTGGAAATTCCAGTCCCTGGGCAGGCTCTCCACTCCTAGTGATGAGCCAAGGATCAAGGACTTTGGGACCACCTGGTGTCCAGACAAAGTTCCCAGGACTGTTTTATGATGTGATGCTGCAATTGTAATTATTAATATTGAATGGACAGTATATTACTGAGTTTTTGTAAGTATACAGACACACAAATAACTTGCCAACTTCACCATATTAAGAAGCACACTTATTTAAGAAGAGAAAACTAAATACACAACAGGATATTATTCTGGACACCCATTCTACCAGTGACATCATCACAGTTTTCACAGACTCTATATACATCCAGTACAGGCCCAGTTTCAGAGCTCTTTTTTAGACATGATTTCTGTTCACTCTCAGTACAGGCCATAATGCAGAAAATGAAGACATGTTCTTTGGGGTTTTTTAATTCATTCTCAGCAATAACTTTCTTTGTAGTGAAGTTTAAGTGATTTTCCCAACCAGATTATACTTCTCAGGTGTGTAAATTTGTTAAAACTACCTCATATCATTTAAATTGAGGAGGAAGACTCAGGAACTGACAATACAAAGGCCCTTTCCTAAGGAAAGACCAAATTTCTTTTTTTAAACAGTGGCTCCCCTACTTCCCCACTTAAGAGAATAGCTGCTGTATGGTAAGAGCAGGTCATGAAAAGTTTTAATTGCTCAGATAGGTATTAGTCCAGGGTAAAAGAGAGGAAAAGCTGTCTGAGGGAGATATACAATAAGTTAATCTTCCCACAAATTATTTCTTGCCTTATATTTAAAAGGCCTTTTATTTCAGATGGCCTTTGGCACTGTAACTGTTTTTTGGGTAAGTAGCTAATTCATTTTATAGAATGTCATTCCTGTGTCTCAACATGACTGCTACATTAATTTTTAAGTAAGGACTTGGCATATAATTTTGTTTTATTTATGGTCATATTACTAATTTTAATTACATTAACCATGTATATTTGTAATCTTTTAAACTGCATTTTGTAATAAAGCACCTGGGTACTCTTGGGCAGCAGATTGTGTGCAGGCACATTTTCTGAATGGAGAACTCATCATATAATATTACTATTTATATCACTTCTGAAGTTTATCAGAATATTAGGCTTTTTATGGGTTTATTTACACTAATATTAACAGGTACAGTTATTTCAGACTAAGGGATTTTTGAGTGGAGAATCACTGCTTTATGTTAGAATGTGTCAGTAGTTGAATAGGACAGTACTGCATTCCACAGTGCTTTCTATAGGGTCATCACTGCTAATATATACATTTCATGATAGTAATTACCAGACCAATGCTGGGCTTTTGACCAATGCTGGGCTTTTCTAGTTTTCCAGAAATGAAAACAATCTCTGCCTTATGAATAGCAGTAGTGTTGCTGTTGAAAGTGAGAGAACATTATGCCATAAATTAACAAGTTCTTGAATATGATAAACTGCATACCACTCCTGTCACTTACATGACTGTTACAGAACAAACAGGCAAACAATAATGTGGGGCAACAAAATCTAACTCGAAAGATTACTTAAATTTCTGCAGAGAAAAGCAAACTATCTTATGTAGATATTTTTGTACATTTTTATGATAAGATTTCAGTTCTTCCTTGTAGAAGTCTGGTAATCTCTTGGCCAAGAAATGTGGTCTAGTGTAAAACCAATGCATACAAGTGCACCACAGACTCCAATCAATTTTGATTTAATTTTATAGTGTTCTCAAGCTGACTTTGCTATAAAGAATAGATAATATACATTAAAAGCATCCCTCTGGATGTGTTTCTGAGGGCTCAGTCTGTTACACTGGAGTTAGTTAAGAGCTTTTTGGCTGATCTCTGGACACATAACTTTAAATTGAGCCCAACAGAAGACTGCTAAATATTTTTTTCCACTTTTAAACTACAGAAGCAAAGTAATTTATTTGCTTGGTACTGCTGTTCAACCATTTTAGGATTCAGGCCTATAAGGACTGATTTCTTTGAATGCTGTTTTCTGTGTTGCTTGTTTCTTTCTTGGATCAACAATCTTACCAGAAGATTCCTAACACTGATTTGAGAATGCATTTAATATAAAAACCTGAAAGGAAATTTTATCATGGAATTTACCTCTTCAGTGCAATGCATGCAGCTGTTGTCACATGCCAGATAACTGTAACTGTTAAATACTCTCTCTTTCCTTATTCTGCATAGTTACACACAAGAAACTTTTGCAGATACAGATATCAAAGATCTGTCAGCTGAAGAGATTTTGTTGAGTTGTCAATTTTAAATATGCATTGCAAAATAATAGATGTCCAATGTTTAGTTTACATAATGCATTTAATAAAATATTTGGAAGTAACTAGTAACTGATAACATACTGCTGTCTTGCTAATTGTCAGCAGTGATTCCTATCACTTGCTAAAAAGTAGTCTGACTAATTTTTAGTACATATGATAAATGCAATTCAGAGCTGTGAGCATATGAAGAAGTTTTATGTTGCTAAGGGTGAGCAAATACATTTCCTGTAGGCCTGTTATATGTAAACAGTGGAGTTTACATATCGCACTCCACATAGATGTTTTTATAATCTACTGTGATTTTTTTTTAATTGCACCTACAATAATAATATTTATCAAGATCCTTTTAATTAATTAGAATAATTCAAATTAATTATGAACTTTTTTTTTATTTAAACCAGCTTTTCTTTTGCCTTACATGCCTGTCACTTTAAATTTTCTAAGATTCAAGTTCTGTATGGACAATCCATATTTCCAGGTCTTTCCACTGTTTTGTGTTACTTGGGCTGGTTTTGTATAACACAGTTAAGGATGTCAGAAGCAGTATGTACTCAGTCCATTAGTTTGGCAACTGCACAGAAGGCCACCGTTTGAGAGCTGGTGTGTGGCAGGGTCAGTGGAGTTCAGAATTGCTGCAGAGACAATGTATTCCCATAGAACGGGGGCATAAGATTTATGATGACCTGTTCCATGGCCTGCTGAAGGTAACAAAAAGCTTCTCCTGCATACCAGCACTCTGTAGGCTGATGTATACAGTGGTAGTATTGCCATCCTCAACAGACTATGTTTCCCTGCTCTTCACCTAAAGTATTTCCAGCACCTAGATATTTCAGGGAAGTGGGGCCAAAGGTTTTTCTTGGAGAAGTTAAAAAAATTAGCTTCCAGGAGATACAGAAGAGCTTCAAATTCCAGAGGGAATTAAATATAAGGAAGCAGGAATATCCTGAACTGGATAAAGCAGTGTGCCAAATCCCAATGTCTCTCTCAACTCTCCTATCAGCACAACTAAAAGTACATAGGCCTATCAATGCAGTGCCCATGAAAATAAGAGATTAACAGCAGCACAACATGATGACCCTTCAAATCAACATCGTGTTTGAAGAGATATTCTTGTACAACGTGTGCCTTCTCTAAAATGTTAATAAGCTCGTCGCTGCAAAACAGAAAAACCTGATGGTGAGTGGATTGCAAGAGGTCACAAATAAACACAAGCTTTACTATTGCAATTACCTTGATTTCCTCTGGAAAACCAGTACATGTGCAAAAAAAATAAGTTCTCTAAAGAAAGTTCTTCCATATGTCAAAGAAAACTGCCTTGTAGATGATGTTTTGGGTACTCCACTTGAACTGTCAGTACAAGTGTGTAACTGAGAATTTAAGTCTCTGGTTTTCTTGTATAAACATCTTTTTCTTTTAATTTGTGCAGTGTTTTAACATAAGCTCAGGTCACTCTAAAAAATTGAATGTGCTCTTATTTATTCAGATTAATTAATACTAAAAAAAATGTGCATATAAAGATGAATTTTTTGTCTCCATTGCACAAGAGAAATTTAAGATCTTAAGACCTAGAATCTTTTTCTTGCTAACCTGCAGGTTGTGGCTGCTTTGATCAAGCACCAGGGAGGGCACATACTAACCAGTGCAAAATACAATGTGGTAAAAGACAGTCTACAACTTTGGCTTTTGCAGTCTGAAACACAGAATGTTCTTTGAAGTCTCACACACAGCTCTGCAGCAAACTTCTGTCCCTTTTTAATGCTCATAATATCCCATTATATGGTTATGCCTGTATACAAATTTGCATATTGCGTGGAAATACACTGTGGTTGTGATGCATGTCCAAATGGGGACTCTTTAGGCAACCAGACTTAATTTAATGTATAAGTTCAGGTGGGGTTTGGTTTTCATGTTTTGTTCTTGGAAATTCTAGTTACTCTAACCCCTGTGTCTTAGTCAGATACAAAAGTAGTCTTAGATCTAGCCACAGATCGCATGTAGCATGCCAAAATCACTGTCCTATGGTTGGTACTGTGAAATAAACTCAGTCATTTGGAAGAGAGCATTCAGGAGGGTGGTAAACTTTCCAGGTAGCAAAGAATTACTTAGGTTAGTCAGCATTACAGAACACTGCAAAGATGTTCAATAAGACCTAATAGCCTGCACAATGGCAGCCAAATTCAGCATTGACAACTATGAAAATACATATTGGAAGGAACAGATTGAATTGCTCATGTACATTGCTAGCTTCTAAATTAGCTGTAACAACTTGGGAAAAAGACCTGGGGGTCACTGCGGGCAGCTCAATTAAACATCTGATCAATGAGCACTGGAGGTTAAAAAAGCAAACAAAATGTATGAATGTATAAAGAATGGGATAGAAAACAATGACAATACTGTAATTGTGCAATTATACAGATTGTTGGCACACTTTCCCTGAATACAGTATTCACTTCTGGTCACGCCATTGCACAGCGGAAATAGCAGAAGCCCAAAGTTAGGCAACAGAAGGGAAGAGAGACAAAGAGAAACTTCCATATTAAGAGAGATTTAAAAGATGAGAACTGTTCAGCTGTAAGAGGAAATTAATAAGTGGGGATATGAGATATAAAATAATAAATGGTATGGAGAAGGTCAATTGGGTGCTCCTATTTACTCTTCCCTATAATGTAAGAACAAAGTGACATCCATTAAAATGAAAAGAAACAAATTTGAAGCTGATAAAAAGAAATACTTTTTTACACAATGCATAATTAGCCTGTTGAACTCACTGCAACAAGCTATCATTATGCCCAAGAGCTTAGTAGGATTCAAAAAGGATTATACACTTATTTGGATAATGAGAGCGCCCAGGGATACCTTAGATAGGATAAAAATGGTTGGGGGTGGAGATGTATGAACCCTCATGCTTCAGGGCATAAACCAATCATTAGCTGTCTGGGATTAGGAAGAAACTTTCCCTACGAGCAAATTATTCAATAATTGTCCATTATGGGTTTTCTTGCAAATTCCACTGAAGCATCTGGTCCTGGCCACTTATTGTAGAGACGGCATGGGACTGCTGATGTGATCCAGTATGGTATTTACATTTCCCAAATCATCATATGCATTTCCATGAGCCTAGGAAAGCCATCTCTGTACCTAGAGAGATAGTTCTGTCTATTCTGTGACCTCCTTGCTGCATGGCAATCACTGAATATTTATTTATGTATTTATTGGTGATATAGACAGGGAAGGATGACGTTTCATCCTTCAGAGAAGACAGATTTTTCATTTTAAATGCATGCGTGGCTTGTGCTGAACCGTCTAATGCTAACATGTGATAAGTGTTTTATCCTTCAAAGTTTTATAAAGACTTTTGTGAGATTCACCAATAGTCAGAAGGGCATGTAATTCTACTGAAGTCTTATTACATCTATTTTGGTTTTCACTGTGTTCTTTTTGATAGTTCACTTAACAGACTCTTCTCCTTTTTCCACTTTCTCCACAAGTGGGAAATACATCCTGATACAAAGTCTTAAGGAAACAGAATTCCAGTCTTCTATTACACTAGTCCTACAGCAACCTAGGTTAGATTCTCTGATAAAGGTGCATCAGTTTAACATGTTCTGGAAAGTTACCTTCTGGGGGTACTTTGACCATAGCAAGTCAAGTAAAACCTGCTATTTTTTTTTCCTAATATGTAATATATTAAAATTTAGATGTCATTGAGATGCTTTTGCATCTATTTTCATTTTACAGTTTGCTCTCTGCCATCCATTTACAATGTTTTCATTCATTCACTGCATCTTATCATCAAGTTGTACTATTACTATCTAATTTTACTCTTATACTATTGCCATCTAGGGTTTTTTACTATTACTGTTTTTCCTAATATTACTATATAGTTTTTTACTGTGAAGTTTTCCGTACCTTTTTTCTGCATGAAATTATGCAGCAAAGAGAATGTCAGCTGAAAATATAATCTCTAATTTAAAGCAGTCAGAAGAGCAGGCATACATGTAATGCAGAACTGGTACAACTATTCTGGAATATCCCTTTCACACATTTGTGACTTGTGACATATAAACCTACCAACCAGCCTCTGTGTCTGGAACTCTCTTCTACACACACATTTGCTTACCTATTGATAGTGCTGATAAGATCCAGTAGGAACAAATAATCACCAAATGCAACCTAAAGTACCTTTGTTTAGTGCATTTACAAGTCAGGACACATGACTTCATTAGTTCTTTTAGTACTGTGACCTGACAATGTTGAAAGCAAAAGATTAAGAATGCTTCAAAGACAAACTGTTTGTGAAGAAAGGAGTCAACAGTACAGAAAAGAAAAGAAAACAAGGTAGATTAATTTGAGGGAATAAATTCTTAAACTCAGTGGAAGAAACAACTTTAAAAGTAATTGTTTCATTATGCTGCATAAAAATCATCTGTAAACTACACAGTTAGAATATTGTTTTCCACACAATAACTATGTAAATATATTTAAATCCAGTTTATGGAAAACAGACACAATGACTACTTGTAGTGGTAGAATAGCTTTTATGTTTTAAAACCAACATAAGGTTTAAAAGTTTTGTAAGCTTTCTCACAGTTTTGAAATAAGGTTTGCATGCCCCCCAAAAAGTGTTTTCCTTAGAAACAACTTATTAGTCTGCACTACGTGTGTGTATAAATTTTAATGATACATTTTCCTTAAATAATAATAGGAACCAATCCCATTATGGAAGTTTAGGAGCCCTTAGGAGATATATCCAGTGTTTATCAATCTACAAGTAGCAGATGCAATTTCAGATGGAGTATAAAGGAGAAAATTAATGATGAAGTTAAATGCAAGGATCAGCACTTCCAGAAAGCTTCATGAATTAATGAAAACCAAATTTGAAGCATAGTTTTCAAAAGCTATGTTCAAGGAGAGCAGTGGATGGAGTTAAAAAGTAGTTTACAAAATTAATACTAGAAGTTTTGTAAGTCCTTAGTTTCTAATTCAACCCAAATTATCAGTGACCAAAAGGAGTTACTATGTAACAACTCTGCCAGTTGTCATTGGTCTAGATGAAGTGAGTTTGCAGGTTTTGGTCCAATGCCTATCAGTAAGTGTTCACACTACAGAAATTACCATTGTTAGGGATACCAGTTAGCATTCTTGTTGGCAAGTCTCAAACAGCTATGGATTGACTGGGCACGGAGAATGAACAATACTGTCAGCCCCATGCAGGGTTCCTCTGGGTCACACTGGAGTCTCTGTGGAAGTGAACATAGCCTATGCTCTATCAATTTACAGATAAATGGAGGTCATCAGCCTCTAGGGATGCCAATCAGCACCTTTTCTGAGTGTAGATTTTACATTTTCAGCTGTTTCCTGGCTTCTAAAAGCCCTAAACTGTTGGAGGACTTCAAGTACTCAGATGAGCAAAATATTGAAGAGTAATAGAGTCAATATGAAATAAGTTAATATTCCTATATGTTTATTAGAAAGAGGCTTTATAACCACTCTTGAATTTCCTTCACTGAAATAGCTGAAGCATTAGCCAATACGGTCTTCAAAGGGGCGCCTGTTGTAAAAATCTTAGGTCTCTGCCTCTTATGGGGCACAAATGATAACCAGCATTCAGACTGCTTTTACAGCAAGGATGCACTAAGTAAATGTCATTTCAGTGTAACTTCAGAACAGTGTTTTTTAACATTTCCACTCCAGAGTTCATCCTTCAGATGAGTCCTCACATAAGTTCAGGACCTTCTTTAATGCATACTTGCCCCAGCCTAAGCTACTGATTTTGTTGGCGATGGCTAAGATTTTTCTTGAAAGACACTCTGCCCCCTGATCACCACTCATGCACCCTGAGAGCTCTCTTGTGACAGCTGAGAATCAGGGCCATTGTCTGGTGGTGTTTTTTAGATTTTTTCACAACAGCTTTTGTATCAAATGAAAATGTACAATTAAATGTATTAGAATAGATATAGAAAGATAATCACATATAAGGGACCTGAAAATGCACTGTACAAGACTATATTAAAAAAGTAGTCACATAAAGACTCATTGCTACAGCAATATTTTCTTCATTATTTCTGCCTCGTTGTATGTGAAACTATATTAGTATAATGAAGTGAGAAATAGTAGGATATTGGATATTATATTTCCTTCCTAGCACTTTCAGAGAATTTAGCTCAAGACAAGGTAGAATGCAGCCTTTCTGCCCTGAAGAATAAACAAAAACCTGTTAGAGAAATAAAAGTGTCAGTAAGAAATCAGGCGATCTCTCCACATGCATCAGTGCATTTCTTACCATAGCTTTAGAGAGAACTGCTTAGGGTATAATTTAGTTTGGGTTTGGTTTAGAAACACTGATGCTTCTTACACCAGGATATGTACTTATGTATATCTTTCCTCTTTATAAAGAATGGAGATATCTGGGATGTTGAATAATCAAGCTGCCATTTATCAAACTTAAATGCAAAAGGAGGGGAGCACTGCAAAGCTCCTTGCTTCAAGACTTCAGGTCCCCTAGATCCCAATTAAAAAAAAACTATTTCTTTTCCTTATTTTTAATCTGCCATGCTTTATTTTCCTTATTCTATATGTAAGATACCTGATGTTTCAAAAATTGCGTTTCTCTCCCTCTTCTCTCTTATCTCTTTGGTGTGCCATTAGTCAGTCTTCAAAGAAATAATTCTTCTTCCTCCATGCAAATAGTAAATTCTTCAGTCTAGCCTGTCAGCTATTTTGCTTGCTTAAGCAGACAAAACTTATGCTATCAGGAAGAAGAGAATCCCAAAGCTACAGATACCAACATCTGCATTTGACAGTAGAAAGATACAAGTATTCAACCTTAATCCTACAACCATTTTAGGCTAACAGAACTAGATGTCAGTTATAAAGATTTCTGGATTTCCTGATGAGGAACACAAGAGCAGATTTATTTAAATGGACTTTATGATTGTTAGAAAACAGACATTCAGGAATTTGGGGATCTGCATGGAGCTGCTGATTGGTGATTTCTCAAATAGGCAAAGCTATATAAATTAAATAAATGGAACTCTTCAGAAAGAAACAGTGTACAGTATAACAATATACATATGTACATTTATATTACATATCTATGGCATGAGATACAGCATCACAGACACCATACTAGCCGTTCACCTATATTGTAACCAAGAGGATCCAAATTGCTAAACTACTGTAATTTCACAATTCTAAAACATTACTTACTAAGTAAAAGGAAAGTTATGAAATAGCAGAGGAGCCAGTGTTGCTAGGATGAATCTTGGTGCACAGAACTCCTGCTTCTACCAAAGACATCTTGCATTATTTTTACATAAGACATGTTTAATGTATAGCACTGGTGTATACTAAGTACAGCAGACTTACTTAATAGGTTCAGCTCAGAGATTTATTGTATTTCAGCAGCTGCTGTTCAGAGATATTTTTAACTTATGAAGCTTATTAATTTGCCAGGTATTTGTTTAAAATGTCGCTTTTCCCTCTACCAGGCCTTAGCAATAAACCAAAAATGTCTTCTCGAAACAGTGGACCTTCACATAGCTTTCCACATTATTATGCAGAAGTCCATAAAATTAGAAATTATCTTAAAAAAAAAATTTTTTTAAAAGTAGGGCTTAAGGGCAAAATAATGCTGTTGCCCTGAAGAAAAGCAAGCAAACAAACAAACAAAACAACAAAAAAAAACACAAACAAACAAACAAACAACAAACAACCCACCACAAGGGGAAGACTGTTAAAAAAAAAACAACAGTAATTTTGCAGATCAGATGTGCTAATACATTGTGAAAAACAATGAGAAGTAACAAGTACCAGGCCAACATCTCACAAGAGTGAATCACAGCATAAAGTTGCATTGCAATCTGCCTGCTTGATCTTTTCGAACAAGTTGCTCCTGTTATTATGCAAAAAGAATTGTAAAGGGATGAAGGAAGTATATCCTAAAGGAGGCAGAATGAGCTAAGAATTTCAGCAAGAACTCTGCATCTCACGAAGTGGCCTTAGAGACAAGCCCGCTGCACTCCTTAAAAAGGTGTGACTCCCATTAGCTTAGCAAGGACAATGCTTTTCATTATAAGGAAACTCTACTCGCTTCCCACTTGCACCCCTGAGGCCAAAGCAGCTCTTCGTCATTGGAGGACAGGGCTGTACCTCCCAGGAAGGATCTAACATCTCTGCTGTAGCCGTGTAAAGAAGCACAATGATGATCAGAACCTGAATGCTCTTTGTTTGAACCTTCCTTCAGGTGAGACCATTCTAAGTGTAGAGTACTCAGAAGTCAGTAAGGTGAGTAGCTTATGTCAGAGTTTGTAGTGAGGTGATTTTATTCCACTTCCCTGTTGAAGGTATTGTACTCCCAGTGTAACCTGCAAAATATTGTTCCTCCAGCAGAAGTGTTGAAGAGCTGCTCTGCAAGATCTAGTAAAATCCTATTGCTACAGCCATAGATAAAAAAATAAATAAAAAACGAAGGCAAAAAACCCAACCAACCAACCGACCAAAAACAAACAGAAGAGCTACTGAGTGTTGTCACAGTTCTGTGACCCCCAACAGCTGCCACTGTTCAGACAGTAGAGAGCTAAATACTGTAATGTGATGTTGCTCTGAATGAAGAGCTCCTTTGCTCCACTGTTCCTAGCAGCCCTACTTTCTCCAAGTGGAAGGGAATAGAAAATGCTTGCATTCATACATTTTTTATCTCTGGACCATGATGTCCACCCAAGTTGCTTTGTGAACCTATACTCCTTTGAAATTGCCTCCTGATCTCTGGAAGTTTTTCCTCTCCTAGTTATCCAACAGTTACTGGAACTACGTTTCCCCTACTTTACTTTCCTGCTGCAAGACACTTGCTGCTTCTTATTTGTGTTCGGACTGCTACAGTAAGACAAGAGCTCCCATTGCATGGAATTGAAAACTGCAATCACTAGCATAACCTCAGGCAACTTAAGATCAAAAAAGGTACGGTTTTTTCAGCTGGAAACTGCAAAGAATTAGGAGTGCTCCTGTAATGTTGCTTTTCCGTTGCCATTTCTTCTTCTGAAGAAATCTCAGGATACCTTTATCCAAAGACATCCAACTTATTGCTGCTTGAGGACGTGTTTGTGCTATTAGAGAAGAGGAAAATTACCCTAACGAAGTCCAGGTTCCAGCCCTGCATGTCTAACTTCATTAATTCACATTAAACCCATTGCATATCTTTCTTATCAACTACAACTGATTTTCATTTCACCCTGTTACAGTTTCCTCTGTATTACAGCAGAGCTGGTAGTTACTTCACTCTTCAGATCTGTCACTTGCACTTCCTTGGTGAATTTAAAACATACATTGTACCCAAATTGCTTTGTTTTACCATATAGACAAACTAAATCACTTTTAGCGAAATTTCCTAGTACAACCACCAGACTACTCTATTTTTCCATTCAGTCTAAAGAAGGATACAACTTCAGCAGTTGTCACCAAACTCCAGGCTTTGCATGTATCTCAGAAAGCAAAGTTATCCTAGGGGTCAGATGATCAGTTTTGCTGGAAAAAGCAATTTAGCCTTCAGCTAAGGTTTTCTTTTCTATCAAGAGCTCTACTGTGAACTGTGTTTTCTTTCTGATAACTTTTCAAATTGTTTTGTATGACATTTCTGTATTTTCTTCCTAACACACTAGCTCTATCTTTGTTTCAGGGATAAGGGCCATAATAGATTCTCATGTTTGCCACAGAGCAAGCACAGATTCATCTAAGATACGACAACCATCAGGCTTTCTTATCTACAGAGAGGGTCATCTGTTGTGCTTAAGAATATGGTGCAAATGATCGTACCAGTATATTGCTAATGCTTAAATCTACATTTCTATGTAAAATTAATTTTCTCTTTTGTCTGTAGTTGCAACTTGGAACACTTTCCTTATATGCACTATAAAATGTTAATAGCAAAATTTAGTGTGACTTTATGACTATGGTGTCATTTTTCTCAGCTTGATCAGCTCTTTCAAATGGCATCATTATGATCAAAGTTGTTTACAGTAATAAAGCAAGAATAGTTCCAATAAAATAGTAGGTGCCTTTACAGTTAAAGAGTAGCTGGCATTTAAGAACTCAGCAGCTACTCATTCTGTGGGTGCAGAATCACAGAAGTCCACAATATAATAGAGTTAATGCATGTAATTACAAGATTGCCCCCCTCAGGATTTGAGGGCATTGAAAGAGACAACAGGAAATACATTATGAATCTAAAAGGGGGAAAAGCATCAAAATTGCATATCTTGACAATGTAAGAAGCATTGAAGCCTCCAAAATTGTGTATTATTCTAATGCAACATCATTCTTCACGAGTAATTTGTCACCGGTTATTGATTTATGAGAATAAAATGGTGACATTTTAAATCAAGGTACATTTATAAATATTTTAGTAATGTTGCATGATTAATAGAAATTACTTTAAAACTAAATTATTGCAGATATGCTTTAATATGTGGGAACACATATGGATGTTATTTCAAAAGATGTTTAATAAATGATGTTCTGACTACCAACTATAAACATTAATACTCTGAGACATATGAAATAACTTTTAAACCACAGGTCTCTATAAAATCCTTAAAGCAACTTTCTAGCAGTAAGAAAATAATCAGTGATGGTGATTTACACCTACTTTACCCCACATAAAGCATAAAGCTGAAGCCTGGGAAAGCAGCACTCAAGGAACAGTAATGTGAATGAGATCTCACAGGATCAACAGCTAACTGGAAATATCATGGCTACAGTAATACATTAGGTGAGATTCTAGGTCAGCAGTTGCAGTGAATAAGATAATAAAGAAAATAACAAAAAATCCTTCTGTGGAGGGAAGAAAAAAGGTCCGTGATTCTTTAGTGAAGCACTGCCCAGTACTTCAGCAGGCATGGGAATAAACCTCTGACACACGCGAATTATGTGACCTCAGGTGAATTGCCTTGATCATAGAAAACACGTGACACCATCCCTATTCACAGAAGTTTTAAGCACTTCAAACCAATTTAAGCATAGGCTTGAAATATGAGCTATATCTATTTTTCTAAATCAAGATCTTCACCTCTAGGATTCAGTGTCCAGTCTGTAAATTGATATTAATAATACTTTCTCTTCCACCTCTTTTGTTTACCTGTACAGCATATAAAGGCCCTGTGTGTCTCTAGAACCTCTCCCCCATGTCTGAAGTCAGCTCTGATATGGTGCACCTTACACTGGACTACTGGGAAAACAGTTCAGTTGTGAGAGAAAGCTGTAAGAAACCTCACAGGGGGTCTCTGCCCCTTGGTGTCTAAGCTGTATTTACACTTTGACCATCTCACTTGGCCTTCCTCCAATCTGAAAGCTGCATCAGGACAGTAATAAGTTATATTTGCTTGGTTAAGAATGGTAACTGGCAAAATATGGATCAAGGCTGAACAACTGAAAACTCACTTCGAAGGTTCATAACCATTGGTAATAATTTTTTAGCAAAGGTTTTACCTGGGACAGTAACAAGTAAATCCCAGAGTGGTCATTGCTCTCCTACAAAGAAACCTACTAACAATACTGATTCCATTTGAAGGTTGTACTTTAAGATTGCAGGTCTCTGACAGAGAAGTGAGAATGTGATTGATTTACATGACACCATTTGAACTGAGAACACCGTAAAATAATTCAAAACCAGTCTGACATCTTGGACGACAACCTTATATTAAGAAATGTCAGGATTGCGGAGCACAGAAAGAGTAGCCCGTGATATATTTTTTCAATGAATACCAGAAGTAGTAGGGATGCATACCTATAAAACTCCTGAACAATGTGTTGCAGCACATTGTATCCTTGGAAAGGCCAATCAAGTAGCACATTATATGGTACCTGTGAAATGTTGCAAGTCTTGGAATGAGGATCAGAAATTTGAAACAGGCATATAAATCTGAGTCATGCTGTTAGGGTTGAAGAATTTTCTTTTATCTGGATTACCCTGCCGCTCCTATTTGATGTTGAAAGGTGTTTATAACTGTTAAACCGGGAATGAAAAATATAAGCCAAGATAATGTGGTGCCACATTCACCCAGAAAGAAGGCTCACTGAGGAAATCAAAGTTATCTTTGACTCATGGGATAAGAGAAGAAGACCTGTGCCTGGATAGGGGCAGGTTCCTGTGTTTTCACAAGAACAGCCTCTCAGAAATGATTGCCTCATGTTTTCTGTTGGTAAACTACATCCTTATTACATAATTGATTTTTTAAAATGTACAGGGCCACATTTTCCTCTTTTAATCTTACAGCAGTTTAATGACTTTCACTTCTTTTAAAGCAATTTTAATCGCTAGAGACTCATATCTACAGGGTACATAACACCATGGTTATAGCACACAATGTCTAGACAAACAGCATTATTTCTGCTTCATCCTTCCTATGGAAAGAGAGAATGAATTCACTTCTGATCCTTTAGATGCTCATAATCAGACAGATTTATACAAATTATGGTCTGTACACATGGCTGGCAGTCCCACTGAAATAGAGTATTGCAATGCAGGAAGTTAAATATATGCATAAAGCTTTGCAAGATCCAGGTCATAATAACAAATGGGCTCAATCTCTATGCATTCAATGCAGTGTTTTCTTATTTGCCATCATCTCAAAGTGGCAGTGCATTTGTAGAGAAAACTGCACTTTAGAAACTCTTTCCAGTATCACTTATTATACTTTAAAATGTTAAGACTATGAATTATTTTAAATAATATTATTTCTTATCTCTCCTCCATTACCTTTTCCAGTTCAACCAGTCCAATGCAGGAATGCTGCATAACATCGACTTTAGAATGCAGGTAGTAAAAGAAATGTTTTTGGCCCTAGGATATCCTAGGACTTCTGAATTGACACTAGATGAGTATGTTTAAGGTTGCAGACAATTGAGGTCCCAGCTATGCATCGTTTTATGAAGATGTCTTGTTCCTGTCCAAACCCTTTCTGAAGTCAGTAAGGAAGCTCACTTTTTTTTTTTCTTTTTTTTAACATTAGAAGAATTTCCTTCACAGAGGAAAACATCTGCTTCATCCAGTCTATGCTTAAGAACATGTTTACATCCCTCTACTTTTATTCAGTATTATTTGGAATTGTATTAGGGGTACATTAGAGCTGCAGATGCATTAAATCTCCTGCCTTTCCCTCTAAAAAAAAAACAGGTAAATTCTACACATTGTCCTGATGCCCTTCTGCATCAGTCTGACATGTCAGCTCTCTGTCTCATTGCTAGCACCTGGCAGCCAAATGCTTTCTCCCTTGTCACAGAACATGTGAGATGATTTGAAACATTATCCACCAGCAGAGTGAGTGCAAAGAAGGGAACATGTTGCTTACAGCAACTCTTTGCCTATCTGTTGTTGTCATGCTCCATGGCTATATTCTTTTTACCTTTGGTCTAGTGGATGTCTCAGTTGGGATCTGATGTAATTATGCAAGGCAGTGAGAAACATACAAATGTAAGAGCCAGTTTTTCTTCCTCTTTGCCCTGCTGTGTTCTCTGATTTATATATTTATTTCCCCCTGCTTCTTCTGGCTTGCACAAGGGTGGAGCAAAGGGGCATATCTGATTAATCCTTTTCGGACTGGAAGGCTTTGCAATTTTATTACAGGACAGAATTATTATGAACAGCTCAAGCTAGAAATAATCTTTGATATGGAGAAATGTATTTAAAAGTTTGCCTGCAATGCCTGGTAAGAAAGACCAGAGCTAGAATATTTGAATAAGCCCTTTGAAGCCTGCAGTTGCCTGAGTTCATTGCCGTCCAGAGCTATAGTCCAAGATGACTGGAGCTGCTCCAGGCTTTGCGAACTTATTATAAGCACAGGTGAGTTGCTGTCATCAAATTGGAGTGTCCATTAAAACTTCAAAGGAGAAGCTTGATCTAAGTTTTCCTTGTCATAATGTGTAATACTTATTACAGAGAGATTTATTAAGCTTCTCTCATTTTATAGGTTTAATCTAGTGTAGGGTCATGGAACATATTAAGGTTTTGACCAACAGTAAAGAGCTGAAATTTTCGTATTTTGCTGTTCATGACCTTGGGACTACCTAAAATGGCAACCACCTCTAATCCAATGCAATTGTGTCTAAGCACATCTATACTTTCACCGTAGTGATGTTTCAAGAGACAAAAAAAAACATGAGGAGATGAATATTGAGTGGGTTTGGGAGGCCTTCTAAAAGGCAGGAACTATGCTAGTCCAGAAATGAGGGACCCTGCCATGTAAAATAGTCTTACACTCAGGTGGTAGTGCCATAAATTGAGAAAAAAAGATATATAATTTAGTAAATTAAGTTTGAGTGCTCTGTCCTATCCTGAACTAAGTCTGTGTCACTGCTTCACATTAAAGACCCCTACTGTGTGCCTGAAAAATCACTGTTAAAACAGTGAGATTTCTCACATAGTTTAATATTGCATTGCTATCTGCTGTGTGTGAAATTACCAACTGGCACAGCACAGCTAATAATCTTATTTTTTCCTAACAGCACTAAGCAGAACTACAATGCAGATGAGAGAAGTGTTTATATTGCTTATGCTGGTGTAAATCTACAGTAGCTTCTGGAGACTGGGAAAGTTAGGAAGGGCTGCATTTTCCAGCTGTTCATTTATTTCTTTTGACAATGCTTTTGCAAATTGAAGGTGGGCATTATCTGGCTAAGAACAGCCCTGACATCATGTAAACTCTTGGTACAGTTAGGTCTGATCTAGTCAAAAGAGCCTAGGGCTCAGATAGTTTCACCCTGAAGTAGACTCTAAGATAGTTCAGTGGCTATTTTTCTCTGTTACCTAATAGAGAGCTTTGTGTGCAGTGGGTACCTCACTGTAGATATCTAATGCTTGTGAGACAAATATCTTCACTGGGTTTAGTTTTCAGAATTACCAGAGCTCACTTAATCATTTTTGCCCAACATTTCAGACAGATATGCAAATGTAAAAAAAATCTTAAATTGCTAGAAGCCCTGCAATACTGGGTCCAAAATCCATTATTGGATCATCATCATGGATGGTGTTGTTCTCCCTGTATTATATTAATACAACTAAAAGAAATATTTATTTATCTTTCAAAGATAACAAGAAACTCAACATACCAAAACCCAAACCTACTAGATTTCTTTCCTTCTTGGGTTCTTCATGGTACCTAGCAAAAACCCAATAGCAAGGTTGCTTCTTAAAAAAACCCAAAACATCTGCAAGGGTTGCAAACCCTATCGGGTTTACAGGACAACTACTCTACGTAGTTTCTTGAGCTACTACACTTTGAGCAGTTCTTACTTAACAGAATATCCTACTTTCACTTCACGTAATGTAGGACAATTCTTCTATAAACTAAAGTCAATTATCTCTGAATAACTGGAGTTATTCAGGGTTTACAATAATGTAACTATGAGCAGAGTGTAAGCATAAATTTGTGTCTTATTCTATCTTTATATGCAGTTTTCACAATTTTGTTTTTAGATAATTTGCCACCCTTGGAGGGACAATGGTATGAATGTGGTGGGCAACAGGGAGGTATTAATTCATTGTGCTAGTGAGGAGGTTGGTCTCCAAAAGCTTCCTGTATAATCCATGTGGAAAGAAAGGCTCCTCCAGAGAGTGTCTGAGAGCACTTGAATTAGGCTTCTGCTCCTTACTGCTCTGTGGAGGGTCCTGTCACTCTCTTCATATATAGGCAGATTATCTTCCCCCAATATACATTGTTGCCTAAACTTACATGAAAGTGAAGAGTCTGACTGGAGAATCTATTCTGTGGCTGAATTTTTGTGCATAGACTACATGACTAGTAGGAGAATGCTTTTTATTTTGGATGGTTAATTTGGATTGATGTACAACTGTATTGAAATCTTTTTTAAAGAACAACTTTTTGCATACTGTCCTAAAGAATTTATTTGTTTTCATGAGTTTGTCTCAACCTTCAAGTTATCACAACAGTTTTGTGTATTTAATACACAGTGTGTGTTAATATCACAGACAGTTTTACAACAACATTATAACATACACCCGTCCCTTCAGCTTTTTATGGACACCTACGCTTCTGCATTAAACTACTGTAGCTTGTGGAATTTACAGTAGAAATCAAGAATGAAGCCTGATGAAAAGCCTTTTAAATTGTGCTGTATACATCCACTGCATCTATCTTGCAAAAGAACCAAAATGAAGAGAACTCTTATGTGATAATTTCTACCATCGTATCTTAGCAAGTGTACAGGATTACCATTCTGCTAGACAAACCATAAAGGAAAAAAAGATTGTAGTACAGTAGGAAGGCAAACTTCGTAATTTTATTTGAAATCAAGTTGAATTATTTATGTTTTCTTAGGAAAATTAAAACAAAATGGGAACTATGCATTCCTAGCTTCATAGAGGTATTATTTTAGATTCTGCAGCATTAAAATAAAACTAATATATCCTATCTAGAAAAATAAAAGCAGAAGAGACCTGAGAGAGGGAGAGAGAGGCAGACAGACAGATAGATCTCCCTCACTACCGCTGCAAAAAACCAGAGCTGAATAATGAGGAATTTTATAATAACAAAGCAGTCTAATTATTTATTGTATTCTGAAGATATATTAATGCTTAATCTTAGATATTTTATATCATTCTTAATGTCAGCTTTATGCAAGTGATTAAAGTTTTAATTATATTACCAGTCAAAAAGAAAAGACACAAAAAACTGGGCTGTTCTTTTTAACTTAAATGTGCTTTGAATTTCTGCTGAAAAATAAAATAGATGACACAAGTTATACTTCACATTATCAGTAAATAGTACCATAACCTCACTGTGAGGCAACACAGGTTGTCATATCTAGTTACTATTTTCTTAGGAAATAAATGACTTCTGGTTATCATGGGCTGATGTGACATGACTGTGTAAAATCATATTCCAGTCTGTGATGAGCAAGATGATAACATATGTCACCACTCTACTAAACCTGTGAAAATCCCTTGGAATTTCTATTTATTAAACCTCATGTTCACCACACTGTACAGTAGGCAGCTTCTTCACTGGTTACAGTAAAGCACTGCTTACTGTTAATTGCTTCTGTGGATTCAATTTCAATAGCAATCAAACTTAAACTAGTGAAAACTCTCCTTAAAGAAATACTATGAGCATTTTTCAAAAGTACTAGTATGCTACCAAATTGACTTAAGGACAGCTCTTCAGAAATCCACGGTGCCTGTTTGCAGTCTACTAATTCAACTAAATTTAGTTCACAATTAAAGAACAGTTGACCCATACTAAAAGTACATCACCTGCATTTAGGTTCTATTTACATAACAGTTCTTACCCTGTTTATCAATCCAGCTCTCTATTCTTCTCTTGTTTATCTTACTGTAGGTGTTCTTCATGGGGAATTATCCTGAAGAAATACTTTGAGGAAAATTTTGATTAAACAGTCTGTGTATAGGAGAATAGAAACCATTCCCGCAGAACTATCTTTGCAAAGCAAAGCAAAAAGCAAATGGAAAAAGTTAGCTCCAGAGTTTGAGACCTCTTTATTCATATAAATGTCTGATGTCTGCTTCTAATTTTGCAAAACTTCAGTTTGCAGTTGGTGACCAGGATTGTGCATGGTGTTTGAAATGCAGAGGACAACTGATTTAATGACATTGAGGAGTTTTTCCTATTATTCTCCCTTTCAGTACCAAAACTTTCTGTTATAGCTGTATCCCAAGTGGAGGACTTTATTGCACTCTTGACAATGCTATCTAGGTCCTTTTCCTTCGATACAATTAATTTAGAACTCACTAAGGTGTAAAAATAGATTTTAAAAATTCTTGTAAAGTACATTAATTTGCATATATCAACACTGAATTTAATCTGCCACTAGGTTGATCATTCACCTAACTTGTTTACTTTCTTCTGAAGTTTCTTATTACTCTCCCTGGACTTGATTAACCTGAATAATTTTGTGTCACCTGCAAATTTTGTCACCTCAATGCTCATCTCTTTTTCCAGCTCATTAAAAAATATATTAAACTATGCCACTCCTGCTGCAGAATAGCATGCACTTGAATGTCAAATTCTACTATGGTTAAAACTGAGAATTCATTTCTTCCTCCTTTTTATATCTCCTAGTTGGATTGATCCATAAGAAAAGCTAAGTGAAATCTTATTTGAATGAAAGCTACAGGAACTTTGTTGTGCATGAAATTTCTGGTTTTATCTCCAGCTTTGTGACTACTTAGTTTATTTAAATTTTGTGAGGGTTTGAATGGCCAGACTTTAATGATTAAGCATTTCACCTTTATCCACAATTTTATGCCATATTCAGTTAGTTCCAATAGATAAATTGATATGTGGATGTCCTGTTGTATTCAGAAAATGAACAAATTTTGTTTACCAGATCAGGTTAATTTAAAAGTAGCATTTCTATTATACTAATTCTAGGGTGTATTGTTCTGAGCACTTTGGACATTTAAACATTCATATTTACTTAGAATATTGGTTGGAAGGTGTTAATTGAATTCCTTCAGAATGTGTAGCTCCCATGTTTGTCATTTATGTTTGAGAAGACACTCAGCACACTTAGAGCCTGTTTTAGCCCTGCAAGGTTTCATTTTCAGAAGCAAACAAGCAACCTGTTTCCCCACCTGACATGTAATTGCTCCCTAGGATAGTCTGGCAAACAAAATCACTACCAATACCGAGAGCCTAAGTTTCTTGTTCCTGCAAAGAAGGATTTGCAGTTGTTAATTCAAACATAAAAATTCTCTGTATTTCCAACTAGCAGATTTCCTCAGATCTCTGTCCCTTGAGAGAAAGTTATCAGTTCAATGAGGGCCAAAGAATGGGCCACACTACTCCTCAGAAAGTAACCAGATGGTAGCCAAATATGTCAGGCCTACTTGTCTTCCCCCTGAAAGATGAGCTCTTCTGATGTCCTCTGCCTGATGATGAAAGTGAAATTAATAGCAACACTGGAGCCTTCCACTGCCTGAAACAAGAGGACTTTTCTGAAGCCAAATGATATTATGGAAGGTAGAAAAGAGAAGGAAGAACAGAGAATAGGGGGAATTATTTAATACACTTGCTGGCCTCCCTAAGATATCATGGGAAAGTTTATTGAGTTTGCTAAGGATTTAGTTGAGGGAGGCAGCTGGAAGCTATAGAAGTTTCATTGATGCTTCCCTAAAACTGGAAAGTAATCCTCTAAGTTATATTAATATTTAACTCCACATCTTGATCCTCTGTAATTCCTTTAAAAGGAATCTACATTATTATTATTTTCCCAGGAGCATGGGTTACAATATATTATACACAGGATTAACATAGCTGTCTGGTAATTATGTCATCTGCATGTAACCCATGTTACAGAATTTTTTTCCATGCATTAGATTTTCAGAGCTTTTTGAACACCTGAGTGCTCAATATGCAGAACAGAAATAGTTTTACACAAAGGAGTCCTTTTACAAGAAGGAGTCCCTACCTCCTTGCTGGATTATCTATCGTATACAAGATCACTGTTAAAAAAATTCTAGTGAGAGGGTGTCATGTGTCAATTTGTTTGGTTCTAAATTCCTTGGAAATTTATATTGTATTGTACAAACAGTTTCAAGATACATAAGCTGAATCTTTTTTTGTGATCTGATGACTTAAGATCCTCTCTTCATATGGGGAGAGGCTCAGAGAACTGGGACTGAAGCCTGGAGAAGAGAAGGCTGATGAGGGATCTTATCAATGTGCATAAATACTCATTCATAGGGAATGAAGAATAAGGAGCCAGATTCTTCTCTGTAGTGCCCACTGATGGGACAAAAGAAAACAGACACAGAAAATGTATAATTCAGTATGAACACAAGAAATATTTTGTTTTGGTGAGAAGAGTCAAACAGTAGAACAGGCTGCCCAGCGAGGTTGTGGAGTCCATTTGTGGAGATACATAAAACTTGACTGGAAACAGTCCTGAGCAGTCAGGTGCACTGACTCTGCTTGAACCAGAGGTTTGGACTAGTTGATTCAAGAGGCCACTTCCAACCTAAACAAATCTATATAAATGTATACAGAATATTCAATGATTGTTATTTAAATGATTTAATGTTAGCTATAACTACTAGTAGACTGTCAAAAGATGGGAACTAATTAAGAAGTCAAACCAAATCCAAATCCACCCAAACCAAACAACGGATTAGAGTAGCTCAGTTTTTGGTGAAGCTTGGAATGTCCAACCCACTTAACTAACTCCTTTTGAAGCTGGTCCCTCAAAACTTCTGACATGCTTCAATACATTTACAACATTTATGCCTAGTGCCTCTTCTTTGTGAATAAATTTAGTCCAATTATACAGGTCCTGTAATTAAAATAAACTGTCAGAATTTCAAAACATCATCAAATCTGCGCACTTCACTCTTGTGAAGAAGTGAGAGAAGTGAAAAATCCACCTTTTAGTGATTCAGGCAGTAACAATTCAGTTCATTGTGTCAGTGTAGTTAAATCCCCAAGACATTATTGTATGGGTAGAATGTGAGAACACTTCAATAAAAACTAATGCCTCATTTTTTTTCCAGAAAATTCATAGAATAGAGTATTAATTAAATTACTAAATCCTTATGCTCTTTTGTAAAGACAACCTTTTTTTTCATAATACAAATGATGAAAATGTTTCAGCAATGGTATTTAAAATACCTTGAGAGAATCTTTATCCCATTATTGCACGTTAGACATGTTTTATGATATGTTAGTGTTTCAGAGTATGAAGAAGAGACTTCTCTCTTCTTCCAAAGCAACATAAGGGACATCTTGAAAAAGAACACAACAGAGACAGGAAATGTTTATGAGTTAGAGGACCATGTGCTACTAGAGCCAACTTAAATAACAGGTATCAGACATTTTTGGTAATGAAAATCTTTGTGTAAGGTGAAATGGGCTATGTTATCTTTCTTTTATTTCAAAGATGAGATGGATTTGAAAAATCTACCAGGCTCCTTGATGCAAGGACTCGCCACATGAGATAATCTCCAGCACATTACTATTGGCAAGCAGATCTTTCACCCTTTTTTCTCCATGCATTACAGAAAATATTAAATCAGTTTGGTGTCCATAAAAACTTTTGATCCTACAAATAGCCTAGGGTACTATCATTATCTTCAGGAGAACCATTTGTAGATCTTCAGTAGGTAGCACTAATTTAATTTCTTTGCTAGAGAAAAAGTGGTGATTTTCTAGATCAATATTTGATTGAATATGTTTGAAATGTCGGCAGATAAAGGCCCCTTTTTCTGGCCCAAAGAGTTTTTGAACCACAGAGGTATACTGTTCTAGCTCCCCTGGGATCTGACTGCAAGGAGGTCTCAAAGATCTGTTAGAAACATTCCTGCTGTTCCTTGTGTTCTTCCAGCAAGACTTTCTAAAGATTGAGATGAGAAGAAAGAAGATCAAGAACCAAAATGTCTTTATATCCATTTTTTAATCTTTCCTGGTGCTTCTCTTAACTAAAAATAATCGTTTATAACACCAGTTTACAAAAAAACTCCTGTAATAGGATCAGGAAGAAAAAAAAAAAAAGTGAGGGCCCATCCTTCAGATTTGCTTTAAGAAGATGCTCCAACAACTTTTGCAAGCCATTGACATTTGAAGGGCTTTTTCTCTTTCATGACACTAATTAAAGCAGAATATCAATGTATCATCATCTTGAAAGTGATCTATTAAAGAGATATGCTCAAGGCTGAAAAACCAGGGCAATGGACATATTTTTTAGAACTTCAGAAGAAAAGTTGCCCAGTTATGTTAGATAACTACAGAAAGGCATGAAAGTGAAAAGATATTCTTAAACAATGATAAGAGGTGCTGTTGAAAAAATGGCATGATGTGAGACCCTGCGTCAATATATTCCATATAAATTCATGCCAAGCACATGCACACACAGACACCCCCTCCCTCAGCCCCATACAGAACAGTGTTCTTATTCATGATGTCCAAATTGGGAGGCTTCTTTTAATCATCAGCACCTAGATGTACATTTCTCAGAATGAGGCAATGGAATATTTTGGATAGTAACTTCTTGTAAAACTGAGATAAGAAATGCATCTAAAGAGATGATGCCTATCTTGGCTACATGTATATCTTGATGTTACATGATTAACAGAAAATATACTTAAAATATTTATTCAGCTTAACATTAAAAACTCATTTAAATAAAAGTAAATTGATGGAGATTTGCTTCATAATACTTTACTTAGAGCTTTGATTTTATTTTTACAAGTATGTTTAACTTGCTAATAATGTTTGTGCACACTTTCTCATTACACATATTAGAAAACCATCTCAAAGACAGTGAAAATGTGGTATAGCCTATCAGTTCTGATGATAGTGGTTCTTACTTAATCTGCTCTAGTGTCTAATATCAGTCTTGTGCCATCTATACAAATATTACATTAATTGCAAGGATCAAAAGTCCTCTGCCTTAAAAATGCCTTTTCAATTAGCTGGTATCTGAGCAACATAGTATACTACTTTAATGTATTTCACTGTGAGGTTAAACATATCTCTGTAAGCCAAAAATGTGTAAGATACACCAGTAGCTGGTTTGTGTGTCATTTCAGTGACCCTGGGAAAGACTTTCAGTCTTTTCATTTCTTTTAGAAGCAGCAAAAATGCGCCAACATTTCTGTTAATATCTTGGGAAATACAGAAAATAAAATCAGTACCGCTCTTTTATCTACCATATAATTTAGAAGGATGCTCTGCTAACTCCAGTGCCTTGTATGTAAATAGAATGTTGGTTGTTTGTTACTTGCAAAAAAAAAAAAAAAAA
>VWZY01002376.1:905283-924432 GCA_013399075.1 Chloroceryle aenea
AAAAAAAAAAAAAAAAATTAGAAGCTTTGCCACCCACTATTTCTGCATCATACCTAAATGACTAGATTATATCAAAACCACCTCATCCAGTTGCAGTACCAGGTTCTGCTAACCGAAACCATAAGCCTCCAGCAGAGAAGTCAGATACCCAATAGTCTCTGCATGGATCAAAGTAAGCCAAACAAAATCTATGTTTTGTACCTGCTTCCAATATGTTTGGGAAGCACTGTTAATGAAAAATGAGGTTGATGTACCTATTGCACACTTTTGGATTATTGTTGCCTACCATCAATCTGAAACCTAATGAAACAGAGACCACCTACAGTGGAGGGATATTGTGTCCATCTGACAAACTGCATCCAATTTACTAACTGATAGGATGGCATAAGCTGCCACTGGTCAGATGATTTTCAGCTTCTGATTGGTCATACATTAAGCATTAGTAATGGGGTAAAAGCCATTTCCACTATCATTCTCTGGCAAGAGTAAAAGTATTACACAGTACACTATAATTCTGTGATAATGATAGCATGCACTGTGCTGTTTTCTCCCCACTGCGGACCCAAAAATTGTAGGAGACTTGGCTTCTTCAGACTGTCTTTATGAAATTAACAAAGAAATACGCTTGCCATCACATATATTGAACCTTTTCAGTGCATTTCTGGGTAACTTTATGGGCACATGTGTTATGTATGTCACAACCAAACTCTGCAGGAAGAGATAAAATAGTGCACACATCACGCAATGGGTATAAACAATGGGCAACCTAGGCTCCAATCGGCACAGTACAGAAGGGTTTTTTCAAAGAAAAATGCTGACTCTAAATGGAAGATGCTTTTGTTTCTGCACCTGTTTTTCTCAGTATCTTGTTAGGCTGCTTCTACTTCTACTATATGTCATACTAATAGGAAGAAGCAAACCAGGGAGAAATTATGATGGATATTAGTTGATCCTCTTGTTATTGCTAGATGTGATTATTGCTTTTTCCTGCTTGGGCTCCCTCAGTGTACTCCTAACAGAGTGCAGCTTATTAAAAAGCTCTGCTGTTTTAAGTTTTACTAGCATAATAACCAGTTCTCTATTTATGGTTGTTCTGAAGTCAATTCACTGTCCATCTGTCAGTTTGTGAAATAAATGTTAGGTTTTCCTAATGACTATTAAGGTTTTTCATGGATTTTTCTCCCATCGTATCTCTCTGAACTTGTCCAGTGCTGTGTTCATGCTTGTGATTTATGCTTAGCAGGTGTTTTGTTTGCTATGGGTTTCTAAATGCTGGCTTCCTACTGTAAGAAAGGAATGGGAAGGTGGGAATGGGTTTATTGTATGCTGTATATTGTTCCACAACTACGAAATGGATTTCCAGCTGACATTCTATGTGCTGCTATGTATTAAGCTGCAAAACCCTATCTATATCAGCAATATACCAACTAATGCAAGGCAATTCACAGTTAAGGCTGAAGCTTCATTATTAACTCACTGTGTTATGCCTAGGTATTTCTGTACTTATTGTTTTGATATATACGAAGAACACTGCAATAGGTAAACAAAAGCAGGTGAGCTCACAATACAACTTGAGTCTTCTCTATGAGATTCTGTGTCCTGGCTACTTTAACCAGACCTTTTATGTTCCCTGAGTTTTATCTTTCGTTATTTCATGTTTTTGCCTTTAAAATGTTCATTGAAGCTATGTGATCCAAGTAAAAAAATATCTTTATGGATCTCTTGTGTAAATATGTTAAATGTTTCACTAATTTTTTTTTCAAAGACATTATTCACATAATTGCTTGGATCTACAATGCTAAAGACCACAGCAGTTAGCTAGAATAGAGCAACCTAATTATAAAATGCACATTGCTTACCTGATAAACTGTAAAAGCTCTTGTCAGAGTCATTAGTGTTTGTTATAAATACTTTTTGCCCCTAATTCTCAGACATTATCCACTTTAGCAAGGAGAACTGCTGCTGTGCAGTTGTGGATTGTTGAGCATTACTAACAGCATTGAAACTGATTTCACTACTGTACCTACACAAACGGTGGAATATTGTGTAAAACATACCTTTCCTTCATCTGCAAAAGCTTCTGAGGCTGCATCTGTCACCTGCAGGATCATTATCCAAAGCTTCCCAAGTCAGCAGAAAAAAAATGTATTGTCTTCAGTGGGCTTTGGACCAGTATACATTTTATTATGCCTTTCAAAGATGGGGTTTATGTGTTCACGGTTCCTCTTTTTCCCCAAAGACAGATACTACTTAGCCTGTGAATCATAATTTACCTCTGTCCTCAAGGGGCTCCACTGCATTTTGGTCACCCTTTTCCCCCCAAGCTAGGTCTTTTTTCCAGCGCTGCTGACTGAGCATGATTTGGGGCTTCCTTTTATTACATTCTCATCTTCTCACTCATGTTAACCAGGTAGTCACTGGCATGACCTGTAGTTGACTCTTTAACAGTTTTACAAAGTTTTGACCTTTTTCCTGGTGTTTTATAATGGTATTGGTATGTCATAAAGGGGAAAGAAGATGTAGATCAGCTTTCAGGAGAAAATATGAACCAACCCAACACAAGATACTGCAAAAACCTGTGACTGGTTATCACACTTAGTACTGTGGGCTGGCCTTGATTCACCTCAAAATCATGATTATAGAGGTTTAAATCAGCAATTAATTTGAAATTAGAGTCTAATGAAAAGACTGAAATCCTAACAACAAAACCACTACACTTCATGGAGTTTGGAGGACTCTACCCCAAATTTAAATTTAAAATAATATAAACTTGTATTTGTCCTTCACAGGAGCTTAGTTACTGGTCTTTATTCTTCAGACGTTTTGTGAGCTTGGGAAGTTGCCATGAATACAATTTTATTTATTGTATAACTTTCCCTCATTCATATCTTTGAGATATACAGTAGAGCTAAGATTGGCTGTCATTTGCCACCAAAAGGTAGTTATTTTCATTGTTAAGTGTCTGCATGCCGTTTTGACAATACCTCTTGTTTCCTGGTCTCCTGTTTAATCTGCATAGCATATATTAGGTAATTTCTGAACAATATCTGTTATCTCCATTATCAATATCTGTTAGCTCCAATTTGTAACTCTCATTTGAGGAAGGTGTCATTTGATAACCTTCTTTATTTGGATTTTTACTACTCTATAATAGGAGTACCCAGTCAATGCACTAAGCTCCACTGACAACCTTTTAAAAATATGCACATAAATAGAGCTTCCAGTTGTCACAATATCCATCAGAGAATCCAGCAACAAAACAGATAAAACAAAAATAACTTGTCCCTACAAAGTGATTGATAGTTCCAGTGACCTCACTGGAACAGAAGCTGTGTTTCATTACCATAGTACCATAATGACATCATGGGAGAAAGAATGGGCTGAAGATGAGAAAACACGTGATTTTATAAATTGAAAGAAGGCATCTTGTAACAGTTCCAAGAGGGATGCTTCTAATATCAGCAAGACAACTTGAGAGAAAGGAATCTGGATGTAAACGACCCTGATTACATCACTTTGACCATTAGTCTTAATCTGGCTCATCAATTTCTGTGGATTTCTCCATTATTTTATTGGTTTAAAAAGAACACAGCCAAGCTTGTAATAGGCCTCATTAGCATTATAAGAATACTAACACAAATTACCTGCCAAACAGAGTCACATATACATGTGTGCTTTTATAGTATCTGAATTCTGGTACCACATCACAGTAGAATGCTGTTTTTCTCAAAGTCTGCAACAATGCTGTATAGCTCTTGAGACTTGAACTTTTTTATATAATGTCTTTCCTTTTAAAATGCTGCTAAGTGTGAAATTAGTGCTGTCCCTCAAAGTGCATGAGAATAATTATCAGTAATTGAACACAGTTTGGGGGCTAATTATATAAAAAATGATATTAAAAGAATACTACAGGATTGATTGAGTTTTGCAGTTCATATTTAGTTACTAGAGTTGAAAGGCTGTGGTAGAAACAGTAAAAATCCATTCAAAGCTGCTAAATCAAATTAAGGTTTACCAGTCCTTTGAAAGACAAGTGATCCAAATGTGGTAATGTAGGAAGGATGGTAAAAATCTTCTTGACATTTACCATACATTTAAAATACCAGGTGTTTTACAATTCCCTATGTTGAACATACCTATTTTTTCCACTGAATTTATGTTTAAATGGTTAGGATTTTCGTTTTGGTTTGTCTTTATAATGGGGAAAACTCAAAGTGTTGAGGAAGAAATGCCTTCTTTAGGTGTATCATCTCCAGAATTTTGTTGGGGATCCTTTAGTCAGTACAAGCTGAGATGTGAGAGGCACAGCCTGTCATGACCTTTGTCTATGCTTTTGAATGGGAGCAGGAAATTAATTTTGGGGAGGATTTTTAACTACCACTTGTTCTAATTATATAGTGTCAGAAATAAATGGGATCTTGACAAAAATAAAGCAAATGAACTTTCCACTGGTTCCTCATGCTGTAAGGAATTTTGCAACCCCAGAAGCAATTGAAGCAGTGCCAAATTTTCCTCGAAGAAGAACTGTAAAAAGAGTGAGACAGAAGAGAGAGAAATCATGTAAGGTGTTGCATGTCATAGGCCCAGGGTTTCAAGACCTACTGTATACTTCTTTGCAACCAGAAATAGCTGGAAATTGCTGAACAATTAAGAAAAAAAAAAAAAGTAAAATAAACATTGATCTGGCCCCCCAAAAATTATAGGTACAGAATATTTCCTTTTTAAACAAGTAGCATAGAAAGACCACTAAGCAATATTTGAACATGCACATGACAGTGAGGAGTGTTTTAGATGTGAAGAGCCTACTCATGGAACATTCAAAAGACTGGACAAAACCAATTTAATTAATGGATTTTTTTAATTGAGTGAGAAAGATGATACCTTTTTCAGTTTGTTTTTTTTTAAATTTTCCTATAAAAATGTCATTCCCTCTTTATCAAAAGCTCTAGAAAGTTTGTAAGAATGAACACTGATATTTTTCTCTTAATGAAAAATATTAACTCCAGGAAAAAAAAAAAAGAGCATTACATTAACATTTTCAATAAATACAGGTGACCTAATTATAAAGTAAATAAACGTGTAAAGTTTGGGTTTTTTTTTTAAATTGGATCAATTTCAGTTTCCACATAGTTGTTTGGAAGGTGAATATCTCACTACAAAGAGTTATCATTTTACAGGATTATCATATCAAGAAATTTGGATGTTACAAAACCAGTGAATACTTACATTGATAATAAAAAATATTTCTAAACAAAATAACAGCTCTTGGAAAAATAACTGAAATGTATCCAACTAAAAAAAATCCATTACGGAATCAGCCTCTGATAAATTATAAGATTATCATTAAAGTCATTGCTTGAAGGAAAAATTTTTTTCTTCTATTTTACTGTTAGTATAGAGAACACAGAGTTTGTGCTTCCAAGGCATCCATAATAGTTTGTGACACTAGAAATTAAGGCAACATGAGGTAGTTTTGAAAGTTGTGTGAAATGTAATAGGAGTAAACATATGCATAAAAAGTAACAGCTGGCCAGTGCTCAAATACTAAAGTACTAAATATGATTCATTGGTGAGCAATGTTAAGGAGATGAAGCCAAACTGTTCTTTCTACAAAGGAGATGCCACTGGCTAAAGTTATAAACAGTGGAAGAGGAAAAAATGCTTAGATATAACAGCCAACTGAAAATGTGTATGATCAAACAAATTTGTCTGCTGAAATGGATGCACAAACTACAGTTAATGAATCTGATGAAGTTTTTAATGGATTGGGATGCATTAAATGTATAATATATCACACTGCTATAAGCCCAAATGTGCTTTCTGAAGTAGATGTGCCGCATAAAACCCAATTAACTCTCAGAAACAGAATATAAACTGAACTTCACCAGATGGCTCAATCATTTGGAGCTATTTCAGACACTACTGATTGGGTTAATAGTATGGTCATTGTATTAAAACAGAAAAAAAAAAAAAAGTTATGACAACTTTGCAGATAAGAAAGGCACAAATAAAGCAATCAGCCTAAAGTAGCTCCCAGAACAGTAGGTGAAAAGGTCATATCTAGACTTCAAAAGGCAAGCCTCACTCTATGAAGAATTTTATCATTCACATCTTTTCAGAAGAGGTTTGCAAGAGTGAATATGTTTCATAATTCCATCAGCACCTGATTTTTAGGAGTATCTTGTTGCAAATTCTGAAGGGTGCAGACAGCATGGAATCAATTATTACTGACCTGCTGGGAAGTGAAGAAGATCAGCTCCAAAATCAGAATGTTTAATTTCTATAAAGGATAAAGAACATGAGACTGAACAGAAACAAACTCCTTGTTCAGCCTGGAAGAATTCGTTTATGTAGAAGAAAAGAGTGCCAGATAGCCATACTTGACCCTGGAAAAATGGATTTAAATGTATGAATGGAATATCCCAGAACAAGCCTGTCTGGGATACATTCATGGGCTTGTTCCCTTACTTGAACATAATCATCCATAATTTTTTATGGTTAAGTAATTCCTTTAAACAGTACATAATGAAAGTAGGTTGAAAGGTAGAAGAAAAGCTGTTGGAATACAGAATACATTATTCCACAAGTACCTGAATATTTGAGGTTAAGCAGGGTCTACAAGCTCAGCTGTTTATGGACTATTTTAATGTTTTCTGATATGTGATTCTAACCCTATAAAACATAACAGAATGCTCATGCTTATTTTAGTTCATAAGCAGCCTCTTGTCTAATGCCTTAAGAAAGCAGGATTATTTAGAAAAACACAACCTCATATATAAATGATTGTTTTCATAAATTCTGCTGTCCTTGCTGAAGCTTTATTTTATACTATCACCTCTGTTTTGAAAAATAGATGAATTATTTTACTTTTTCTATCTATCACTATCTCTGCCATTTTAAACATGCTGATAGTTTAATGTTACATAGCTGGCAGGAATCTTCGCTGCTGTGAATACTGCCTTCTCTTTAGCTGCTTAGAAATATGAGTCTAAGGTAAATCTCAGTCTAAAAACAGGTTTTCCTTTAAGATAATCCTTCCTTACAAGAAGCTCACACATATTATTAAGTAGTACAACATAACTATAACATTACCCAGTTTCACTAGAAAAAATCTTTCAAGCTTTCAATAGCTTCAAGGACATATAGTCTGAAGAAGGAAACTTCAAAGATCAGCCTTAAATCCTAGTCCTTCTATACGACTGCACTCTTAACAAAGCCCCTCCCTATTTTCTTTGTGATCTTTAATGATTTAATTAGGAACATCTTTAAAAAGCAGTTTGTTTGTTGTTTCTTTTTTTTTTTTTTATCTGTATTTTCATCACGATGCTATTTAATCACATTGGGTTATAAAGTGAAATTCTTAGTACTTAGTGTAGTATCTTGTAGAACCCATGCATTTGGTCTTTTAGTGTCCCTGACTCATCATCTTACATTCTTTCATCAATATTTTAATAGCTAGTCTTAAAAATGTAATTTGGTGGATAATTCTCTAAACCTGTTTCAGTTTTGTTTTTCCTTTAAAAAGTTATGTCTCTGCATGTTTTCCTTTGTCATTACTGCACCTGAAACTGATTCGAAGCATTCAAACATACAGACTTAAACCCAGGGCCAGCATAAACTCAGAAGCTGATAGAGATTGCCTTGTTTATATTATGCAAGGTAAGATTCCCAGGTAAGAAAATGTTATCAAGAATTTCACTTTTAGCTTTAATTACAATATGGCTATTTATTATATATCTCATGAATGGTATACAGTATAGTTAGATTTTAGATACCTGAATTCTGTTTTAACCCTGCATTCAGTGACCAAGTGCTTTACTGTATCTAGCATTCACTGTCTACAGTTAGTCCTCTGTTCTTATGTAATTTATTCAGAAACTCTGAAAATCAACTAACTGCAACAATTCTGCAGCAGACTAACTGGGTAGAGCACTTCATGAGCTTACTTCACTGAATTTGAAAAAAATTAACTCCATACAATAAAGTGGGTTGTTGATGAATTTCAGGGAATTTTGGATCAAAGCTTCCCTGAGGATAATTCCTACCTGAAACTATACCTGATATGGACATCTCTGAAATACTTCGGTTAAATGTTTGCATAATTTTTTTTTAATGACTCTTCTCTCTTGAATATGGGGGTGAATAATTATTTCAACTGGACTATTTAACATAAGCAAGTTACCTGTGAGAGTATCTGTGCTTCTGTAGCAATTCACAAACAGTTGCCACAGAAACCAAGAGACTAGGCTGACTGTGAAAGCCCAAGAGTTAGTTCCACTGTTGTATTTTTCTTTTGACAGATTTCTTCTAGTCTGTAAAGTACTGGGGAAAAAAGGAAATTCAGAATACTCCCTGGACTCTGAAAAATACCAGTAAGGAAAATGGGGAGAAAGACAAAATAGAACTGACATTAAATTATTGGCAAGATCTTTCATAACTTAACTACATAAAGTTTAAAAACCAAACCAACAAACCCCCAACCAGCCCAGAACCTTTAAGGTGTCCTGCCATTGATAAGTAAATTCCAGAAATATAAACAGCTTGAAAAAACAGAGGAGAGAAGGTGTAGATGCTAAATATCTGATGGGTAGCATGCAACTAAAACCTGAAAACATGCTTTAAGTTCTGTTCTTAAAAGTGACTATGCAGTACTCACATTTGCTCTTCAATAGCTGCATGCACTATGGAAGTGAGCCTGTTTGTTTAAACCACATTCTGCAGAGTGTACAAAAATGAGACAGTATTTTTCTTTCTATATGTTAAAAAAAAAACACAAACATACACAAATTTCTTCTACATATTTAATGACACTCCCAGAAAATGACTATGTTTCTACAGAAATAAGAGGATGTACTGGAAAAAAAAACAAAACAAAACCCAAAACTCTTAATTTTATCTACAGAGATTTGGCTCACTAAACTGCATTAGTCATTACAGATAGACAGGCTCCTCCGGGGAGTAATACAGAGCAAAAGCTTAATTTTAAATGCTTTGAAGTGCTTTAGGAAGGGTTGGGTTCTTCCTGTATAGCTATTGCTAGTCAGCGCTGAAGTCACTGTATGTGTACAGGCCTTAAAGGATACATACGATGGAACACAGAAACTCTAGCGCAATATCTCTGTTCTAATCTGGATATTGAAAATAATCAGTCTGCAGGACCGTGGTCTTGCAGATTCTGCACAGTGTACCATCCCTTTGAAGAATTCTATCAAACCATATAAACCAAAACCCATAAATATCCTTAATAATTTTGCAGCATGCACAGGGAAAGAAACTTAACTTTCGCAGTTACTCTGGATTTTGAAATTCTTTTTGTATGTGTATGTTGTAACAAGAGACCAGTCTTATTTTCAGGCAGTGCTGCTGAAGTCTTTATGTTTTGCTATGCCCACCTCTTGCTTTCTTCAGCAAAATCTTTAAAGCACTTTAGTCCTTGAAGTGCCATTAGACTGACTGAGTATATGCTTTTGACCCACAAGTGATAATTATGAAGCCTTCTTTCAAAGGTGGAAGGACTCTGTATTGCAATTTACACTACTAGTTAATTCTTTAAAAAAGTAATAATCGGAGCCATCGTCTGAACTCAATGTAATAATGCATGAGCAAATCTGGAATAAAGCTGCTGCAGTCAGGTTAAAGTCAATGAACTATATCAGATTTATCCTGGCTCAACAGAGATCATAAATTTGCCCTGTAATTGGACGTTTAGTTTTAAATATAACATTTGCAATTGGCTGTTCTGCCCAGGGAACAGAAAACTGTATCTTGACAGACTTCTGAACCTGTTAGAATTAGTTGGGAGAGAGTGACCACACAATGAACATCTAATTCTATAAGAATAGAGATTAAAAAAACTACCCTAGAAACAGGGAGATGCTGAATTTGAAGTAGATTACACTTAGAGTTGAATCAGCCTGAGCAGTTTATAGACCATGAGTGTTTACATAAAGGAAAATAGATGGTAATAACGGTGTGATGTCCATGTCACACTTTTTTTTTTTTTTTTATTTTAAAAAAATGTTGTGACTAGAATCAATTGACTGGCCATTTGATCTGGAGTGCATTAGATGCATTCCAGCACTTTCTACTTCAGTTTAATCCAAAAGGAATACAGTTCATGTGCTTCAATACCACATCATGATGTGAATCAAAGAACAGAACATTGAGAAAAATCAGAGATTCACTTCAAAAGTACAATGCTGATCTGAACTAAAATGACACTAAGAGAACTCCCAAGTACAGAAAACTACTTGTAGTCTTTGCTGAAAATTGTTTATACACTTGGTAGGAACTGTCTTACAAAAAGGTCCTGAGTGAATCCTATCTGTGTTCTTCCCTGAAGTGGGGAGACAGGGCAAGATGGCCTGTGAATGAATTGCTTTTTAAGCAATGAGATAAAATGATCATGTCAAGATCAAACTAGGCTTGCTGTTCTTTAGCCAGCTAAACCATTCCTGTAATGTAAGAATGGCATATAAGACATCTCCTAGGACTGAATTGTTCCTAAAAGGAACTATCTGCAAAGGAAGAAGGACTTACTGAGATACCACTAACTCTTCTTTAAGAGAAAATGTCAATTGCAGCGCATAGATACTTGAAGCCCAAACCATCTAACCTGGTTAGGTGAAGGTTGAAATCCAGGCTTGCTCCTTTTTATGTAACAACGTAAGATCTTCCATTTCCAGTGCAGATGAAAGCCCTAATGTATTGATAGTCCCTTTACACCCTTTCCACAGTCACTTGCATGGGCCAACAAGATGACTTGTAAGTCAAGTTGAAGAAGAATCCCATGTTACCTGACAACAGCTCATGTTCAGGGGAAAGCAGAAACTGTGAGGAGTCTTTCATACAGATAAGACTTGATAGAGAGGATGCTTATACAGTGACTAGACTGTCTTAATTACGCACCTACAGCAGCCACCTGCACTCTGAATTTCTGCTTCCAGAGCTTTTCTAGAGAAGGCAACATAATCTGCTTCAAGTGCTTTCATCAGATATTTAAATCAACCTGGATGGCTTTGCTAGAAGCAGGATGATCTACTGTGTATCTTCCCTAGGACTGATCTGCTGAAGAAGCACTTCTTGGCACAAAAGAAACAATCAGATCGATAGTGTCTTCAGCATCTTCAACCATTATGGCTATTCATGAAAGGAGTTATCTCTCCACAGATGGACATTGGGGTACAAATCTGCAAGTTAACTTTAGCAGACACAGCCTAAATGTAATTAGTTCTTTTGTTTGAGAATAAACTGACTCTAACCACTTCTCGGGCATGTGGTTTCTTCAAGACAAAAAGGCAAATAACTCAGTTACATTTAGAAAAATGGCTTTAATGAACAGGAAAATGGCATTTAATCTTCCGGTGCATCCTGCACTTTATGAGTAAATTCCGTGGGAAACTGTGTAAATGGAACGTAATTATTTTTAAAATAGAATCCTTTGTTATTAGCTGCATAACTGTCATGTGTACATAAAGCACCCTGCTGCACAGACAAAAGACTGGAAAAGTTTCCTGGAGAGTTTCTGCTATTGAAAGAAGAAAAATTGAAGCAGTGGAGTGAACTTTTGCTTCACAGACTCAAATACTGAATGTTAAACCTGGCTGAAAGAAAATCACTTTATTCTGATAACCGGATTACTTAGAACAAAAATAGAGAAAATTAAGAACTGAAGAGCAGAAAATTAAGGTGGAATGCAATTTAAAGAGTAAGTAGATATGTAGGCTTTCATTTTCATCCCCCCCCAGTGTCCAGCTAATTAAAATTACAATCAAAATGAAAGTCTAAACTTGTAAATATCTTTAGCTAATGATTTTGTCTTTTTAATCATCTTCACATTCAAAGACTTTATATTATTCATTTAGAGCTTTAGAATAAAATGAAATTGTTTTTCTCAAGTAAAATACTTTTAATTTTCATTATCTGTTTCTTTTTACATCATACATTATGTATTTTTTTCTTTTTTTTTTCTAATTTCTCTACTTTTATAGTCTGTGCTCCTCTTACACATTTACTTAAAACTATTATAGCACTTTATTACATTTAACTTTATAATGTAGACTTTTTGCTTAGCATAAAATCACTAGAGCTGCATCTACTGACTTGAAAACTAATCCAAACACTAGCTTTCTTCATAAGGTGCATGCACAGATACAATAAATTTTTAAGCCACTGATCACATAAACCCATAAATTTAGACAAAACTGTAAGTATTCATCTGCTTTGACTCTAAAACAAATATTTGCCCCAATTTATCAACTACTGTCCGTGAAGAATGGATGTTTTTTCAGTGAGTTTTGAGGCAACTGTTTTAAATAGTTCAGGGCTTTGAAGTAATTAAAAACATTCTTAATGTACTGGGCAGAAATAATTCATCTTTCTGAACCTAAAGAGTTCTAAATTTAGTGTTTGCTGGGACTATACTTTGCAATTCCCAACAATCTGGGAATATGGAATAATTTTATAATTAAAAAAAGCATATAAATTTAGATATGTTTTGGTTTACATGCTTATGTCACCACAAAATTTACAAAGGAACAGAATTAGCTTAGCTTCAAAACTTGTTTTTAATATGTAAGTTTTCTAAACTGTGGTGAGGAGACCTTGAAAATGCAGGAGAAAATGATGCTTGCTGATATGCTTCTTAATGACTTCCCTCATGTTGGATAATATAGGCATTTTATTTTCTTTTGCTAGACAATTTTGACTTATAATGGGCACTAAGACTGGAACTTTAACACCATAAATACACTTATTTAGTAACCTAGTTCTTTTCAACCTTGGTGTTACTTGCATGATCCAGCTACACTGTGAAATCTGAGGACTCTGAACTGGATCCTGGGAGTCAGACTGTGGATTCTGAGATATGTTTTAGAGATGTTTGGGTTTTTTTATTCCTACGGTGTTTACAAAATCCCAGAAAAAGGCAGTGCCAACAGACGAGTGAAATACTATAGGTTCAAAATAATCAGATTTGGTGGCTGGCGGATGGACAAAAATTAATTGTGAACACATCTAAAGGTGCTAAGCCTTTAACTTTACAGGAAGACGTTTCTCAAGTTTCACATCTATAACAACTGTCGTGGATGCCACAAGGCATACATACAGGAGACCCCATTCACGGGCAAACACAGACCATGGGTGCATTTGTAACTTTCAGCAGTGTTCAACCTACTTGGGAAGATTTATACTGTCAGTCATTGAATTATTTCCAGGTAAAACCTATTAGCAGCATAAATGACCCCCAAAGCTATTGTGAAGTGTCTGACAAATGTTTTGGGAGTTAGGAAACTTCTAATTAGAACAAGACAATTTTTTCAATTGTTATCTTCACTTTGATTTCCTTAGGATTGAAAGGAGAGAGGATGTTAGCAGCATACCCCATCTTGCAAGATAATTATCAGTTTTATATATAATGGCATACATGTGGACATCTCCCCTGAAATAGTCTCATTTTACACTGGTAAAAGCAAGGCCAGATTTTGGCCCAGCATGTTTTGGAATCTCTAACATACATTCCCTAGTTCTGAAAGGCAACTTTCATCTGGCTGCTTGGAAGATTTCCAAGAGTTTGCGCTCTGCAAGGTTTGAAAGGGATTAACTGCATACTCTTGTGCCTTTAGAATCAATGTAACATATGGATTGGCCTCATCTTCTTGAGTTGCCACTGACTGCAAAGGGAGTATTTGTACAATTCAGGAAGATGTAATTGGGCTTAAAGCCTCTGTGTCTCTGTGTTTTTTATGTGCAGAAGTTAATTTATGTGAATGCATTAATGTTCATACATCAGTCATTTTTACTGCCAAAAAGAATGCCAAGATTTTGCCTATATGTCCAAAGATGAACATGAGCTTTGAGACCCTTCTAGAACTAAGGTATTTTAAAATATCCAATGCTTACTTAATCATTTTATACTGTTAATAGATCAATCAATGTTCTTGGTTTGTTACCAGCATGTTTTCTAATATTAAATTTCTTAAATACAGAACAATTAGATTCAAAATCATCAGAATAGACAGATTTGCTATTTCAGACTCTTTTGTTAACAGCTGCACTGCTTTGTACTGAGGTATCTGTTGTGGTACCCCCTGCCCTGGGTCGCTCTGAAAAGAGAGTCATCCCAGGCTGCACCATGAAAGGCTCCCAGACTGCATTACAACTGGTACTGCTGTTTGTCAGATGGTGCTGAGGCCTGATGAGAGCAGGAGTGTGGGAAACTTGGTAGGCCCTGGTTTCCAGTACATTTCATCCTTGTGTACGGCCTCCTGAAACCAAAACCATTTTTGATGTCTGATGTACATCGACCTTGTACAATGCCTGGAACTAAAATAATCTCTCCTGATTAAGGCTGGATGAATGAGTCAGTGAGATGGAGTGGTTGGGCTTTCTCCTGACCATATCCATAACTCCTCAATGCTCCGTATAGAGGGTGCTAAGGTGGAACTGGAATTCCTCCCCCCCAACTTCTGGGAAATTGTTAGCCACAGTGGAAAATTAACAGCCTAGTTTTGCCCAAAGACAATCACCTTATGACACTATAAATACTGATCCCAAGTGAGGCCCATTGAAGCTCTCTGGGATCTCAGCAGGCCTGAGCCTCACATCTTCCTCTGAGCTGGGACGCCTCTCAAGGCTACACCATCCACCTGCTAAAGACTGATGAAGGGAGATACACTGTCCGTCTGCTGGAGACTGATGAAAGGATATATAATTCTGAACTACGGGACTTCTTTTACAAAAATCCTGTCCTGTGTTATAAGTTCTGCTTAAAAGACACCTAAAATATATTAGATATTTTTCTAGTGTGTTTTTTCCTTACAAACAACTACTGCTTCTAACACCAGATTTTATGATTGCTAGATTGATAAGGAATTTCCTCTGAAGAGAGGTGTGCTCTGAAACAGAGACATACTGTATTAAAAAAAAAAATCTAAACTATGAAAGTTTAAAACCAGTTGATGATGGCTTTGCATTCTTAGTTACACTGACCTTCAGTGGCTTGAAATACTATTGTAATTTTTCAATTTGCTATTATAAAATCCAGGTTTCATAAACATATTATTAACTTTCCATTATGATTACTTATTTCCTCTAATGTCTACAATGCTTTTCTGTAACATCTAAATGGAAATGGGATTACGATGAGATTCTGTCACTCTGGGGATTTGTGGAAAAAGGCGGGGATATGCACAGAAAAGGTCATTTCTTAGGGGTGAAATGAATTAAATGACACTAAGTTACGAAGGACAGCAATAACAGTATTAGCCATTTTGCATGGTTTTAAATGGATTGCTTTATGTTGCAGATACTAATGTTATAGAACAATACAATGCTATTTTCTTGCCTTTCATAATAGCCTTAAATACAATTCAAGCTCTTAAGAAAGTTAAATTATTTCAATGATTTTTTTTTTTTAGGTTACTGAGTGGTTTCACGAATTCTCTCTTCTATGAGTGTACTCACCACCTGATTGCAGGATAATTGTAGTAACAAAATCTAGCCTAGAAATTGTTGCTTTCAAGTGTTTGGTCTGCATAGAGTTTTGTAACTTAAGTCATGGTTTTGATTACTTAGCTGGCAGAATGTGATATTTGAATGGACAAGTAATAAACAACTTCATTCTGATTATTCCAGCAAACAAGGGTTGTAATTAAATTAATAAAGGTTGCCTGTGGATGAAAGATCAGCTCAGGACTCCTTTGCCTTAAGAAGTATACCTGTCAAACTTCTTTCTTGCTTATTATTTTACCTTTTTAAAAATGTAGAAGTCTGTGTGACAGATCAAAGTGACATAATTTTTAAGTATCTGTATTTTCATATGAAGTTTAAAAGTGTGTTGTATATACAGTATAAGATAATGATTAATGTTCTCTGGTACCCAGTACTAAAATGTTTTATGGTTCTGATATTACAGTATTGTTATTTAGATAGATTACTACATAGCTTCGCTTGGCTAAAGGAACTTGACATTTTCCCCCTTTAATGCCAGAGACTGAGACATGGCCAAAAGAACTATTTTCAGTTTTGCATTTGATACAATTAAGAAACAATCTCTGTACCTGGCACAGTGCAGAGACACTGCACAATTAAATAAGGTGCTTTCTAGTGTAATGCATATTGAGAGAAAACACCTCAACAGAAGAACAGTTTTGCTCAAAATGAAATTAATAAACAATAGAAAGAACGCCATTTACTACAAGACATTGGATTAACTGCTCAAGGTAAGCCATGCTGGCTATTAAAATGCACATGAACAACTTTAGGGGAGTAAACTATGGGCATACACATTAAACATAGTGATATTTAAAACATGTTTGTGCATATATTTAGGAAATGTTTTTTGAATTGGTAACTGAATCTTGCATAAGTTCTCTGGAGGCGAAAGAAAGGCCGATGAGCACCATTCTCACAAAGAACTGAACTGCTAGAACATGTCCTTCTCAGGTACACTGGTTGTGGTGGTTTGACCTTGGATGGACACCCACCAGGTGCCCATCAAGCTGCTCTATCACACCCCCGTCCCCTCCCCAGCTGGACCAGGGGGAAGAAAGTAAGATGAAAATTGTAGGTTAAGACAAAGGCAGTTTAGTGAAAAGCAAAGCAAGGCTGTGCAAGAAGGAAGCAAAAGGAAGATTTATTCTCTGCTTCCCATCAGCAGGCAATGTCTGTCCCCTTTTTGGAAAGCCCGGCTCCAAATGCGTAGTGGCTGCTCTGGAGGACAAGTGGATGGCCTGCCACCCCTCCTCCTCCTTCTCCTCCTTTTTCCAGCTTTTAACATTAAGCTGACATCATATGTCATGGAATATCCCTTTGGTCAGTTTGGGTCAGCTATCCCAGTCATGATCCCTCCCAAGATCTTCTTCACCCCATCCCAGTGCAGGGGGAATGCTGAAACAGCAGCCTTGGTGCTGTGCGAGCCCTGATTGGCAGTAGCCACAATACGGGTGTGTTACCAACACCTTTCCAGCTCTCAATGCAAAGCACAGCACTGGGAGGGCTACTATGGAGGAAATGAGCTCCATCTCAGACCCAGTACAATCTCCAACTCTTATTCCATACCATTTGCATCATGCTCAGGCCCCAGATAATACATCTTAACTATTCCATCATATCTAATTCAAATCACTGAAATTCCTTACCAAGACTTGCACCTTAACCTACAAACTCTAAACCATCTTTATACCCAACATCTAGATGAATACATTCTCATTAACTACTATCCCCTGTCCTTTAACAAATGGATATTATTCCCCCTTTAACATGGGTTTTCTCCTCTCCTCCTGATGTTCACAAACAGGTGATAACTTGGGCCCCATGTGTCAGTATGGATGTTTGGGACAGGAGAAGTGGTATGTTTGATTGTTGGGCACCAACATTGGCTAGGTTGGGGTCATCATTACACAGTTCTTTGCAAAATCCACTCTTTGCTGCACTTTTGGCAACATACAACTCGCATTACAGATTTTTTTACTTTTCCCCTAAGGTTAAGTTTCCTTGAGGTACACATCTGGTCTTCCCTACCTCCCACATTACCCACCAAGTATACCCAGGTCCGTGAGCAAAGACAACCTCATGAATGGGTTTGCCCTTTCCCAGGGGAGGAGAAATCCATACTGCCTTCCCCATCCACTTTCCTGTATGCACTACAGGGACCTTATGTCCTCCCACTGTACATAGGGATTTTGTTTGGGCAGGACCAGGATGGTTAACAGATCCTCTGCTGTTAACCAGACAAGTGGCTTTTGCTAAATTTATATCCCAGTGTTTCCATCCTCCATTGCCCATTGCTCTCAACATAGTCTTTAGTAGTCCATTATAACTTTCAAACCTTCTGGAAGCTTGTGGGTGATATAGGATGTGACGCACCCACTCAATGCCATGTTTCTTTGCCAAAGAGTTTATAAGGTTATTTTGGAAATGTGTCCTGTTGTCTGATTCAATCCTTTCAGGAGTACCATGATGTCACAAATTTTGCCTTTCAAGGCCAAAGATGGTATTTCAGGCAGTGGCATCTTTTACAGGGTGTGTTTTGAGCCAACCAGTAGTTGTTTCCACCATGGTGAGTATGGAGTGCATACTTGGTGTTCATGGCAGTGGGCCGATGGTGGCCAGGTCTCACCATGTCAAAAACTCAGCCACCGCCATCTGTTCCAGGGGGACTTTACTCCTGTGGCTTGCTTAACTGCAGCACGTTTCACATTCATGAGTGACCTGTGTAATGGCCTCCATGGTCAGGTTCACCACTAGATCATGAGCCCATCAGAATGTTGCATCACTCCCTAGATGTCCCAGTAGGCCCATCAAGCTACAAATAGCTCACCTTTACGCTCCCAGTGCAGGTCCAGCTGAGCTACTTCAATCTTGGCAACCTTGTCTACCTGTTCATTGTTTCTATGTTCTTCAGGGGCATGGCTTTTGGGCATGTGAGCATCTACATGATGCAACTTTAGGCAATGTTTTCCACTTGGGCAGCGATGTCCTGACACAATGCAGCAGACCAGATTGATTTACCTCTGTGCTGCCAATTGGCCTTACATTCCTGCAGCCGGCCACCATCACCAAGGCATTACCCACCATCCAGGAGTCAGTGTAGAGATAGAGCACTGGTCACTTCTCTCATTCATCAATCACTAGGGCTAGTTGGATCACCTTCATTTCTGCAAATTGACTTGACTTGCCTTCTCCTTCAGTGGCCTCAATGACTTGTCGTGTGGGACTCCATACAGCAGCTTTCCACTTCCAGTGATTTCCTACCACATGACAGGATCCATCAGTAAACAAAGCAGAATGCTTTTCATCTGGTAACTCGTTATATGGTGGTGCCTCTTGGGCACGAGTCACTTCCTCAGGCAATGCTCCAGTATCTCTACCTTCTCTTTCGGGATCCTTGGATGGCTGGGTTTCCATTGGGCTCAATATGTCATCAACACTACCCATTTGATTCATGTTGTACTGGCTGCATGATGTGTAGGTGGAATGTTTCCTTTGAACATCCAATGAAGCACAGGTAATTGTGGTGCTAAGTGATGTGCCTCCATACCAACAACTTCTGAAGTGGCTCGAATACCCTCATATGCTCCAAATATCTCTTTTTCAGTCAGGGTCTAGTGGTTTTCTGATCCCTGATACACCTGGCTCCAAAACCCTAAT
>VWZY01002376.1:936628-1002340 GCA_013399075.1 Chloroceryle aenea
TTGATTGGTATATGAAGTTGTATATAGCTAGTTGAAAATATTACGAGGTATTTCATGTGTTGTCTTTTGTGGCTGTGGAGCCCAGGAGACAGCTGTGGGCTTAACAGAACCTTCTTTTGAAATGTTCTTTCAGTCAAGATGCTTGACTTCAAATTTATTAACTGAAAAAGAGGCACATTTGATATTTGCATCTGAAGACTATGGTGTCAACATCTGTGGGTTTGGGGGGTTGGTTTTTTTTTTTTTTTGTTTGGCCTTTTTTTTTTTTTACATTACAAATGTTTTTATTACAATATAGTGTACAGTTAATTTTACATAACCTTGATATTTTTGAATGAATTGCAAAAAATCACATGACTAAATAGATGCAAAAATATTGAAATATCTCTTAATGATGTTTTTAATACTCTTTTAAACAGGAAATTGCTTTAAAGAATACACAAGACCTGCATATACCATGGCCACCAGAATACTACTCCTGTCTTGTCAGAGACCTAGAAATACTGGGTTGGAATAAGTACGTTTATTTCTTAACAGACATTATATTTAGAGTATCTGTTGTTCTTTCATATTTGTGAGTTGAACATGTCAGATGCTTTTGTTCTTTTAATTTATCCTGTTCAGAAACTGTCTTTGCTTTAAAAACTCCACTACTTTGTTTTGAATTAAAAAGAAAGCAAACCAAAAAGCAAGCAAACAAAAAACAAACCACCCAACTGATCTGTGCCAACTGGAGGTATATTTTCAGTCTCAAATAACTGAGCTGAAAGGTGAGATGCTACCACTAAGAAACCAATTCTTCTTTGACCTATAAACTAATGGCACAGTAAACCTTCAATACAATTCTTATCGTTCTCCTTTTTCTTCCTGTTTTCCCTACTTTGTAGTGGGTTTTTTTTGGTTTTTTTTTTGTCTACTCCTGTGTGCTGTGGCTGATCTTGTGTACCTTTATGCTTTCATAAAAACAGTACATACTTTTTTTTAGAACTAAAAAAATAGTTTTAAAGAAAAGTTATTTCTTACTATCCATAGCACAAGGATCTCCTTAGACAAAGAAATAATAGTTAATCCACAAAAAGATAAATCTATATAAAACAAAAAAGTGGAGCGGAGGCGAGAATTTGGAAAGCTGTAAATCCAGAATGTCAAAACACCCAGATCTTTGTGAAACCTACAAAGAGAAGCTTCTCTATGTTTTACTATCTGGATGAGCTCAAAGAGAAGGTCTATTGAAGTGTGTTCCTTAATCTCCAAAAACTGTGGAAGTGAATCAGGTTGTGGGGAGCAGGAGGGCATTTCCACATGGGAGGAGTGTTTGTTACTGAGTCACTGAGTCACCTGAGGATGGAGGCTCAGAGCACCCAAGAATGTGGTTTGGTATCTACACCCTGCTACAGTTTTGAGTGTCTGTGGAAGAAGTGAAAGTTCAGGTCATCTTCTGGGGGAAAGAGAACTAGAGGTGAATCTTTTCACCCCACCTAAAATAGTTGGTTTAATGCCTTTGAAAAGAACGTCACAAAAGGAACACCAGCACAGGTTATTTGACTTGGCAGAATGAAATGTACACACACTTGCCTCTGGGTGCCTTCTCAATGGGGTCTCAAATTTGAGTGCAAACATTGTATTATTCACAGCCCTGTATACTCTTGATTAGTTCATAGAACAATTTAATTTCATCTTCCTATGGAGGAAGACAAATGTCTTCTCTTCAGACTTCCTTTAGAAATCTGAGGAAACATGGCATTGTGATCGAGTATACAAAGGTTTATGTGGACAATTTTTGGAAAGCTTTGTGTTTTACAAACTTACTTGGAAGGTTTTAACTGCTGTCACATGTGCCACCACTGGCAAGTTTTCTGATACAGACTATTTTATACCTCCAGCAGAGAGCCTGGAGTGTACTGATTTCTATCCTTTCCCCGAGAACCTCCAGGAGGCCTCTACAGGGTTGAGGAAGGTGGTTATTTCTGTGCAGGGAGGCATTCAGGAAATACGTTTGAAGGCTGTCTTCAATAATTTGCAATTAATTACACAGTCCCTTCTTTCAAGGGGTTGAGATGAAAGATTGTGTAGAATATTGAGGAATTTTGAATGAGAAGCTACTTTTTAGTTTAAGTAAAATGAAAGTTTTTTAAAAAAGTCTACATTTGTGGTTTTCAACAAGACAAATCTCCTTTTACCTTCGTCTTGGATGGTAAGTTAACTTGAACAAGTATTTAGTTTGCTAAACAAAATAAAGCTTTTGGTTTAAGAATAGTCTTGAGGTTTCTTACCTGATTTATATGTGAATTAGTAGCAGGTGATTAACATTACATAGGAATTTGCTTTGATGGCCCAATTTTATTTAAAGATTTAAAGCATCCTTGTTCAATCAGCTTTAGTTTTTTCAGTGATTTCCATTATTAAGTATGTAGTTCTGCCAGCTGATGGCATACTTTAAGTTTCTCAGACTCAGGTCTGAGAATATTAGTTAAGACTTCCTAAACACATGGGAAATAAATTTTGAATCATGCCTGCTTTCCCCTCCCCCCCAATAAATTCAGGAAGCCCATGCCAGCAAAACAGACACCAATATACAATAAAAGTACTCTAAAACTGGAAATATACAAAATGTATTATGCTTATAATGGGATATATAAATATAATATATAGCTATATTAAAAAATACACTTTGAAAATATGATTTAGTAGCTTATGTCTGAACTGATACTTCTTCTGGTTTGCTGTACACTCACAATGTCCAGTTGTAGAGTCCCAGCTGATGCAGAGTAAGGAACTGCAAAAATGTTTGGTTTTAAACTAAAATAATCCATACCTTTCAGGCACCTCGAGTGAAGTTGTTGAAACAAGGTGACTGTCAGAACAGATAATTTTAAATCCTAAACACCTTGACAGCATCCCTTTAATTTTTCCATTCTGTTTTTCTACCTAATCTCACAGTGCATTGATGCAGTCACCAGCTGTACATTGTTTTGGACACTGATAGATACACAGATTATATATATATATTACATTCCAGTAACCATTCCATGTCTTAGATGCTGGTTTAAGATTTCCCCAAGCCGGACAGCTGTAGGTGAAGGGGTGGGATATATAGGTACTTTCTCACCTTTCTTAAACTTTGTGATATAATTTTGAGATGAAGTTCGAACAAAGGTGTTGGGTTTTTGGTTTTTGGTTTTTTTTTTTCCAATTAGAGGAAGAATGCTCTTACTCTTTCTAAATAAATCAAGTTTAATTGACTTAGTTGAATCACGCTTTTATCAAGACTTGTATATCTTTCAACTGTTGCAGAGAAAAGGAGTGTCAAAATGCTCCCAAGAATCCGTATGACTATTTAATATTGCATTAAATTTAATCATCATTAAACATTAAATAATAGATCTTTCCCTACTTACTACTACTACAGCTTTTTTCATCTGTATTTTTCAGTTCCCTCATACGGTAGCTATGTCACTTATGTAGATCATTTTCTTCTTTTCACTTGCTTCCTAGCAATGTGCACACCCTTTGGTCTGTGTTTACTTTTCCTGGTACAGGCTTCTACTACCAGTTTCACTTGAAGGAGAACCATTTTTTTCCTCAGCATGCTGGCTTCAGTGACTGGTCTAAGTAGGTCATAGTTTAAAAAAAAAAATAAAAAATGTACTTAGGCCAGCCAGTGGATGCTTTCTTTGAACTGTGGTAGGCCTTTCCATCAGTCTAGATGATAAATTGTGCAATAATCTTAGTCTGCGCTTTATCTTTACACAAGAATGATATAGTAAAAATGCCAAAATATCTACATGCTCAGTTCACTAGTAAATATATGGAGAAGGCTGAACCTTCTTGGCAGCTATCGAAGCTACTTAGCAGAGCTTATTTCTACAGAACATTGTATTTAACAATTGTATTAATTTTCATTATTCTGGTATGCACAAATCATTGGCATCTTGAGCAAAGAGTCAGTGATTATGTCAGAAGTTTTAAAACACTTACATTTAATATGTACTTGCTACTTGCTTGGGTGCATGTATAATGTGTAAAACTGTCAAGAAACGAAGGCAAATCATCATAACTAACTCATTTTGTGCCTGTTTGGGTACTGTTTCTGCAGAAAATCAGTTTAAGAATATGAACCAATATCCACTGTATTTTCTACAATAATAGTATTGATAATAAAAGAGAAAAGCAAATCAGGAGCATAAAAGTCTCATACAGCAAGAAACTGCAGAAATGGATCAAAGACTTGACAGGAAGTTTAATGTGTACATAAGTAGAGGCTGACAGGAACATGCTGTGTATGTCAGAGGTTCCAGTGATGGAAAACTGAAACACAGTGCTCACTGACCACAGCGTGAGCCATGACACACGTTGTAAATAACCCAAGGATATATGACTGCATTAAGCAGTGGGCTGGTATATTAACAGCAGTAAATCTAGAACAGCAGAAATGGTTGGCATGTAGAACTTTGTCCGATTAATATTTGTAACAGACTAATCAGAGTATTGTAGACATTTCAAACTGTACTTCTTGGAATGCTGTTTTCTTTTTCAGAGTTGTATATGAAGATACTGGTCTTACCACAATCAAGCTGAAAGCTGAAGACTCTTCTGGTCGACAGCACCTCATCACTCTGAAGTTAAATTCAAAGGTGAATTTACATCAGAGATAATATCCATTATACATTTTGAAATGGATTTTTCTTAATTCATAAGGATTTTAGAGAGTTGCTTTGTTTTCCAGTGTGTCTATTCTGCAAGATAATGGTGGGGATGTCCTTTAAGCAACTTTTTAATAGAGAATTTTCAGGCTTTAGCGATATTTAAAATTAATATTGCATTATGTTTATCTGTAAGAATCTTATGAAACTGTATCACATGAAAAACACTTTTATTATGTTGCAGTTATTTTACTGGATCACAAACAAAACCATCTGGGAGCCTTTCATACATTATCACTTCATCCAGAGACTATGCATATAACACGAATTAGAATATGCTGGGTTACTTCTTTAGCAAGTCTCACTGTTAAAGCTATAAAGATTTATGAAAAACTGACTACAGAAGTAAGTTCCTTATGTTAAAAAAAATTTAGTCTAAATAATTGGCTTATTTTGACTATGCTTGCATAGCAAATCCATGGTGTGTGCAGAAGAAAAAAGATTTTAATTCTTCCTGGTACTTAGAACTCAGTGTTTCTTCATAGAATTTGTCATTTTGAGGCATAAATTTCATGTCGGAAACTATGAATATCCAGGCTTTATGGTTACAATTGTATGGTAATTGCTGTTCTCTTCAGAAAATCAGCCTGGAGGAAAAAGTGGGTCAAAGTGTCTAAATGTTTGGGACTATCCTTGGTCCATCATCTGGTGTAAGAATCTTGAAGGAATGAGGACTGGGTATAGTATTATAAAATTAGATTTCACCTTCACAGACATCTTCTATTCCTTTAAATAACAGGAGGTTTTCTTAGTTTTACAGAAGAGAAGCTAACTCTACCTTAGAAGGGAAAAAAAAGCCTGTGGAACAAGGACTGTTTGGGAATTGTGGTTGCTAAAGTGATCTTGAAAAGTGTAAAACTATCCTACATGCGCAGAGCAATAAATGCATAATTAATTTGCTAGTCACTCCGTTATTAAATACATTGATGGATAAATATCAGGAAATACAATTATGGTCTATTTACCATGCAAGAGCTTAACCAGACTATATTGTCATTGTTTATAAGGGAGCTGTTTATCCCATGCTTAGTATGATGCTAGAAATTAAGCGCAGCCTGTTGCCCCTAAGGTTTTTTTCTTGATTTTATGGTGACTGAATTATTTTAAGTATTTGGTTATATGAAAGTGCAGAAAAGAATTAGTGTGCAATACTCACTTTTACCAAGCAGCTGCCATAATCACTATTACACTTACACAGTGGCTGTTTCTGTTTAGCCTTCACTTACCGCTGTGCTGGAAGGGGAATTGAGATAACTGTTTCTGTTCTTGAGAAGCTTCTGTATTTTCTTTATAATAAAAAAATATCTGAAGTTGAGACTCCTAATAGCAGAAAGCACTAATAACTAAGGATATAGTGTGATCTAGACTAGATTATCCAATTTGGCTGTTGTAACAAGTAATCATCAATTCTTTTTTTTAATAATTTTCCAAGTGATTATTAGGAGGAAGGATCAATGTTTGTCCTTTTTAAGACATGCCTCTCATTTAAACTTGCCACAAGAGAAAAGGTGTATGTGAAACTTAGTTTTGGTGACATGGGGATTTTGTTTTCCTTCATATACGTATCTAATACATTTGGAAAGGCTTTGCTGAAGTATTTTTTGAAGGGATTTCTTTTGATAACCTACTCTGATAAGTGTGTTTATTTTTGTTATGCTGTTTCTTTGATTAAGGTTAGTACGTGAACTCTACTGTTTGTATTCTGGCAGATGGGTTTGTTCAGCCTTGTCCTCATGGATGCCATACAGTGAAATAATTTTATAATCTCACTGACAGTGTTTTCAGGAAGAAACTCTTCAATAAGTGATTTAGGATATTCTTTTCAGTAAGTTAGTTATATTTATTGAGATAATCCCCTTTATGTACCTTTGCTGTCATTCTTAACCATCTGGATGTGTTTTAAGGACTTTTCCACCTGTTATTCCTGTCTTAATGTCCTTTGGGTTAGGAACTGTCCTTTTGTATCGCTTGCTTTCTAAAAATTGGATTTTTAAAGTGTCTATGAAACTTGGGGTGATCAGTTTAAACATGGAAGAACTGAGAACAGCCATGTCACAGTTAGGTATGTTAGCCTGTGCTGTGTGGTTTGGACCTTTGTAATTGATCAGTCTTAAACCTTGTAAGAGTATATATTGTTCAGTGCTCAGATTACAGTTTGTGAAATAGTTTTCCCATTTGTTTGGTTGTGAAAAGGCCTGGTCTGGAAATCTTTTTCCATCCATAATTTAAATAAATGACTAGCGAAGTTTTCTGGAAACAAAACACGCATCTTTGCAAGCATAAACCCAAATACATTGGTTTCTATTTACCAGATTTCAGTTTGTATCATATGAGAAGTGGCTTGGATGCTTGCCATTTCAGATCCTGAGAATTCAAATAGGCCACTGCAAGAATTTTCATGCCATGTAGTAATCAAGATGCTTTGGTCATTATCTGAATGTTTTGGCAAGGGTTATGAAAATATCTAGAAAAAGTTATCTGCGTGGTCAAAAATGCTCCACAAAAGTTTTGATTAATAATTGCTCATATTGTTCTAGAGAACATATCAGAAATCATCCTATTATTCCTTTGGGCGTAACTGTAATAACATGTGATGTCATCAATATGCTCTGGTATAGCATTTTAAAATACTATCACCTGGGGAATCACTTGCCTTATTTTAGATAGGATTTCACTCTGCAAGGTCGAAAATCATTATGTACATAGGTACAGAAACAGTGTTGCATAGGTCTTGGAAATTATCTGGTGCACAGTACAATATTGAGCTCTTAAAGAAAATTTGACTAAAAATGCCCAGAAAAGTGGTGTAGGTTTTTTGTGGTGTTGTTTTTTTTTTTTTTTTTTTAAAGTAACAAAGGTAGCAGAATCAGTTTGCAAGCTCTTGTTCAAAGACATCCTACAAAAGACTGTATAAAAGGAATTTATGTACCAAGAAAGTAAACACATGATTGGCTAGTGCTGCTGCAAGTTCAATGAGATAGTCCTAAAACCAACCCTCTGGAAATACTGTTCTGCATTTGTTCTAGGCATACTTCTATACATTGAAAACAAGTTTATTTCTATGCAGGCATCGAAGTATTTAATGAAAAATAACACCTACAAGAACAGTACCACTACAGTAAAAGACAGCATAACAGCTTCTGTGGCTATACATTTCAAAGTCGTAACCACATCCTGTCCAAAGCAGTTTGTTTTGCTTCTCTTGCTCTGTCACTGTTACCTAGCTTGTCTGTTAACCAGTTTCATAAAACAGTAAAGCACAAGTTATTACAGTTGTAGGAATTGTCTTCAGACAGTGGATACCTAACAAAAACCACAAATGAAGGCAAATTAAAAACCAGAAACAAACTTCTCTGAAATACATAAATCCACTAGATTATTATTAACAATAATCAGTGATGCTCTAGGGAAGCTGTGGTATTTTTTTGCTCTTTGCCATAGAAAACAGTTTGAAACTAATTACTGTTGAATTACATTTTACACAAAATAAATACACATTTTAAATATCTGATAAATAAGGATAGTGTCTATGTCTAGAGGTTTACTTTGGAGGGAAAATGGTTATAAGTAGCAGCACAGGTAAACTTTTCCTCTTAAGTCTCTAATTCTGAGGAAGCTGGGACATTTTTTCATGTCTCCTCAAACATGATTCTCTAACATATTCTTGTGTTGGCAGTTAGCACCTGTCCAAAATTGTTTAATATAGTACTCTTAGAGCACCTTTTTTTTTGTAATTAGTGGATTTTTTTTTTTTTCCCTTTGCTGCTTTATTTCTCAGAAAATACAAGGGCTTTTCCACAGATTTCATACTGGATGCCGAACAGCAATAGATTTGCTAGTGTAATGAATCATCAGTGGTTATTTTTGAAGTTATCTAACCTTTATAGCTTCAGTTTTCTTAATACAGATTGGTTTTTTTTCTTTTGTTTTGATGCTTTTTAATTTGGGTTGGGAGTTTTAATTTTGGGTGTATGTTCACTCATCTCTTTCTAACAGTTATGATCTCTTTCTAAATACGTACTTCAGTTAGTTTCAGTTTCAAAGCAAAAATCGTTGCCAATCAGAACAAAAAAAAAGGTAGGTTGGTTGGTTTTTTGTTTTGTTTTTTTTAATGTTCTTATCAGGTACAAGTAATTGAGGAGAATTTTTTAAAAAGTATTTAATGTTTTTTGTCTAAGATCTTTTTTTAATGTGTCTGCAAATAGTGAACACAGAAAATTGACTTTCTCCTGCCTTTGCTAAAATATGATATAAACTGTTGGCATGTGGATTTTTTCTTGAAATTATAATTAACATTCATAACAATTTCTGAAAACACTTTATATACTGCTTTTTCTAAGAGCAAAGTTCTCAAGATGTCAGAAGTGCTCATATTTTGTTACCGGATTTGGTAGCTATCAGTCTGACTTCAAAAATAAAAGGAAAAAAAAAACAAAGCTACACACAAACAACCTGTATTTTCTTTTCCTCCCTCAGTATCCAACAGAACCACCAGATTGCCTTGTGGATTTTCCTGTTCAGTTTGCTGTTTCTTGGATGCCACAGGTAAACTGCTGTATTCTGCATCTTATTTTTAATAACTGAGATACATATGTGATATGTAGGTGGTAATGAGGGTTTGGACTTTATTTCTTAACTTCAGCTTTTTCCCATGTGTGCATTTTACTTTTATAGATGCTTAAATAAATCTTAATAATCCTGACCTTCATATTCCTTAGGATAGTGTTTAAATACTTTCCCTGCCATGTAGATATACCTCGCATCATACCGGCTGTTTTTTTTCTCAAGCTGTTCATATGGCTGAAATATCTTTAGGAATGATACTGGGAAAATATATGCACGAGAAATCATTGTGTTGTAGAAAAGAAATACCCTCTACAGTTGACATACATTGAAAAATCAGTCCCTCGGTTTATTATACTATATGGTTTTCAGTTACAATCAAAATAACAGCAGGAGAATAGTTAAGAAAATTCTGATTTCATAGTTTGAAGTTTTTAATATAAAGAACTAAGATAAATTCATTACCTTCCATTATTTCCTTTACCATTTTTTCCTTCATAGAGTGTATGTACTTGATTAAATGGATTTAAATGCTGCCACTTAGATGTAAGTTAATTTGAATTACCTCCAGAAAATAGTTGATGTTTTATAAATTTCTTTTAATTCAGGAAAATAGGTTTTACGTAAATTATTGTATTTTATAATTCTAACTCTTGTGAGGACTTCTACCCATCAATAAAGGCTGTCTTTATGGTACTAAATTTAGATAGGAAAGAGAGCTGAAAGGTTGCATTAGAATGATTTTAAGATGGGCATAAAATTTTGACTGCAAAACTCAAGGTCTGTGTGTCACCACTCTAATATGAGTGCTTGAGGAAATAACTTTAAGAATGGACCATTGCAAATGAAAAATATATTTTGTTTCATGTTTAGTTTTAGGTTTTGATTCTGATATGATTTGGAGAAATGTAAAGAAATGTGTTTTCTTCCCTTAAATTATACTCGATTATACTACAGACAGGATTTCAAGTACTGCTTCTAACCTTGTACGTTATACATACTTCTAATAGTATTTTATTAATTTTACAGCCTTGCAATTTAATCTTGCCTCAAATTAACAACATTTCAGATATCCTTGAGAGTCATTGCTTCTCTGTGTTTACTGCTAGTAATTTTAAAGTGACTAGCTGGACTTAGGTTTTAATAAAATGTTCCTGGAAAGCCTGATATAAAGCAGCTGCCTTTGACAAGTTAAAGATGGGAGCAAATATATTGACACTAAAACCATGTGAAAATCTCATGGTAAAAATATGACATTCTCAGTGCTTGAGATCTGAAAATCTTTTTGCAGTTTGAATTGCCTATGGACTATGAAAATATGAACAGTTGATTTTTGCATGTAACAGAAGACCCTGTTCTGGAAGCATGAGATACTAATTCTAGCTGCAGGTAGCCTGCCCTAATACTGAACCGAATACCCATAATCTGTGCCTTGTTCTGTTACAAATGCTTTAGCTGTACAGTCCTTTTTGAAAATTGACCTTATCTGCGTGAGTGACATGAACATAACAGTTGTAGAAAAAAATGTGTGTAGTAATTGTGTTTATTTTTAAAATGTATGGAAGTCATTGCAGTGAGCAGTCATCACGCCATGGTAAAATACGGGTTAAACTTAGATCATGCTGAAATACTGCTGGGAGCAGAAATGAGCAGGTCCTCAACTGGCTGAAAATTTTGGTTCCTAAAATAACATGAAGATTTTATATTGATAGGTATTAAATTTTAGTATTTGTTGGTCATCTTTAAACACTGGCAAATCTTAACTAAAATGATCCAATTGCACTATTAGAATATAAACTCCTATGAAAGGAAATATAAATAGATTTCAGGTAATTGATTTATTTTTCCTCAACCCCCTGTGTGTGCCATTGCCTCTTTCAGGCTCTTTACAGTGCTTGTGGACTTTAAACTTGAAGGGTTGTTGGGTGTTTGGGGTGTGGGTTTTGTGTGGTGGCTTTTTTTTGTTTTGTTTTTTCTTTCTCTCTGTATAATAATAGGCATGGCTTTATGGCATCCATATTAAAAATGGGTAATTTTCCTTATGGTCCCTGTCTTCCTGCTGGGTTGATAATGTTTTGATGTATTTTTCTTTTGCTCTGATGAGAGGTCTGCTGCTGCTGCTCTGACATATTCATTTGGATGAATAATTATAACTTGCACAATGTCAAGCTGAAGATGGTAGGGTTTTGTGCGTCATGACAAGCCTAGTAGCCAGTGCAGGTGTCTCACAGCATGATCAGCAACAGCCAGTGTATTCTGGCTCAGAGGAGACATTTTAGAGTAGTAAGAAATCAGCACCAAGGGCAATGCTGCTGCTGCTGCTACTGTTGTAAGTGCCAAATAAATGCAGAGTGCTTCTCAATGACAAGTGCAAGAACATCTACTTACTTCAGTTATATTATTTTTCAAAATAACCTGATAAACATGCTGTCTCCACATTTTAGCACACACTGTACACATGGTTCTGCAGCTTCAGTGCATCTATATTCTGTTGCCCTCACATCAGGGGATATTCTATACTGACCACTGCCCACCTGGTTGGCTACATGAAGGTCATGCGAGTGGAAATTAATGACTAATGAGGTCATGCAGCCAGCCAACAATGAAACAGTAATACAAGATTCAGAAGGTATAGTAGTAGGAATGAGATTATTCTTTGGTTATTTTAGTGAAAACACAGAAAAATGCATCATAATTGTGCTTTTTCTTGGCAAAGCGGCTTTACAGACACCAGCTTTATATGCATCTGTAAACACAAAAACCGGAGATGGTTGACAAGATACTCTATGAAGGTTTCAGAGTGTTGTGTCTTAGTTTGATTTGCTAAGGAAGGGGAAAATTGTTAAAACTACTGCTTGTGAGAAAGAGGAGTTTCCAAAGAAATCTAAAGAATCACTTAGGTGATAGAGGTGATCCCTTCTCTAGGCAAAAACTGTTCACTTTATTAAACTGTATTTTATCTATGAATTCATCAATGGCAAACAATTAAAAGCATCCATAGTTCAGGCTGCTTTACATTTTCCATTAGGAGGCTTTGCAGTTGTTTTATTTTTGGATAAGCAAATCCTGCATTAGGAAGAATTGTAGCAAAAAAATCTCAGGATAAAGATCATATTTCTGATTTTTGTAAGAACAAATGTTAATAAAGTATGCTGTATTTACCTTAATTAGAATATTTTTACCACCCTATGATGCATGTTTAGTTCATCCAGAATTTGGAGCAGGTGTTTGAAATCTGACAGAACGGCCACATAGGCATATAGCATTTCTTTAGAGTTGCTGAAAGGCTTTGTGGATTTTATAGCAGGTGCAGACTCAAGATTTCCCCTTTATTCTTCCCAGCCTCTATGGCTCTAGAAAGAAAAACCGAGAGTAGAGTGACCTTCTTCCCCATTCCTTCGTATTCCTTTAATTGAAGGAAGTGGTGAAAGTGTTTGAATTGGAATATAGTGAAAAAAGAAGGAAAGAGCTGGCATGCAGAGCTAACAGTCGTGAGGTGAAGATGAGAGTGCAGAGGATATAAATGGTAACAAAAAAAACCTACAGCAGACTCTCCTGGTAGAAGAGAAGGTATGTTCCTCTCAGAAACAGATAGGTCCAGAACATCAGATTTTCACTCACCAAAGCAAGCTCTTTGTTTCCTGACAAAGATGAAATGAGCAGAAGATACAGATGGTCTGATAGCACAAAGGTAACATTTGGGCCAAAGTTGTCTAACCCTGTTGTCCTCTAGAATAACCAATTTAATCCAGTTTCTACAAACACCTGTTTTCAGAAGTTAAGTTCATGGCCCTCCAAATTAACATTGTTGCTGTTCAGTCCAAACCAACTGTGTTGGTGGAGCATGGATCAGTATTTATCAGATTTTTGCCTCAGAAAGTCTTGAATAACTAGGACTTTGAGGCTGAACATATGCTTTGTTGAGAGAGAACTACTGAGAGTCACGTATGGTGCCATCTCACAAATCATCACTTAATTGTATTTGTTTACTACACTCAACCTGAAATTTGAAAAATCTGGAGAAGTGTTGACTGTTTAAAGCTATGACTGTGGTCACAGGAGGTGATGCTTTAATAAAAAGTCCTCATAAAGCCAGATGCAAATGCCTTCAAGCTGAATATTCCAAGCTAACATTTTCCTCAGTCTCTTATTTTTCTGTATAGAAATTCACCAAGGCCATCTAATCTGAAAATGTGTTTTGATTATGAACTTGGTAATGTTTTTGAGTTGCTCAGTTGCTGTCATGGTCATAGAGGCCTGGAGGGTACAGGATCATTAAATCACACAGTATATCTCTGTCAAAAAATTTCCAAGCTCCCACGGGAAAGTAGTGAGGTGTCCTGGAACTGTAAGGCCCTCTTGGAATTAAGTCTGGCAAAGGAAGTAAAAGAGAACAAGAAGGGTTTCTTCAAATACACATCAGTGGTAAAAGGAAGAACATTGAAAATGTTGTCCCACAGCTGAATGAGGTGACAGAGGATGCAGAGAAGGTGGGGCTACTGAATGCCTCCTTTGCTTCAGTCTTCACTTCAGGAATCCCAGACCTTGGAAGTAAGAGAAAGCCTGGAAGGAGAAAGACTTGCCCCTGGTCAATGAGGATGGGGATAAAACTGCTTGGGTAAACTTAACATGCACAAATCCATGGGCCCTGATGGGATGCAACCAGAAGCACTGAGGGAGCTGGGTTGATGTTGTTGGTCTACTGCTCTCCATCCTTTTTAGAAAGGTTATGGAGAATGGGAGAGGTTCCTGAGGACTGGAGAAAAGCCAATGACACTCCAGCCTTCAAAACGGGCAAGAAGGAAGACCCTGAAAATTACAGACCAGTCAGCCTCACTTCCATCCCTGGAAAGCAGCTAATTCTAGAGCTCACCTTGCACAAAAAATTATTAAGGTTTTGTGAGTTTTCTAGAGCTACTCTTTCCTCCACTCTACTACCTTGTCTTTATTACTGGTACGGGCAGCCGATGTCAGTGTCCTCAGTAGTTAGAAATAAAATGCAAGGTTTATATCATACATTAAAAATATCTTCATTTTGTTCTATTTGTTGTGAAAGATTAAACTGTCAGTGTGTCTGTCTTNGGTAAAAGGAAGAACATTGAAAATGTTGTCCCACAGCTGAATGAGGTGACAGAGGATGCAGAGAAGGTGGGGCTACTGAATGCCTCCTTTGCTTCAGTCTTCACTTCAGGAATCCCAGACCTTGGAAGTAAGAGAAAGCCTGGAAGGAGAAAGACTTGCCCCTGGTCAATGAGGATGGGGATAAAACTGCTTGGGTAAACTTAACATGCACAAATCCATGGGCCCTGATGGGATGCAACCAGAAGCACTGAGGGAGCTGGGTTGATGTTGTTGGTCTACTGCTCTCCATCCTTTTTAGAAAGGTTATGGAGAATGGGAGAGGTTCCTGAGGACTGGAGAAAAGCCAATGACACTCCAGCCTTCAAAACGGGCAAGAAGGAAGACCCTGAAAATTACAGACCAGTCAGCCTCACTTCCATCCCTGGAAAGCAGCTAATTCTAGAGCTCACCTTGCACAAAAAATTATTAAGGTTTTGTGAGTTTTCTAGAGCTACTCTTTCCTCCACTCTACTACCTTGTCTTTATTACTGGTACGGGCAGCCGATGTCAGTGTCCTCAGTAGTTAGAAATAAAATGCAAGGTTTATATCATACATTAAAAATATCTTCATTTTGTTCTATTTGTTGTGAAAGATTAAACTGTCAGTGTGTCTGTCTTTATAATGAATGTTTTGCTTGATGAGCTTGTAACCTAGCAGATACAGAGGATGGAGCAACCAGTTTGGGTTTGCTATTGCTGTTTAGAGTCAGGCAAGCCAGTCATGGTATCCTGAATTATTAATGTCATATTTTCCAAAGGATATATGACATACTGCATGCAAATTCTAATGCATTTGTACAAAGGTGACCAAGAAAAAGTGTGTGCTGTTTGATGTTATCAATGACTATCTCGGTGTAGTGTAGACAAAGGAAAAAAAAAAGGCAAGCAGTCTTTTCTAAAACTCTTGAGCAATGACCAAAAATTACTTGGTTAATCAAATAAAAAAGAATGTTACAGTTTTCATGGTTTGCATGACAAGCATGTGATGTATTTAAATAGCTATAGATGCATTTATGTATGTAGTAAGAGACAGCTGGCAACATCAATGAAGCATGCAAATAAGATCAAATGAACAGTGCATTAAAAAAAAAAGATTTAACTACCTTTTTAGGGAACATCATTGAAAAATTACAATTAGTATTAAAATTAATTGGATTTTAAAACTTATCTGTGGGTTATAATCCCTTGATGTTTCTTTTTTCTAGTGAAACCTTTTGAATTCCCAAAAGATAAAGATAAAAATGATTATTAGGGGATTTATCTGTATGTGATATAGAAAAATGTAAAAAATCAAAATGGAAAGCAACTGTTGCAAGTACCAGAAAATTATGCTATTAATTTAAGTGTCATCAGAGCACAAAAGATCACATTTCAGGACTGTGTGAAAATTATTAAAATACTGGAAATAATAGTACTTAAGATGAAGATATTATACTCCTAAGATGTGGTTAAGTGACTGACACTATTATATCACTTCAGGTATTATAAAAGTAACAAAATGCTTTTAAAGATAATAAGCGTTACATTTTGAGATTGGCAGTATTCACACTTTTCTGCTTAAGTGCTTTCCTACTTTAATATAATTTAATAACAGCAGGAAAAAATGTAGCATTTTATTTTTAAGCTACACTGTTTCTTTGTAAAATATGTTATGCATAAAATATAAAATCTTATTACCCATAAAAATCATATTTCTTCATCTGAGGATGTTTGTATAATTTGCTGCATTTTGTCCAGGTAAGAAAGGAAGAACATTACTAAAGATGAAAGGAAACCATTCCATATGTATTTTGTGTTATTTATAGAAATATACCATTTTAAGAACTGAACATTTAATTTGCTTTTTCTTTTTGAACTTGGAACCTTGTTCCCAGGCCAAACGATATGTGAAATCTGGCCCTCATTACATCTTTTCTGTTTTTCAAAATGCACTTTGAAGCAGTCACGTTAGTTCTGTTGTTCCTGCCTTTTACTCAAGCATTTAAGTAGTCAGCTGTGTTCTGTGTAAACCATTTCAAAATACCCTTTGGTGCTCCCAAATGATTCCTTTTTCTATTCTTGAGATTCTCGCTGTCAAACAATTTGAGAAAAGTTATCCAAGAAGAGTTTGTCTCCAAAACAAGTTGCCTCTTCCCCCCACCCTTGGTCTCTCTTCACTGCCACCTCTGTGTAGTTTCTCAATACCCTTTGCTCTTTTCCTGCCGTAGTTTCATCTCTCCCCGTAAAAAAAGCTGCATTCTGACAGCTCCTGCTTTGTTCATGACACTTCCCAGTTCTTCCACTGGCTCAAAACTGGTACGGGGTACTACTCCGAACAGAACTCATCTCTCTTCTCCTTGTGCATTCTTCATCTTCTTTCACGTCCTTACATTCATGTTTTATACCCTCTGGGTGTCTGCATCTGGAAAAGTGTCAATGACTGCCGAGTGTTTTCTCCACTTGAAGAAGTCTAGATGATTTTAAAAAGACTTCTTTTGCATTGCTGTTCTGTATATTGTCCTGTATAATGAAAGATTTTTCTGATTCCATCTAATCCACTCTCAAATATTGAACTCTCATGAGTGTAATCCTCTGATTATTAGATGGTTTCTCTATCTCTTACTCTATTTACATGGCTTGAAATCTAATGTTAAGTGCCTGGTTTTACACTGCTTAATTTTGAGATAATTATGGCATTGTTAGGTTATATTTCTTAGCATCTACTTTTTCTTAGATCTGCTTTAGTTACATAGGTATTTCCACATATTTGTATCTGGTAGCACTGCTGTGTTGCTCAGCTGAAGTAGAGACAAAATACCAGAATGTTAGAGTTTGGAATAGTAATGATGGTTTTTACTTCAAGTTTTTAGTAGTTTATTACAAGGGACAATGCAAATGAACAGTTGTTGCCAGCTTTCAGAAAAGTTTTCTGGAAAGGAGTATAAACCCCTGTCAAATCCAGGTATGATGCACATCTATCACAAAAGGTTAGAACTACCACGAAAGGAGAATTTACCTGTGCTTGGTATGCAGCTGATCTTTACTTGATTCCGTTACTAATCGGTGAGGTTCAGGGGTTTATGCTACCGTGATACACACGGATACATACTAGATTTTAACACTCCAAAATTACTTACAGTTTGGTTTTTAAATATTCTGTAAGGCTGTAGGTGGAAACTATATTAAATTTGTTTAAAATTCTTTTTTCCTTAGAACTCTCTAATAGACATTTATAATCAGTTCCTGGCGGCATTAGAATCGCTGAAAGAATTCTGGGATGCCATGGATGAAATTGATGGGAAGACATGGGTGCTTGAGCCTGAAAAGCCCACACGGAGTGCCACAACAAGGAGAGTTGCAATAGGTACAGAAAATGGAATACAGTGGATTTGAGCAGTAAAACTCAGGGTGGTATTTTGCTTTGCTTATCTAATCACAGTGCTTGTTAGCATCAGGAAATTGAAAGGTAGCACTTCAAACCAGCAAGACACAACTCCCTTATTTTGGGTATTCAAAAATAAATCTTTCACAGAATGCTAAACCTGTTTAGGAAGATTATTAAAACATTATGGTGTTACATAAATGAAAGTTTCTTCAGGAAAAGAGTATTTGTTAATTATGAACAAGTAACTTTCAAAATCTGAGGACTTGCATGATAACTGTAGGAAAACTGATATTTGTAAAATCACCTCATTCACAAATTCCAGATTTATGACTTTTACTTGAGGTTGATCCTGTCCTGGAAGAGTAAAATTACTAATAGAGTGCAGTCAGAAGGGGATTAGAAGAGGCAAATGGAAATGACAAAGAAGAGAGGAAATTATACATTTACAGATTTACAGTGTTAACAGTCTGAAAAAGTACCTTAATTCATATGCTGTTTGGCATGCTAAGGTCTAATGCATGTGTGTATATATATATGGGGTGAAGAATCTTGTAAAGGAGAATCTTCCCCCAGTATTTCTAACCTCTGACAGGGGTATGTGGGGGAAGGGCATGTTATCTTTGAAAGAAGTGTTCTGATTTTTAGCTTAAATCTTCCTAGAAATCTGAGAATGTACAATGGACCAAAGTAGAGTTAAGTTGTCCCTGAAACCTGCAGAAATGCTGACTGCCTGCAGAGTGAAGGAGGAGTTAGTGGGGTGCTGAGGCTGCTCCTTCTTTGGGGGTGGAGGGAGGCACAGAAAAAGTTCAGCAACTGGCTAAAATGACACAGGTTGGACAACAGTTCTGGGTTTTTGTGTGTGTGCAGTCAGGGTGGCTTTATCTTGGTTCTGATGTACTTTGACACAGACCAATGAAAAGGAAAGAAAAGCCTCAAAAAGCTCCTCATGTTAGATCAGCGGAGTCAGCAGTACAAGGCTTTGAGCCCTTTGTTGTCAGTCACAGATAATCCTCGGTTATGACTAAACTTTGATTTCATTCAGTCCAATTTCTTCAAGGAGGATGAGCCTTACACCTCTTAATTATAAAAAATGTTGGGTTTTACCTGCTTTTATTTAGAAGAGAATTCAGCGTGAGGTTTTTAACCTGGATCCAGAACATTTTTGGGCTGCTTACCCTCTATGAATATGAGACCTTAGGAGGATGATGGCGTGTATCTTGTAAAAGAAAAATATTGCTATTTCAAAAATATGCCATCATTCACACAGTCGAAGAGTATGGTGTGAAGAGGACTGGCTTTTACTGTCTTTGTTTCAATTTTTGACTGTAAAAGATAATGAGGAATTAATAACAATTACATCTCTCACCTTTAAATTTTCACTAAGATTTCAAATGGATTGAATCATCTAGCTTGAGTTTGATTATGCAGAAATAAGTGTGGTAAGGTTAAAGCTAGTCTAAAGAATGTGAGACTGGCAGGCTTTTTTTGATCAGCTCTTTTTAATTACAGTCCATTGAAATTTAAATATTTAATATATACTGATAGGTATCCAAATTAATTGTACAACATCCCAACTTTTTTACTATTATAATGCAAACCAGCCTGAATTAACCTATTTGAAATAGCTTTTTAAAAACAGTTGATGTTTCACTTTTCAAATACTTGACTGCAAAGAAAAGCTCTTCTTATCACTTATTTGCTTTCTCATTGCAGGAAACAACGTCTCAGTGAACATAGAGGTAGATCCTCGGCATCCAAACATGCTCCCTGAGTGTTATTTTCTCGGAGCAGATCATGGTAAGGAAGCAGACGTACACCATTTGTTTCTCTTCCAGGATCTGATCTCTGGCGAGCAGGTACTATTGTGAGCTATGTCAGGCTCCTGGGGTAAAGTTTACTTAAGCAGAGACAGGAATTAATCTGAATATGCATGGAGGAGAGTATTATACAGCAGCTGCTGGTGTTTCTAACAGCTTCAATCCACAGCATGCTGTTCTGTGCTGTGACACTTTTCCAGTGCTTTCCTAGCACAGTTTAGAGGGAACCCTGTCTCCTACAGAAGATTACCCAATTCTGATAACATTTTAATATATATTGAAAATAATCTAAGTCTTTTCCTCCAGGTACCACAGCTTTTTACCAATTTTTAAAGTAACTACAATCATATCTTCACCAGTATATTTTAAATGTTAGTGTAATAAAGTCCACAAACTAAAAAACTAAGGGCAGTCATTGAATTAGATTCTTTATGTAGTTTTAAATACCCAACTCACACATTCCCCTCCAGAACTGAAACACAAGAGGTTAGATGGGGGAGGTGTGTGAATGGGATCCTAAAGATGATGTAATTTTTTATGTATGTTGCAGTGGTTAACCCTTTAAGATCTAAGCTGAACAACAATATGCACTTATGGTAAGCATCTTTAATAATATAGGCTGGGAACAGAAATGGTATTTGCCATTCGTAGCACTGACTTTTTTTTCTCTCTCTCACCTGCAGGGATCCAGAAATTAGTTTGTTACAAAACTTGAAAGACCTTTTAGACATTGATTTTCCATCACGTACTGCGCTAGAAAAAAGTGTAAGTTGTTTTTTGTTAATCATTGGCTGTTATTCTGAGTAAGTAAAATTTAAATGGTCACTTTATAACTGTCAGCAAAAATAAGAGACTTAGAAGAGAGGTAATTGGATTAATGTATTGTCATAAGGACTTCTGAACTTCAAGCAACAATTGTCAGAGCTTGTTAACCTTTGATTAGAGGTGCACAGTTTCCTCTGGCCTTCATTGCAATAATGCGATTAATAACAGGCTTCGCTATTAAAAAGGGAAAGTTCCAGAGTAGCTAATGAGATGTGGAAAATCCAAACATTCTGTTATGGATGTTGATGACTTAAGTTCTAATTAGGTAGAGCTGCTTAGAGGGAATAAGAGGCCATCCAAATACTGGTGCATTTCAAACAACCTTGGAATTAATTTTTGACAATGCTCTAAGACTGGACTACCAGCTTCACTTAACACTTGTGAAATTTTTAAATTAGTATCTGACTGAAGCCTTGTGTCTCCTGTCCAAATTTAATGACAAATCATTGTGGTTAAGAAGGAAGAATTAATAGGGCCCAAGAGTATGAATGTGCTTGTCAAAAGAGACATAATACAATGAGGACAAGATATAACCTAGTCGCGTCTCCTACATCTATCTGGCAACTAACATCAGTCCTTACACCATAGTGCTGTAAACATGTATACTGAAGGCAAAAATAGTAATTCTAAGCAATAAAAAATGCAAAAGGCAAGACACACAGATGAACCTGTTTCCTGTGTTGCCAGCTCTCTCTCTTCCTTCCAGTTGTACAATAAGCTAAAGCATGTTGTGTTTCAAGGATTTTGCTAAGGACTGTGGAATCTGCTATGCCTACCGACTCGATGGCTCTACTCCAGATCAAGTGTGTGATGATCCCCGATGTGGGCAGCCTTTCCACCAGGCATGCCTACATGAGGTAAAGTAACTAATGAGACAAACTTTGCTGATTAACTTACAGATTCTAAAAAATAAGCACTGTTCACTTAGATTTCAAATGAAGCAGTCATTTCAGAAGTGCTACAACAGCCACTGTGCTTCCTCTTGTCTTCTAACCCACAACTCATACATAAGCTCCTCATGGAGGGGAACCTGCCTCACTTCATGCTTATACAGATGATGACTTCATGTGCACCATGGCAAATATTGATCAAATGAACTCTGGAAAAAAAACCTGTTAATAGATCATTCTTAAATTTGATATGAAACAAATGTGAACTTGAATCCACTTACTTGTGTTGCAGTGGCTACAGGGTCTTCCTTCTAGCAGGCAGAGTTTTAACGTCATCTTTGGAGAATGTCCATATTGTAATAAGGTAAGGAAATCCACTGAAAATGAGTTATTGAACTAAACAGTATGTGGTAGCTTTGTTACAGTTTTTGCCTGTATCTAAGTCAGATGTAAAATAGCATTTGTGGCTTCAATCTTCCCTTTATTCCAATAAAGAGAGGAAAACTTCAGATTCCCCTGCATTTAATGCATCGGTGTTTATCTAAAGGTTTTCTGAAGCAGTATAAAGACAGCTCCACACCAGTTATCAGAGTAATTAAGTATCATGACCCATTGTATTTAATTATACTTTTTTAATGTTGCTTTAGCAAAGTTCCAGTTTAAAAAGAAAATGAGAATTCCTAACACTCATAACACATGCCAACCTTGTACAAATAGTTTTAGTGAACACATAACTATTAAGTGCAAATTTAGAAAGCTTAAGAAAGCTCACCTGTAAAAGTTAGGTATTGACAGTATTACATAAAAAATAATCTTTTTCAAGCCACTGACACTGAAATCTTCAATGAAGAAACTCTGAGAAAAAAAGACTCTGCGATGGGAACAACGCTGCACTTATACCAAAGACACTGAAACAGTGACATCAAAGAAAATACAAGGAAAGTAATATTAGTAGCAGAAGTACAAGTATAGCCATACTGTAGTGGTATGTTATGTCAGCAAATGCAAGCCTAAATATAACAGATGTAGAAGGAAGTGTGATGTCGGGACCAGTTTCTTGCAGTGGTACTGGATAATCTGTAGTTAAAAGTTGATCATGTTTCATTTTGAATTTGGAGACTATTTCATGGGGGTCAAACACTGGTAAGTCTTTTGCAGTGTCTTTCTGCAGGAAAAAAAAAAAAAAAGTAATAATAAACTTGATATTGAGTGAGATGTGAATTGGAAAAACAAAGTTGCCAAAAATTACCTGTAGGTATTTAAGTTACCCTAGAGAAAGCAATACAATTCTTAAGAAGTCTTAACTCTGGAATTTGCAGCTGCAAATCAATGGTTTATTAAGTGTATAACATTAGGTACGATTAAACACCTTATAAAGAGACGCTCTGGATTTATTACTGAAGTCAACAGTTGAAATGTTCTGTATCTTTGTTTCCAAAAAATGTTACTATGTTAAATCTTTACCATGTTCATGTTAATAAAAGTGTAGCTTGGAAATCCCAGATGTTACTCCATAATTTGATTCACTGTCTTGTTTCTTGGTTTAATCAACACCTAAAATATAACTGCTTCCCGGCAGCACCTTACAAAACAGACCTACTCCTCCTTTCATTGCCCCAGCTCTATGATGTTTTTCTGAATGTACTTCCCCAAAAGATAAGCTAGGGAAAAAGAGAACTTGCCCTCCCCGTTCTGTATTCACACTGTTAACTGCATCCTCTGTTAGTGGCCAGCCCATCTAGGTGTCCGAGCTAAAGCAAGGTGCCTGCAGTTAACTACAGGCACTTGCCTCAGTAAAGTGTTTGGAATTGCTCTCCAGGGAACACTCTGCCAGCCTCTCACTACACCACTTCCTCCGTGAGCCACTGTTTCTTTCCCACCTTGTCCCTGAAGAGTCCATCTGAATTTTCATAACCTCAGTACTCTAAAATTTCTTCTATAGTTTTCCTTTTCCAATCTCCTCAATTATGTGAAAGGAATTGAGAAGTCTGCAGAATGAAACTATGACACTCTTGCCTTTTTTCCTTCTCGTGTTTCTCATTTTAGTATCTTAAATGTTATCTGACATCATTTTAACTCTCCATAATATGTTATGCATAATATTCAGCCAGTACCACAAAACTATTCTATGTAGATGCAGCATTTTCAATTATATGGGAAGAGCAGCTTTTCCATAAAAAAGCCTAAGTCAACACACAAATATACTCTAAACACTAGACAAGTGATTGGTCCTTTTTCTGTAAAAACATACTTCTTCCCCCCAAAACAGGAGGGAAGCACAAATCCTCAAGCTATTCTCTAGTGTAGGGATCTACACTCGCTGTTCAAGTAAGTGGGACGTAACACAGCTGTTTTTCCCTACATCACGGTGGAAACCTAGGTGTTCCATATCTACTTCTGAGGACTACAGTAGGTTTTATATAAAATAAAAAGAGGGAGGAGATTTATGTTACAATGTTCTACGTGTTACTTTGAGTCAGTGTTATGTCAGGGCTCCAAAGACTTCTGAGAATCTGTCCACCTTGCTCTCAGACAAAACATTACAAAAATTCTTCAGCTCACTGCTTCTGCCAGATCCTCTCAGGTACCGCTATTTCTGCTTCACTCTCCTAGCTTGTACCAGTCTCCAAGCAGTGATCAGCAGACTGCTTGAGGCAAAGAATTTCTGATTAATAATAAAGCTATCTATAAAGTTGCATTTTTGTGCTTACTGTCCTCATCTAACAAGTTACTTTTCTCTGTGAAAGCAAACCAGGGTAGGATCTCTTGATTAAAATGTACTTAAACCCCATAAAAAAGGGGCACAGTGCAACTGCCACGATGTACTTTATTCTGCATTATTTTTACTAAAACCTTGATTATTTTTTTTTATCTAGTTTTCCATGTACAGTTCAAGAGTAAGACTGAATACATTCATTCAACCCTTTTATGCAGTAAATTACCGACAGTAGTGCAGGCAAGTTAGTTAACTATGAAAATCCTCAGATTAAAAAGTCAGAATTTAAGAACTCCATTTTTCACTATGTAGAAAAGGAAATTATTGAAGTAAGTTTCTATCAAGAAAACAACAGGGCCTGCAAAGGGAGACTCATTTCCCAACACCTTTATGTGCACCCTGGTGCACAGTATTCAGTGTAGTCCTTTACCTCCAAATAGAAAAAACTGGGGTGGTAGTTTGCTATTACTATGACCAAGGAACTGTACAGATAAATAATTTGCATACATTTAGTTCAGGCTTTATCTGTGGTGCTGTGGTTTGTTTTGGGATTTGTAAAATTATTTCTAGAAAAGCTGATTTATCTTTCACAGGGTACCATGACTGTTCAAAAGCAATACCAAAAACCTCACCTTTTCTGGGCGCTCAGGCTCCTGCATCGCAGTGCAGAACTGAACTGGCTCCTCTTCGGCATGGAGGTGCCAGCGTGTTACCCGAGCACGGGGCCTGCTTAGGCAGTTGAGTTCTTCCTCTTTCACCTTGCTTTGCTTCTGTTGCACTGGTTTTGGTGAAGGCTTCAGGAAGTGAACTTGTTGATGTACAGACAGCAATTCTGAATGCTGAAAAGAATTCAGTAATGTTCAAAATTATCATGGGTACTATTCCAGTACTTGGACCTGTCAAGTTTGAGACAGGGAAGGCCCCTGTTTATATATATTCCCTGGGCTTACAAGAAACCTAAGTTTTATGTCTGAAATAATACAAACCAGAAAGCATATGCCAACATATGGAGTTTGAGACAAGCACTTGGCCTTTTTCAAGCACTTTTCTTCCTTGCCCACCCCAAAAGGTGGACACTGAAATAACAGAGCAGATAAACTCCCAGGAGACATCATGTATTACCAAATTGCCCAAATCCTCACCTGCTGAGCCTCTATTGGGTGAAGCATCCTGTTTTGCTTACTTGGCTTTTCTTCATCTTGGAGTTGTTTGCCTGCTACTCCTGTACAGGCTTTGGTTTGACAGGTGTGTTCTTCACCTTTCATCTTTTTTTGCTTCTGCTGAAATGGTTTTGGCATAGACTTTGGTAAGTGAACCTGCTGATGTAAAGTGAACAGCTCTGCATAGTGAAAAGAAGTATTTCAAGAAGAGAAAAGTGTTCCACCTTCAGAATGAGTTTAAGCTTTTGCCTTTCACAAAAGAATTGTTTTCAGCATTTTACTTATCAATAAATGTCATCTTCAAGCAGTACAAAGTTAGAGCTTTGTTGTATTTGGGAAGTATGCTGTAAACTAAATATGAGTCACAGATTTCCAAGTATTCACTAAAAAGCTTTATTTGGAATGATGCCAGTAAGTCACTGTTTTGTTAACAAGTAGAGGCAAATGCATTTCATAGCACTGGAGGGAGTCAAATGCAAAACTCTCTGAAGAAAGACAGTCACCACGTCTTCTGACTTGGGTATCTAATTAAAGAGTTAAGGCTTATATTCTTTTACAGTCTTCTAAAGTGTAAATGGGAGGAATACAGGGTGAAGAGTTGCATGAGTTAATGCAAGTTTTCTCCCGTGCTGGTCTAAGCACCAAGTATCAAATAGTGCCTGGTTTTGGCTTTTGTAGCTTGGAAGACAAATGTAGCCAAAACACCGGCTGCATGCCACATGCCTTTGGCACTTTTGGCACACTAATAACTCTCTAACTGTAATGTTTGCATATGGTCCTCTATGCAGTGGCTCTATCTGAATACAGCGGCTAAAGAGGAAATAATGGGCTTCTTTTTTATACTGCAAATTAAATACAAACGAGAGATAGAAACTGCACAACCTAAATACCATTGAAAGTGCCAGTAGGCACTTCCTCTGTTACTTAATCCAGACCACCTTTTACGAATATAGTCCATAGTTCTGCTCTGTGAAAATTGTTAACATTTAGAAACATGAAGGTATTATCTGAACAACAGCTCTAACTAGTTTCAGATAGTTCACCTCTGGACAGAACACTGTCGAGACCCCTGAGCAATGGAGGTGCATAGGGAAGACTCAGTGCCACACCAACAATTACCTGAGTGCACCACACAAGAACCACTTGTGAAAATATTTATTTTATGCCTAACGATTAGTATATTCCACACTAAAAAAATAAACCACACATTGGTACTGATGTAATTATTTTTTAATATGAAATCTACAAAATCTAGTGAGTAGTCAGCTGGCCTTACCATGCTTCATTCGGCCCTAATGCTTAGGAATTTCACTGCAGGTGAAAAAGATGAAAATATTTATCCAGTGTCCAAAAAACTGTGGTAAACAAATTTAAGAACGCAATTATTATTTTATCACCTATGTTTGGTGTTCAGTTGAAACAAAAGAAAAAGGATGTAGCCACCATTGCACTTATATCATCTCAAGATGAGATTCATGTACTACACAGGGAGCTGCATCTTAAAATTCACATTCTGTAGCAACTCTTCACATCATCTTCAAGTTGCTGGTGTTACAGTATCCCCTTTTTGGTACTTGCAGGTGTTTACTGGTCTTCAGAAGGGAATTAACCCCAATCGCCTCTTCCCTGTGTACCAAACTGGTACAGGTGGAATCAGGTCATCTGGAGTCAGATTCTGCTCGTAAGCAAGAAGCGAGGAAACAGTGGATTGTTTGTAGTGGCTCCCCCTATTCTTAAGTTGCCTCTTTAATGGGAGAAGTGTTTGGTGAATAAAAGGAGAGGTGGAAAGGGAATGCAGAGATGAAAAGAGTCAGGCCTAGGATAACTACAGACAGTACCGTCAAGAGATGCAGTGGGAAGTGCCTGCCTGTCATCGAACACTTTGTCAGGGCGATAGCACTGAAGTGCACCAGGCCTATTCAAGGATATTCAATCCTCTGCAGCCAACAGCTACAGACAGAAAAAATGGATTTTCTTGAAGTATTGATAAATTTAGAGAAACTTCAGTTACCTGTTCTCTCTCCGTGTTTTTAAGTGCTCTCAAGTCCTTTCCTAACCCTAGAAATTTATTTCTGCAAGCAGTTTTGCAGTAAATATTACAGGAAAATTATGGATATAAACAGCAGAACTGGCTGAAGAAATGTAAGTAAAAAATAGGTGATAATTTGAGCAGTGCTTAGTACTCTTACTGTTCTGAGAAGCAAGCCACACAATATTAAATATTTCTCTGAACAAGTGATGACAGATGCCAAGATAGTAACATGCAAACATTCTCTCTCTGCTTGCTCTCAGCCATCTAAACCAATTCTGCATAGTCTTACAGCACAAGAGTGGTGATAACTGATGCTCCTCATCCGTGGATTTTTCAGTGGGGTTGCACACTTGCAAACAGCAAGTGCTACAGAAGCTTTTATAGCCGAGAAGGTCAGGATCATCCACTGCACTAGCACACTGTCAAGACTTAGGGCAGGCAATAAGAAGAAAACAGATTTGATTATTCAGTATCTGACTAAGAAATCAAAGACTCTTGAGAATCAGAGATCTAACAGGATCAGCTGGAGATCAGTTAACAGCTACCTGATCTTTCAATTCAGTTCAGAAGACAGCACCAACTTAAAAATAGCATCTCACATGAGTGAGGACAAAGTGGTCACCATCATAACAAGAGGAATACTGTCACTGAAATAGCTTTTGGTATTGTTAGAAGAAAAAAAAAAAAAAAAAAGGAAAAATAAAAAAAATTGCTAAAATAAGTATCTGTAATTACCAAGATCAAAACCCAGTGCCTTTTTATTAAACATGAACTTTTGTTCTGCCTTCCATAATACGTAAATAGTGCTGACAATTGGTTTGTGAGGCACTTGCTACAATAAAATGTAATTGTATCATGAGAGAAAGGTGACAATCAGGAGATCATGAAAAAATTACATATTCTCACTGGTGGTTAATTAGCCATGCAAAACCCCTCAAACAGATATTCTCTTCTATTAGGAATGATTACTATGCAGGCCTACAGATGTCAATACCACAGTCATTCAAATACTTCTTTCCCTACTAATTGAAGGTTGTAAAGCTCTGGTGCCAAGGTTTTGCTTCCAAAGAGCTAATTTATGACTAGAAGGATATTTTATGTCTTCAGTTGCAGCAGCTACAAAACTCAGCAAATCAGAACCATCTGTGCACTGATACTTGAATCACCATTCATCTAGCAGCCTATCAGTCACATTAGTTTGCATCCTGCATTCTTGGCTCACATACACTTGTGATGGTCCAAAGTTCACCAGAAATATTAAAAGCGAACAGTACCCTGACCCTATCTTATTGCACACACATGGGAGACCGAAACAGGGCTTTTGCATACAGGAAGTTTCAAGGCAGAGGGATGATGGAACTGACATTTCATAGCACGTCCAGTAAGAGTTACTAATTACCTCAATCTCCAAAACAGTTTATTAACCATAGCTTCAGACGTAAAAGTACAAAAGGAAAAGATAACACAATAGCTGTTGTTTTTAAAATTCTGTGTTACTGTACCACATAGCACTGCCTACCAATACCAGAGTTAAATCCCAGAATACCACCTCCTCCACATTAGGGGCTGCAGGAGTATAAGGGCAAATGACAAAGAACAGACTGAAAGCGAGAAAATGAATTAAATGCTTTCACTAATAAAGGTAACTCTGCTCTTAATATGGACTGAAGGAAAAACCTGACATTCAGACCCATCTTCAAGATGTTAGTGTACAAAGTCCTTGACTTCCCCATTATTCTGAAAGGAAATCATTCTCCACAGACCTACCGCTTTGAAGTGAGGCGCTGGAGGTCAAAAGGACTCGTGACAGTTCTTCCTCCTTAAGGGTTGATATCCCACTTTTTAGCAAAGCCAGGGGAAACAGGAATTAACAAACATTTAAGGCAAAAGAACTGCTGTGTCAGTCTCATTTTGAGATCTTGAACCATTTCCTCTCCTCCAAAAGAAAAGGTGACAATCAGATGTCAGCATTAATCCCAGAACTTACTTTTGACACTTTAGTAGCACAGTGATTTCGCATATTTGCTGCAGCAAAAAATTCCAGGGGGCCATCATAGTGAGTTCCACTTGACTCCAGTCCATCCAGCAGGATTTCCTTGAGCACTTTGTACTTTGGCTTCTCATCATAAGCTAAGCCATAAACACATGCCAAAAACTTGGATATTTCACCTGTGGAGCATATTTTAAAGTATATTTCACTTAGCATAGATCTAGAACTTCAGCAAGAGCTTAATTCCAAAATAGCTGCCCATCCTACAACGCCAAACAAGATGACAATTCCAGCTGAAGGCACACTCAAACACAGAACTAACAATATCTTGTCTTTTTGAGATAAGGAAAACATACACTTGGATAAACCTGCTGGAGAGCAGTGTAGGTGANGGTGAGTGTCAGGGAGATGGAGTTAGGCTTTTCTCAGTAGTGACCAGTGATAGGACAAGGGGGAATGGGTGTAAATTGGAGCATAGGAGGTTCAAGTTGAAACGAGCTAATACTGAAGTGCTGTGTCTTTTTACACACAGGCACTAACTTATGTAGTACCAAAAGCAACCTATGAAAAATAATCAAAATATTTTACTGACAAATATTGATACTTCTGAGTAACACAGAAGTATATTTTTCATAATACCCCTTTAGATATTAACTACTCTCAAACAACTATTTTAATCTGCATAGATAATATACTTTGAATGCTTTTGAGAAAAGCTAGGATTTTTTTACTTTCAATACTTGGATAAATATTGGCTTTGAGATTACATCCTAAAATGGTTTAACAGGAGCATTATTTTGCTATCATGATCGAGTGGTTGTAGAAACAAGGTAAAACCACTGAATGGGCAGAAATTATGCTATTAGGAAAAACATATGGTGGAGACCAAACTTTTCTTTCAATTGAAGACCCAAGTGTATCCTTTAGGAGTAGTGGAGTACTACACCAGATATTAGCATCTGGGTAAAATCCCAGAAGTTTAAAAAATATTTTATGTAATACACAATGCATTCCAATAATTCCAGTACAGAAATGCTACAAAAAGTAAGTGAATAGATCAAAAATAGATGCTGACTTTTGAAGGATGTTTAGTGTTTTCCCTGGATTGTTTTTGTATTTTAGCAAAAGAAGAAACATACAAAACAAACCATCCACTCATTTTCACACTCTGAAGACTAAGCAATAAACCTTTTGTAGACAGCTGCTTACTCTTTCCATACTAGCAGCTACTTCTGTTTCTCAGATAGTCACTGCTTCCTAACACCTCGCGTTACATATGGCTAAGATCCCTTATGTCACTCTATCGAATAGATCACAGATGAGACTCATAAAGATTTTTACACCACAGAACACTGAGGTTGAAAAATTAGCCTTAAAATGTAGCCCTCAATGTCTATTTCATCCATTTGCTACTTGTTTATGGGACAATGCAAGAAAGCATCAGAAAAGAGAGCCCCTGCAATAAAAGCATTCAGTATTTCAAATATCCTGTAGCAAAAAGCATCAAGAATCATTTATTGCAGACTGACCAGCATTTGACAGCATCCAGGAGTTTACCTTTGCTCTTTACAGTAAACAAGCCCTTGAACCAAAATTTCTTAAAATATAATAAGCTTGTACATGAAGGGCCTGATCCAGTTCCACTGAAGTCAGAATATTAGTTCAATTGAACTGCATCTTGAGTTAAAGAGTGGGTCATGTAATCTAATGATAAGTACTACATAACTAATCTGTTACCAGCTAAGGATGACTTCTGCTTGCACACTGTGGTTTGTCCTAAGAGCAGAGCCTGGTAATACTGCATGGACTTTGGCCTGGTGAAGGCATCTGTCTTAAGGTGCAAAACTTAGCAATTGCAGTTAACATTTTTAATTGAAGACACTGTTAAAATTGTGTTACTTTTACTCATTTTCTGCTTCCCCCAAATAGAGCAAGACATTTAAGTATTTTTTGTAACAGGTTAAAGAGCTATATGGTATATAGTGCAAGTACACTTACTTCCAGATAATCCCAATTCCATCACTGAATCTGGGAGCTCATCCATAAATCTGAAACAACATGAGAGTACAACAATTTAATGTGGTTTTGGAGCAGGTGATCCTGTGATCTGGGATTTAGGAAGACAGCAAGTGACAATTCCAAAGGGAGCAGACCTCCCGGACAGCTAATGTTTCACAGTACTGCTTTTAAAGCAGTATCTCCTCTTGCCAGCCATACTTGTAACATTCTGGAGACTGCAGATTTCACCAAGACCAGGCTTCCAGTTAAGATTGCACTAAGTTTTTCTCTGGCTATGTTTTGACCTTTCTAGTAAGAAAAATCCTTTGAGCTGGAATGGCATGTTCTGATTTCAGCTTCATGATTAATACTTGTATTTCAGAATTTAAGAAGCAGTTCTGGTCTGCCTGCTAGTCACTTAGCATCATGTTCTTTCTGCCATGTAGCTCACGGGCAGCTGGGTGATGGCTGTCAAAATTACTAGCAGGCATAGCAGGGACTAGATGGGAGAGGGAGGTTGAATTATCTTAAGTCACATGCTCTTCATAAACTGAGGGGCAGGGCCACAGATGTACTTTCTATCTATCCAGAAACAGAAACTGGAGCTCTGAATCATACCCTATAAAGGAATGCAGTAAAACCAGCTCTCATCTTGGTACAGGGCATGAACCAGGATGATCTCCTGGCACCAGCAGGAACCCTCAGCTTCACAAGCCCCCTTGCCCTGAGTAAGTGAAATCTGTTAGTTAAGTCCAGCTGTTAATACAGTTAAAGGATCCTTTTTGGTTTTCATTTAAATGAACCATAAAGCTCCGCCAATGAGTAACAGGTTATGTTCTCAAAGTGCAGAAAGTTGGGGTACATAGGCTAATAAGCTTCAATTCAGTAATCTGTTGTTTAGTATCAGAAATAGGGGGTTCAGTTCTGGGGAAATTAAATATTTAAACAGAAACATTTTCCTGTGATCTGGTTTAAGTTCCAACTGAAATGGAGCCTCTTCTCCAATTACGGCATGACAATCATTTCTTAACTCAAATATACCAGCAGTCCTTAAATAGCCTTGGCACAGTTGTTTCACTGCCCCAGTGTTACTGGGAATCAGACAACTGGTGAACAACAGAGCTGAAGCTGGGCTCCTGTCTTTCCACTACACCTCACCTTTCAGGCCCTGCCCTTTCCTCCTCACCACCAGACTGCAGCAAACAACTGGCACACTCGTGATTCAACTGTGCTGCTGCATGTCCTTATTAACTTATAAGCAACTAGATACATGCATATATCCAGCTATATCTATATATCTATAGATCTATTCCTGGCCTTTGAAAGCAATATAGGCACTGAAAAGTCAAATAAATAAAAGGGGGAAACCTGCTCAAGTTACCTAATAGAAAGAATGTGATTCATTAGACTAACAGGATATTTCTGATAAATGGAAACTGTATCATTTTCTGTCTGTTTCCTCAAAGCAGCTGTTTTCTTGGCATCCTGAAGATGCTAATAATCTAAGGGTTAACCGCAAGGGAAAAATTAGTGATGCAGCTTGATTGATTAAATTGATTCAACATTGAATTGTATAAGTGTTACCTTGCAGGGGGTTATGTAACGATCAGAAGTTCTAAAGGAGAAATATTACACATATCATAGGATGTCAACATTTGCAGATGCAATCTGTATTATCCACAGTCTGCAGGCTAACCTTTTTCTCTGCTGAGAGCCGATGCCACACTGAATTTGCAGATTGATTTCTGTGGATCAGCTATCCCATCCCTATTGTGTACCTCTGTTGTGACTTGCCCTACTTAAAAGTTTGCTGCCTTCTCCAATTGTGATGTTACATTTCTGGGTAACTACTCTTCTGTATAGCCTTCTACAGGCTATGCTGTACCACATGCAATTAACTCTCTCAAGTCCCAACTGTGAAAGCAGAAAAAGAAAACATTAATACACTCCGCTGCTTTAGTAAGCTCTAAATGAGTCACGCTGGGAAAAAGGCAAGATTTTAATCAAGTTCCTTAGCATTTTGGTATTTAATTGTTTGCAATGGCAGTACACTTACAGAACATTAAAAACCTACATAAAAACATCTGAAAAACAGTATCATGGAGAAAGTGAAATAAATTGAATGCACATGTGGAAAAACTTCCAAGAGATGTTTGTACTGTAGTGTCTACAAAGTACCCAGGAAGTATAATGGAAACACACAACAACCTTCTGTATGTGCAATAAGGGCTACATTAATTCACATGTGGCTTTTTTTTTTTAAAAAAAAAAAAAGAAAAATAAAAAAATATACAGCAGACAAAAATGGCTGTGTACAGTGCATACAGTGCATTTGAATTTATCACCTCTCTACAGTTGTACATATAGAAACATGTTGAAGAGGGTACACAGACACAGAGTTTACATTTTAAGCTGGTTCTATTATCTCCCTTAATTAAGGAAAATTGTTTTAGCTTTTGAAAAGGTGGTATTCTACAGCACACAAAGCTGTCTCTTTCAGACCTGCTTTGCTAAGTGACACTGCAGAGTTCTAGGGTGGTGGTATGTGTGTGTGCTTTTCTTTTTACTTTGTTTTTGCAGTCTGGACAGCTACAGGGTCCTTCAGGTTCTGTTCCCAGGGCAGCTTCCCACATAACCATTGCAGCATGCAGTAGCCAAGGATTTCAAGGTCACCTCGTCTTGACGGGGCTAAAGGTTAGGGAGAGAGGAGGGAAGAGAGAGGGGAGAAAAAAAAAAAAATAAGCTCTTCTTAGGAAATAGAAAAGACTTTGATTGAACTAGTGTTGATGAAATATGAAAAAGCCAAATGGGCCAAGTGTTTTGTTTATTCAGCTGTATTAGGCCTAAAACGCCCCGGCACTTGGCCACAGTCCACTGACAGGCAGTGACTTGTTACTGTTGAAGTAAGGGTCAGTTTCCTCACCTCCTCCAACTTCATCCTTCCTCAGTCTGGCCTGTCACATAGACTTGATCCCCATGGCCTCTGACATGATCCAGACAGCCCATAACTGAGTACCAACACTTTCTCAAAGAGCCAAGCAGTAAAACAAAGAAATAAATGTCTGCTGCTAAATTGCTAACACATGTTCCAGGAAGTCCATGGGGTCCACATTGGTCATGCAGGGACCCTGTGAGTGCAGACTAAACACTGATGGCCTTTCCTGTTCTCCTACAGAGCTATTTGAACTTGGAAGATATGACAAAACTGCCATCTAGTGTACATTTACACAGCAAAGTTGTCTGCTCAAGTACTATGAACTGTTCAGAGAGTCATCTCCCAAGCTAAAATACACGTGCTGTTTAGTATGTCCTGTGTAAACTTACCACTACTCCTTCCGAAAACGGAAGTTATTTTAGGAACAACTTACTCTGACTCTGCACACCCAAACCAGATACACTAACTACAGAAGACAAATGCAGTAGATATAATTCAATCAAAAATCAACCTCATTCCCAAACATCATCTATGCAGAAAAACAGGTAACTTAAGTTTATCTATAAATGGATGAGGAAGGCGGGTGACAGAGGAGGGTGGAGTGCAATACTAATAGAATTGCAATCACTTGCTAATATTCAGAAGAAACCAAACTTTCTAAAACTGAGTAAGCAGGACTGCTGCAACATTTCTTTGTACATGTTTGACTTGCAGACCACAGTTTGCAAGTCAAGACCACATGGAATCTGCAAAAACACAAACAATCACAAAGAAAGATGGATGTAGAAGTTAAATTTATGCTTTTCAAAAATGAATTTGCACTTAACAAAGAGGGAAGAAGATTTGAGATTTGTTCAGTACTTTCTCTCTAGCATAAAGACTAGCAGTTGAGCACAGTGCTGTTAATCCAGCTGTAAACAGATACCATATTTTATGGGTCTTCATTAAATAAATCCCGAAAAATCACTCAGCAAATTTATCCTTTAATTCAAAAAGTCACTTGCTAAAAACTACAGTGCCAACACATCATAACTGTTTCTTGTTACTGTACACACAACTGTAAAAGCAGGAGATTAGTTCTTATACATTCTCCATCTTAATTGATGTTAGACTATGGGATTATTAAAGGCCCTTCAATCTAACCAAATGCTGCACTATCCCTTGGGCGTCATTTATTTTCTGCACTGGATTCAGCAACATCCTAATGCAAGACTTGGCTCTCATATTAAAATAAAAAGCACAATCTCTACCACTTGCTGTTCTGTAGTGATTTCTTCAGCCATAAATCTCCTGTTAACTGTGGAATAAATCCATTTATACACACGTGTTCACAATTCCTTTTGCCATTATGGCAATTCCAGATTATAACCAGGTAAACCAGCATTTCTGATTGCAGATCCTCTAGTTTCACACAATGCTTTCCTGGCACCTGCTTGGGTAAGATGGGCTACAGAAAGAGGCCTTTTGAGAAAATTTGTCAAAATTACAGTGGACTGCTTTCTTTCACCTAGGGACTAATTGATATGAATCTGTAAATAATGCCGTCAATTAGATATCAGAAGCTCACCTAGGATAACTAATTTTCTGACAAAGCAGCCCCCAGAGAGTATCGTTTCCTTCACCAGTAACAACAGTTTGGCCGTGCCCAGAAACCCTCTCCCTCACATGTAGATCTTGCAGCCGTTTCCTAACACTAGGGCAAAGCCATCACGAAAAGGGACTACAAGTGTACAATAAGATTTGACTGGCACCTTCTCCAAGCCACAGTAGTCAGATAGGGAAATAAAAAAGGTACATGTAACTAAGCCATATATTACTAAAAAATAGAAGGGGAAACATTTTACAGAGAAATAGCAAACTCCTGTATCACTTTATCTCCCAGGTCACTGCAAGTGTTACTACATAAAGACATTTACATGTGTTTTTCATAGGACCACATGAAAATGTCAAAATTTGATTATTTGACTGCACTAGCTTTTGCTTTCTCTCTGCTCCTTTGTCAGCTCAGTATTAGAGATGGTAACTTCCACAACTTTTACAATAATTTAGATCCATATTAAAAAAAAAAGTACTCAACTAAATTTTAATGAATTGATTATTATCCATGAACAAAAGAATCATTAGATTTTTACCCCAAATAAAACATTAATACATAAATTTCAACTGTGTTTACTTGCAAATACAAATCTGTTAATATAATCACAGATTACAAGAATTCTTGATAAGCATCAACTGAGAGAAGTCAATCTAACTTCATTTTAAATGTACTTAAATATACTTCTTGATAACTTGCCACTGTTACAAGAGTATACATTCAAAATAGTACTTATTTAAGTCAAAATCTGTTACTTCTCTGTAGACTAAAACTTCTTTGTTTGGGTTGGTTGGGTTTTTTTCTTCCTTTTCTAATAGACATTTGATTTCTGCCTTTCTGTTAACCAAAATTTATTATCACTTTAGTCTCACATGAAATACTATTTAATAGGAACATGTTGGCAATACTTTATTTAATAATATTTTTATACTTTAATATTTTAATTTGAAGATTTAAATCCTGATTCTGTCCTCACTCCTGCTAAAATAAATCTGGAACAACTCCACTGAAGTGAATTTGTTAACAACCACGTCAATGAAACCAGAGTCAGTCTATAACAAGTTTTGTATATACCACAAACACATACTCAACAAGCAGACACTGGGTTCAATGGTAAGTCAGAATAACATAACTGAAGCACTTCATCCTGAGAAGAAAATACTTGGATTTGACAGCTGAGACTTAATTTATATTTAGATTACTGTTTCAAAACAGACAATAAATGACAACACACTGGCCACAATATGCTCTCAAAACTACACTGCTCCCAAGAACTCACTTGAAACTCATGTAGAAATGGGAGTTTTCTTCTCTGTCCCTTACTTTTCTCAAGCCTTTTGTAAAGATCTAGAAGGCTAATGAGTGACAGACAAAATGTTCTTCTACTATTTTTAATTAGCACTGTTACATTATAATTTCACTATTACCGCTTCTTTACATTGGAAGCTTTTCATAAAAAGGATCATTTTATTTGCTCATATTACATCTACAGGCAGTGGAACCTCTAATTCTCCCCAGAATTAAAGCATACAAATTCATGTTAATTCACAAACAAATAGAACTCATACGACAGCCATTAATCCAAAAGCCCATAAAGGAAAGAGTGTTAACATGACCATGGAGAAATACAATTATGTTAAAAGTGTATCATCACAGTGTTTTAATAAATGAACTAAAAATGATACAATTTCTTAACTCAAGGTTGAGATGATTAAAAGAAAAAAAAAAAAAAACAAACAAACAAATACAAGACTTGTCAAATATCAGTGCCCATATTAGGGACAGGAGAAAGGAAGTGACCAAAAAAAAATTAATAATGAAATATTGCTTCCCAAAGGTCCTGGTCAGTCTGAGGAGTTCACTGCAGCAGAGACTAACTGAACAGACTGCACAGTTACAGTGAAAAGGTTAGAGAAATTCAGTTAAATTTACAATAAATTTTAATGCTTGGAGACCATTCTGTACAGAGTTATCCAGTCTCAGGCAGGGCAACTGCCAGAATGGGCAAGAAACTCTTCTCTCTTCCCCTCCTGTACAGTTCTGCACCATTAGTGGCATGTTGCTGAAGTACTCGCTGGCAATCACCACCACCACAGAATGCTGGAGAGAAAAATCCAGCACAAAATGTCACCACAGCTTGACCTGCAACTCTTCCAGAGAACTCAGTCTGGGACATGGCAATGAGTGACTTTTTCTGTCCCAGTTATGCTCTCTCTCCTGAACACAGATTCTACAGCTACACAATCAACTGGTCACACAGCTGACTGGCATGAAACACACTGCAGAGCTGGCAGGAGCTCCCACAGCTGTTCACAGGAAGAACATGACTGTGATTCCCCAGCACCAACCTCTGCTTGGGCAATCACAGAGATGCCATGATGAAAATACTAGCCTTACAGTCCTGTGGGCCTCTCAAAGACAGCATCAAAGCTGCTGACCAGCCCCCACACAGCACTGTCAAAGGATGAAGTCCCAGCACAGTAGCTGGGTAACTCGCTTCAAAACCCACAAAAGCAGCAACACTACTGCCGCTGTCCTGCCATGGCCAACCTCTTGAGCAAACTGAGTCAGCAGGCCCCGCAAGCCAGAAGTTCCCAAACTGTGATCCTCAAAACTTCTTCAAAATAGCAGAACTGTCTTGGACAATCACAACAGCCTAATGTGCAGACAGATGCACAGCAACCCCCAGTTACATATAGCCACTGACCAGCGGGATCTAACTGCTGCATCTCATTTTCACACTTGCTCTGCTGCAGCCAAAATAGAAGAGTGCAGCCAGCAGCAAGATTCTCCTTTAAATATGGAATGATTATCAGGAATGGTGGAATGCAATTTGCTGAAAGGAAGACGGTCAGCGTCCTGATTTGGTGGGGAGATGTTTATGGAGTGGGAAGGTTGGAAGATGTAAGGGAACTTCACCACAAGATCTGGGTGGAAGATAAAATGGTGGTGGCAAAGAGTGGAGGTACCTGGTTGGAAGTAAAAGGTTCCAAGCTTGCAGCAAGGAGAACATGTAGGAGGAGAGTGGGGACAGGAAATTTTACTCTTCTTTCACATCTGTAGCAGGAAACAGATGACAAAGGTAAGAGGCTGACAAGCTGACAAACAGCTGTGAGATTCATAAGCTTTTTGAATACCTGGTGTAGAGAGCAAGAACCAAAATTAAACAGCCATTTCCCAGCCATACTCATCTGCTGTGCTAGAAAGTTGTGATGCTTATCTTATTTTTGCTGCTTCTTGGCAGGACAGAATAAGCTTACAGAGGTGGCTACAGGAACCTGTTCAGCCTCTTCCTTGCTAAAGCCCAATTCTTCTTTTGCTTACGACTTTCTGCTCCCTCTTCTACTGGTCACACATTTCGAATCCAACACTCCAAAACTAAACCATCTTTTTATTTATTTCACATTGCAAAGTTCCAACCTTTTTTTTTTTTTTGCCAGACCAGTTATATTTTCCTTTTATTTTTATGATTTACAGTTTGTCCTGCACGCAGTCTTTGGGAAACACACATCAAACTGCAGCAAATCAGTAACTCTTTGACCAACAAAAAAATCCAGAAGGCTCCCTCTGAATCCTAACTACACATGAACAGATGCCAAATAAACCTCCTGATCCAGAGCCATTTAGAGCTCTGTTCTTTGAAAGCCATGCAGGCTCTGAAAGAGTATGTTTCCACGCATAGGTGTTTATATTCTTGCACATCCTTCCTCACAAAATGACCCCTGCATATATTCTAGTCAATCTCTGCATGTAAAAGAACAAGAAAAATGGCCTAGCACTGAGCTACATTTTCAATATCAGACAGCAATGGCCTGTCAGACCAGTGGGAAAAAGAAGAAACAAGAACTGCAGAGCTTTCCCTACAATCAGCCTGATGGCTGCACTACCATGTCCAAGCATTCAGACAGACCTCAAGGAGCACACGTTGCAATAATCCCACGTGAGGGTCACAAAGAACTGGCTAAAACATAGCATCAAATACAGCTGCAACTGCCTGCCCCAACACTGGAGATGAAAATTAACAAACACATTTCACACTGTTTCAAACCTGAAACCAGCTCACACAAAACCTAAGTCACCAGCTACAGAAACTGACAACCAGTGGGCTCAACTGAGGCAAATATCATCAGAGATTCTGCTTATCCTTAAGATTGTCAAAAGTCACCACTACTGTCTTAAGCAGATTTTATTATTCCAGATGTAGATACAAGTTCTGCAAGGATTTCAGTAGGTCCTCTACCCAACATGAGAGATGGCAGAAGTGCTAACAGACACTGTGAAACACCATTAAAAAGAGGAGAATCATCTTGAAATCTATGGCAAACACAAGTATATGCTGGAGGGAATTCCACACAGACAGTTCATACTCTTATGTTCATCAATGATAGCAAATTAAAACTGGTCCTACGCACTCAATGCACAGGACTAGAGTATTTAAAAAAAACTCAATATGTTAAGCACAGTATATCTCCAGAGAAATTAGGTATTGACTGCATGCCTCTGAGTAGAAAATCTGCAAAAATCCATAGGAGGCATTGATCCAAATATTACTTTTTAACACTAACTATGTAACAATTTTTTAAATGTACACTAGGTGCAAATATAATTCTCTTTAATTATCAATCAACAAACAAAAATGTAATTCTGTTTATACAGTATGGTCTTTAAAAACGGATACCATGAATACACTCAAAGACTATGCTAAAACTAACAATGCAGTTGTGCTATATGAAATTTGCATCAAAATAAAATGGTTTTAAATTAAAAATACCTCACATGCTGGCTGCAATGAGATCTGGCCACTAAACACAGGAATGCTGATGGTGTGGGCTGGGTCCTGTGGCAAAGCCCAGCCTGGGCCCCAGCTTGGTTCAAAGTGATCTCTAGACATAGATGTGGATGGAACGGAGATTGCAATAAATATTTGCAAGCATCCAAGAAGTCTGGAAGCCCCCAGGCAGCACTGCAGCATAGAACAGCCAGTCTGTGGGGCCCACATGCTCTAGGTGGAGCAGAGCTGAGCCAACTGAAAACAAAATCAGCCCTGAAGAGGTGAGAGACAAGACAGGGCAGCTTCTCCCAGCCTTTTTCAGCTCAGGAGGAATCTGTCTTCAATTCCAGCAGAAAGTCAAAGCCACCAGCATCATCAGTGTACACTAGGACACACTGAGTAACATGCTTGAGGCAGCAATCTGCCATCAGCTGCCACAGGTATGGCACATCCAACTCAGCCCTTACCAGAGGCTTTCAGAAAATTATGGACTAACTCTACAACCAAGTGTTAGTGTGCAAGGGCTGCTGGTAGGAAACTTTCCAGATGTCAGTGGACTGTGTAACCTTTAGAGCTGATGAACTCCACAGAGAGCTTGGGGAATAAATAGGCATGCAGCTGGGTTAAACCCTCCTTTCAACTAGGGAAACACCAGTCCCAATTTAAATTAGTGGGAAGTGGCTGCATTTGATTGGCTTTACACAAGAAGGTTATCAGCTTCAAACATTGCCCACAGGTACTTTTGAAAGCAACAAATTCATAATTCTGCTTTAAGTTTCAGCATGTACCTCAAATCAATCTATATATTCGGGTATGTACTTTAGGAGCAAGTCAAAATGTTCTTGCTTGTCTACCACAATATAGCAACCGGTAATGCTCAGTTTTTGAGTTCTGAGATAGTTATGTTGCTATGTATATTCAGGAAATGCCCTCTGGAAAGGATCTCATTTATAGAAAGTAACATTTTAAAATTAGAAATATATTCCAAGAGCACTGAAATTAAAAAATACTCCACTCTGAGAAACAGGATAACACCAGAATGAAGGCTGTCTACACAGCTTCAATTTGGCAACAGAGAAGCAGGTTTAAAATGATTTACAGACGAACACTTCACTTGGTACGTGAGACTGTGCTGAGGCCCAGTCACAAGCTGGGAGTACAAGAGGTTGTTTAGAATGGAAACTCTTTGCCACAGCTGCTGGAAGTCTTTTAGTATCCTGAAACATCTCTGCAACTTAATGTCACAAGAAGAGATGAGGAAAACCAGTTGCAGTGTTCTGCCATCTGGACCTGTGCAATCTCCAACAGAAGTCACCACAGATGCATAATTTCCCTGGGATGTTGAAAGACCTGCTGAAAATGGGAAACTCTGGTAATTTGACCTTAATGGACTCAGGCTGATACAAAGTCAGGGCTGAGGCATTCAAAGTGAATAGTTTGGATGTAACATAACAGAAACCACATTATGTTCTGCATGCTTTTCCAGCAGGGAAAAAAAACAAAACAAAGAAAAAAAAACCTGCAGATTTTCTGTTTGTGGCTGTTAACAAGAAAAAAAAATAAATGCAGATATAAAAGTAAGCTCCCTTGAGCTATCATTCTAAATATTTTGTTTTCTGGAGTCCTCTGCTTTTCACCAATTCCATCATGGCTTTAGCTACTTGAGGGAGGTGAGTAATCTAACCCACAGATTGCAGAAGACAACAGTTTAACTCACACTTGAATGGGCACACCTTTTGGCCACCCAACTTTGTAGAAGTTCCCTACTCTTTCCAGTGAAAGGAGTTGTCTGTCCTGTAATAACATACCCATCAAGAGACACCGCTCCTCTAGCTGCTGTAACTTTCCAACTGCAAATCTCAAATATTCCAGCTTCCACCAGTGCCCTTCAAACAGTGTCCACATGAAATACTAGTACACATCCACATCACTCACAGTACCAGCAAAACAGCCAGAGCTGGACCTCCAGGAAGTGCACTCTATGCTTGGGAGGGCTACAAGAGTCGGAAAACAGATGCCCTCTTCACCACAAAGTACTTTTTAGGAAGTGAAATTGTGCAATTGTCTTAGCAGCAAATACTTGACAGTCTTATTTCATTTTTCCTAATGACCAGAGTTAAACAATTGCAGGTTTTAACAGCGCCGGCAAATTATCAAGACCCTCTACATTACATGGTCAATGGTCCTTTTAATAGAAAAAGCAATAATATACAGTTGTTTGTGCCAACTAAAACTCGTTAGAAAGTATTAGTTTAAGGTAACAGTTCAGCAGCTATTAACAAGCACAAATTTCTACAGTTATCACTTGTGACACTATAATCGTAGCAAAGCTGGCAGCAGAAAACCATTCCTTTTGTTTTAGAAGATCTTGGGGGGTGGGGAGGAGGGGAAAGGGGAAAGAAAAGTTAACAAAAACACTGCTTTGTAGCAAGAGTCAAAGTTTTTCAATAATCACCATTTTTTTCACTAGCATAACATTAGAATTGACTTTTTGTCTTGCTGACATAGCAACTAAGAAAGTTGTGTTGCATTGACCATATTGATTGTGAACAATGCAGCCATCAGTGGGACTTTGCACCATATATTTTCGATATTGACCTCCCACTCCCTTCTCCATGGCTCTATGGGTCTGATATTGGATTTGGACTGCAGTGTAATAAACAGCTAAGGTTTAATTAATGGTAAATGAATACAAGACATAGGTTATGACTTTAACTAATTAGGGAATTGTTGAATTAAGTCTGCCTTGGAATGCAAGGCAGTACAATCAATATCCAATAAAAGGACTATGTATGTAATTTACCTGCAAATGTGTTTCCAATACCATCAAAGTGAGTTTAAATAAGTAAGATATATGAAAGGCTACTGGAAAAAGATTTCAAAAAGTTAACACTTTATGACTTCAAAAAAGGTTTTTCTCCTTGCAAAAGTAATGTCATCTTGAAATATCCTCTCATAACACAGATGGTGACACCCAGACACAGATCTCCCTAAAGGATAGTGGAGACTCGAAAAATTTTTCCCTGACAATGCAACATTATTAAATATTGTCTCTATGGAGTATAGTGAACACAAACCAGTGCTCCCAACATGAACCAATTAAGTTTAATGGCAGGCTCTTCTTAGGACATCTTGGTCTGCCTTCCAGTATCGTATGTGCAGCAGCCTTTCAGTTTTAAGCTTGCTGCCTTCCCCCCTGACACCACCCCCACCCCCTCCCCCCAGCCCTGGAGAAGTGTTTCCAAGTACAAGAAGAGGTCACTACACAAGGGTCTGATCAACCCTGAGCAATTCCCAAGACTACTTCTATTGTGTACATCAGCTCACACAGCCTGATTACTCATTCTGTAATCACTCCTCTGAAATAAAGAAAAGAAACCTACCTACTCCCTTGTGGGCATCTATGCTGGTAAACTCTATTGTCCCATTATGGCCCTTCCTAGGATTTTCCTGATACTGTTTGTGGTTCCCATTGGGACAATATCTGTAGGAAAGTCCATAATCTGCAAGATAAACCTGGAAGACATGAACAGACAAATGAATAATGCTTTTGTCCTTTGAAAGTATAACCTTTATAATTAAGTCTTAAGAAACTGATAGGTTAAGGACAGCCTTAGATCTAAATTTTATTAAACCAAATGGTGCCTCAGGATAAAATATGTACAACTGGGGGCCATAACTGCTGCCCTCCCCATTTAAATCCTTCCGCTGCTCTACTCTTATTTCAGAGTCTAGCAGAATTTCAGTCTTCTTATTTTGTTCCTAAGCTCTCTCCTCTCCAGGTGGGCACCTCGACATCATAAACTGCAATATGCCTTTTATGTATCCTCCCATTGCTTATGAGAGACCTTCCCCTCCTTACATAAAGGGGCTCATCACACTCCTGTTCAAAATTTCCAGCATCTGAGATTGTACAATTTCATAACAGCAGTGAAACTTAAAAGCCAGAGGAAGAGAGAAACATTATCTTCCCCCAGACAGACTGGACACAGGACTCCAGCAGTAACAGGGACTGTGACCACAGGGCTGCTGGGCCTCAGCCCAACTGCATTCTCATCTTTTCGAAAGTCACTGTCAGTAATTTGATACTGGCAACAACTATTTAAACTTAAAGTGCAAGATCAAACAAATCAAAACCAACTAGCCCCTCCCCAACCCAGAAAGCAATCTTAGTAAATCAATCACTCCTGAATTTATAATAATTTTTTTAAAGGCACAGAGCCAGACTTGACTCTAAGTTAATCTTAAGCAAATCCATGGAGCCAAATAAGTGTAAGGGGGAAAAAAAAAAACCATCAGACCCCCACTGTGCATCTTGAAGTAAGCTCATGCATTCTGCCACATTTACCTTTCCATCCTGTTACAGATGATTTTTCTTCCAAGATGCTTCACTATATCTTCCTAAATAACCAGAAGGAGGAAGCCCCATAGTTTTGAACAATCTATCTGGATGATGCAGTTGCATATTCTTGGGACTTAGCAGTGAAAGTATTAACTCATTTTAAACTTAGTCTTGGTCACTCTTATGGTATTTGAAACCGAAAACAGAACACCTCAGGAAAGCTGAACTTTACTTTCTGTTCTGATGTTGCCTATCAAGACAAATCTGAACATGTCATCTGGCTCCTACACCTCTATTTCACTACAGCCATAGTGCAGGCAGTGCTGCATCCATGTCAATTCTGCCACTCATGTAATTTAGATTAAAGGCCCAAAGATCACTCTATGATGTTCAGATTAACACATCCTACCCTCCAACAGGGGTGGACTTAATACATGTACATGGTCAATTACCGCAGCACAGCTGAGAAAGCAGTAACTTGTTGAAAGCAGCTGGAATTTAATCACAGTCTGTCCACCCCACAATATCCCATAGGTTGTTTTCTCACTCTGTCATTTTCACACTCCCACCTGGTCTTTGCCCCTTACATTGACCAGTTCTCACATTAGGCAATTGCATTTTTATAAATATCAAAGTGTAGCACTTTCACTTGAAAAAAGAAATTAAAAGAAATGCTACATACTGCTATTATATTGCCAATGGAACAGATCTCTGCAGAAAAAGCTAAATCATCTGAAGGTGTATAGAGATCATTTCTATTAAATCATATTGGACTATATAGTTCACAGGAAAACTTTTTCGTATTTGAGCCTTAGTTTTGTTTCCTCTTCAGCCAAAAAATAGTTTGTCCTATAAAAGTCTACAATAAACTCATCTGTCACTCACTCGTAATTTAATAATACCCCTCCTGGTAGAGAAAAAAAAACAAACCAAACACATAAAACCCTCAAGAAAACCTTGTTTTGCAGCCCACTCTGTTGAACTACCGATTCCTGTTTGTGCTCCAGGCGGCTTCAAATCCTGGGATGGCTGGTCTTTTGGTTTTACTGTTTCTGCTGCAGGATCTATGCTCATCTGGAGCGTGTAAGCTGGGACACAGCACTCACTTCCTGCAGGGTGATGGCTTTTAAGATTACCAGTGATGTTTCTCACCTGACAGACTATACAAACTGTGATACAAGATTAAAGACCGTAGGCACATTTAGAAAATCTGGGACAAGGCATAAACTTTGTTGGGTTGACCGATTTGATTTTCTCCTGCATCCATTCTCCAGCGTATTCCTGATGCTCTGGTACCTGTCCTAATTGAGCCCACAGTCAGTGTGAGAGAATTAATTTAAACTGTCCTAATATCAAGTTGTGATAGACTTCTGCATCCTTTGTGGGCTGGGAAGGAGATAGCCTGGACAGAATACACCTTCTAGCCTTCTAAGTGGTACATTTTGGATTTTGCTTGCCTGTAGTTTTCTGACATGTACAATGACCAGATACAATAGGATAAAATACAGAGCGGATTTCAACCTTAAAAAATTCAGGCTTTACCTTATATTAAAAGAAGATTTTAACCTTGGAAAAAAAAAACCAATACAAATAAAGCATCTCTGCCATTATTCTGGTTCTGTCTGGACTGGGAACACTACCTTATGGGATAAGACACTCCCATATGGCAACCCAGTCTTTGTGGTCTTTCACACTAATTTAACAACAGAGCATCTAGAAAGTAGCCACAAATATCTTCTAGTCAAACTTCAACTATGTAACTTAGTTACCAGTTATCCTACAGATAAAACACAGTATACTATGTATTCCTAATATTTTTTTAAGCAACAGCTTTGCTTAAAATACCTTCAGTAGTAGGATCAGCAGAGCAGTTCTAAATTTTTACTGGAAAACCCCTGCAAAATTGAGAAGTAGATCCTGCCTTGACTGAGAGTGGCAAGACCTGGAAAGCAAGAAGCAATCACTTCTGAAAACAACTCTCATGCAATTGCAACATCATCTATGATTGCACCACGGTTTGCTCCAGAAGCTGGTCATGAGTGCCATTGTTCTGCTTACTTCTTGCTGAGCCATTTATCACTTCCACAATTTTCACATCAGATTTTTTCACAAACAGGCAACTGATGGTGGCCTTTCAAGGCAAAGCCTCTTGGCCACGAACAAAAATGAATCCCCTTCATCTTGTACAAAACTAGCAATTGGTTCTTACAACCTTGCCACAACCATTATTAGAATGACTACATTATTTTAAATTACCATTAATTTCATTTCATCAATTCTCATTAAAGCCCTTTCATCATTAAAAAGATATATAGTTTTTTATAGCTAGTTGTCACTTTTTGATAATGTAACACAGTGTGCCCTTACAAATTTGCTCAGAACATGGTGGATAAGGGTAGTTAACAAATTTGTAGAAAGCTGCAGAACTTTTAAGGGTAGAGGCAGGGAGGAAAATATGAGTATTGAAGAATACCGAGAAAAAGTAAGTCCAGGTGAGCATGTGCTTCAATACCATCAATATTTTCACCTGCATGCTCATTTTAGGAATAAAACAAAAATAAAAAAGAGTACAAAATGTACAGACAGTAAGATAAAAAAACATGGAATGGTAACACAGATGAGGCAGGTGCCACAGTGACATAAGCCCAGAACAGCTGGGTTACATTGTACACTCCTTCCTACACACTTGCTTAAACTCTTCTTTCCTTCAAGTTTCCTTTTTTCTCCACCACCCCATCCCAGTATGCACTACACTCAACAGTGCTTAGTGCTGTCTGAGAATGGATTTTGTTACAAATTAGTAGCCAGATTTCTGAAGTCTTCACATTTAATTTCATGCAAACATAAATGTGCCCATCTTATTCAACTGAAGAGCCACACTGGCACAAATATTTACTTGCAGAAACAACCAGCCATAGATTTGGCAGTTTGCTTGTCCTTTCTGTGCCTGACTCCCTCATGGTGCTTTAGAGCTGAAGTGCTAAATATCTGCTAAACATACAAAATTCTTACAATTAGTGTTATGATATATGACTGCACTGATCTGGCAAGTCATAAGCCTGCTATTCTCTGTATCTTGAAGTATGCATAGCAGGAGATTTATCGCTGGAAGGATAACAACACAGTGATTTTCTTTGTACTTTTCCTTTCCAGTGGTTTCATTACTAGGCTTATGTAATGCACTGTAAATAATTCAGTAGACAACTACTACTAAGAGGGTGATTGTTTGCTAATGGCCATAGTGCTGTCAACTTCAGTTGGACACTACACAACAAAAGAGTTAAAAGGTGACTGAAGTCCATCTGGGGGACAGGATGTCTGAAGTAAAGTATTTGGGGCAGAAATAGCATCCTTCATAAAAAAGAAGCCAAGGAAGGAGGAAAGCAGGCTAAACAACAGAGAAAGGGAAGAAATCTGCAACTTGTCAGTGGCAAGTCCTGATGCTGGAATCAGTTGAACTTCAAGATATTTAGGACATTACCATAAAAAGAAATTAAACCAGTGTAAACAGTTTTATCCAGATGTAACAGTAGGACTGATGAAAGAAAACTAAGGCAAAAAGAAAACTTCACAATTGTGAAGCTGCATCTCAGGTCGGGGTGGAGCCAGCATCTGCAAGTTAAAACTCAAATGTTTCTCTATGGTATCTCTGCATACTGTATCCTTCCTAAAACACATGATGGAGAACAGAAGATTTTAATTTTTCTCAATTCAGCTACTCTTCAGCAAATCTGTCATACTGGACCAAAGAGTAGGAGTCACAATGATTCATCTCACAGGCTTAAAGCTGGAATTGTTCTCAGGCGTGTTTTTCCCACGTGATCAGTGCGTGAGCTCTGTATCTTCCCTGCCAGTCCTGGTTTTAAAAGTTTACATTTTGAACCATTTTTTGTATTCTTCTTTTTCCCTTTTCTGTTAGGGCTATCTATGATAATCAAGTCTGAGAGTTTTGTTCTGTAACTACCTTGTCTAAGAAATGCTTAAAATCCAAATCAGACCTGAGGTGCAGCTTAAAAATCTTACAACGTCTGCCTATATATTCGGGGGGAGGGGGGTGGGGATTAAATACTAAGAGGTAACTGTTTTGAAAAGCATTCTTCCAATCCTTATTTCATTTATTAAGGACTCTAATTTTAAGCTCTTGTCTGGTGACCACTTGTCTCTTAATAGCATGGCAGTTTAAATTAGTTTAATGGATTCAAATTTCTTTTTTAGAGTCTGTATCAAGCTTATTCTGCTTTATTAACAAACAGCTACTACTAAGCACCAAACTATCTTTAACTTGCTACAATACTAAGATGGTGCTTCAACTTATTCTGTAATTTATAGGTCTGATCACTTCAAGTTTACTTTCAGGCTTCTCCAGGATTCATAGGCAGTGTACTTCCCTCAGTACATCACTCCTGCTCTGTCAGTCATTGTGCTGGGTCCACGTTCAGAAACATATTGACTACAGAATTGATCTTTTGACCTGTAACTCACTGAATGGTCTCACTCCCTTCTATTGAACAGATCTGCAGCAAGCCTCTTTGAGGTCAGTTGATTCTGATCTTCTAACCATTTCTAAACATCATTTGAAGGTCACAGAGTGACAGGACCCTTACTTTATTTGTTTCTCTACCCTGTCACAGAAGGTAGGGGATAGCAGTATGGATTTCACACCTTCTTTCAAAAAGGGGACTATGATATTTATTGTCTGTGGTGTAAATTTACCAGGTTAATTTACAGAAGAGAGAGTAGCTGCAGAAAGTCTTAACACAGAAAAATAATCTTTTTTGGAACTGCAGGACATCAGTGATAAATTCACACACCGGAGTATACACAAACAACAATTAAATGACAAAAAAAAAAAAAAAAAGCAAAGTTGAGTATAAAGGTAAACATGTTCTTTTTGAACAGAGATATATGTATTTTCACCAGAACAACAACAAAAAAGTATTTCAATATTCAAGAGATTAGTTAGGGGGTTCTTCTGAAAGCTTAGCCCTGGAGAGCATGAACTAACTAGCATAGACATCTTAACAACTCACTACAAAAATTGTCAGACAGCTTTATTATGCCAACTCCCACTGGAGCTACAGGTCTCTCAGAGTATATTCCTGAGTTTAAGTTTGCCACTGGCTAGATGCTCTCACTCCTTTATGAGGTTAGGTTGATCACTCTACCTCCCAGTTCCATTATTTAAAACAAACAAACAAACAAAACAAGACCAAGGCAATCCAGCTACCCACCATTTTAGCAGAGAAGGTTGGACAAAACACTTCACAGGCATTTGGTAGCAATAACCATGTCTGAAGTTTTGTTTGAAGTGTCTAGGGTTAGTACAAGACTGCCAAATTAAAATACAGCATCACTAACAACAGCTTAGAGGACACAGAACGGGCTATTTCATATTGTTGACATATTTAGTCAGCGTCAATGCTCCACACAACTTCCCAAAATATTGTTCTGGTAAATACATAATACATTCAGCTGACCAGCATGTTACAAAGACAGCTACATTTGCAGAAAAGACTGTTGCAACATTATGAAGTCTTACAAGAGAACTGGACACATTTGAAATAGGAAGAAACAACTTTCCTGGCAAAATTACATGCTAATTAATGGCACATGCAAATAGCCAGGACATGACAAATTCAAAATCATCTGTTCAAATGCACATGTACAATTCTGAACATCTGAATCCACATGAGAATATTGTCTGGTACTGCTCCTAACCCAGGTAAAGAGCACTTATTGAAGTATGGCAGCAGATAACACATAAGAGTCAACAACTCTAGGGGAAGAATATTCAATTAGTGGCATATGTAGACCTGCCAATTTTAAAGTTTTAGCTGTAGCGTTGGTGAGATTATTCCTTCTTTTAAGGCCCCACAAGCCACAGAGCATATTTCAAGCTATTGTGCAAACCATGTCTGGAATATACTTCTTTATTTAACCATAAACAGTCCCATTAAGCCACCTGCCCTGCTATGTAAGCTAAATATAGTACACATTACTTTAAAATACATTTAGAAATAATAACCACTGTCTACAGGGCGGTAGACTGGTACAGTATAGTTGCTATGGCTTAAGTGAAATCAGTAGACCTATGTCTGCTTGCAGAATTTCTGAGGCCCATGACCAGGAAATTTATCTGAATAATAGCTGAACAGCTCTAAGTTTTCTTAATCATACAGAAATTAAAGTTTAATTCATACCTTACGAATGCCATCATCTCCTGTTAGCTCTTTGAATTAAAATGTGAACTTTTTAAAGTGTTTCACAGAATAATTTCAGTGATTAAGAAATTTTACTGAAACAAAATTCTACAGAAAACCTTTTAGCAAGAACACACGTCACATATTAAGCTAGGAGCTACTTAAATTGGAATACCTATTGATTTCTTTTAATTAATATAACTTATTTCCACCTAAAACCTTTGTCCAGTAACTCACCAGTACCTTAATCTGTTTACAACTTATGAAAACAAAATACTAGTATAGCATAATCTTCATTCGGACAATATGAGAAATAAATCAGAAAATCACCCCACAATATGGCTAATTCAAAAGCAGCTGATCAAAGTCAGCTACATGTATTAAAATTTTATGATTACTGTGAATGGACACTTGCAAAATTATTTCAATGTGAAATACAGCAGCGCATCTTGCTGTCATAAAAATACACAATAGCTAAGACAAAAGAAGTCATTTATGTTAATGGGTTTGGGTAGCAGATCATTTTGCCTCTAAATGGCCTCCTCCTTTGGATTCATCAGCCTGGTAAACACCATAAACTGAGATTATGTACTAGCTTCTACCACTATCTAAAAGCATGGTTGTTTTAAAAAAGCCATGATAGTTTTCAAACTACATGTTTTGGAAAGCTGAAAAGTTACGTTTAACTCTACCATTTAACTGGAAACCTGTAAAAAAGCAAGCAATATAGTTCAACAGCTCAACCTCCAATGGCAATGAGCTGTTTTGCAAGATCTGTTTCATCACTGCAGCAGATAATTGAAAGAAACTAAGTATTGCATACAGCTAATTATATTTAAGTGAAGTTAGAGATGTTCTGTTTTTCCTAAATTATATTTTTTTCAAGAAAAAAAGCATACTTAGCTTTTATTAACTCAAGAGAAATCGTAAGAGCATGTGAAGTATGACAGGATCTAAATATTTGTTTCAAAACATTTCACCAAAAGATTTCAATTTCAAGGCTAGCTTTAGGTTTCAGAGTGTAAGAAAGCAGCAACATTAATCCTACTTACTTGTTATACCCACTACAACGAGCAGAACCTAAGAATCAGTGGCACGAAACACAATTTGTGACAACATTAGAAAGCTAGAACTTCCCAAGAATGAAAATACATTTGGCCACATTCTTAAATGCTATTAACGTACTTAAACTGGCATAATCTAGAACAGCAATTAGGCCCCTTCTTGATGAATTTACCCATCCACACAAGTACCCCAGGTGAGCAGAGCACAAAGGGAACAAAGACTTTTGTTCTGCTTCTTTCTCAGACCTTAAACTCCACAGAGTCACTCTCAGAGTTGTTCTGAGAGCGGGTGAATGTTCATACACAAAAGTTACATTAATGTACAAATTGTTAATGTAGAATATATATAACTTAAAACTATTACACAGCTATAACACATTAGAGTAACAGTCTAGATAAATAAGCATGCTTACCTCATGTGGATTGGTGTAGCCCAAAAGTAGATTTGCTGCTTTAATATCACCATGAACATACTCATTTTCATGTATATATTCTAAAGTATCCAACTAGAAAAGGATTTAGAACAGAAAACCTCATCATCTTTTCCACTCTGCCCCTAAATCTACCTGCAAATATTTCTACTTATACAGTGCAATCAAGACTACACAGACTGAACTGACAAATCTGTTTTGAGTTATACAAGAAGGACTACCCACTCTCTCCACAGGGTCTGTTCCCACCAGGCACATAGCTGATGGCAAACCATAGTCAAGCCATACTTTGCCATGAGGTATATCTGTGTAACTGTCTAGATTACCAGCTTCTAAGGTCACAAAGCAATAATGAAACTAATCCTTAAGAGACTCTAGAAGAAACATTGAGAACACCAAGCTCTTAAAAAGAGCACATTCAATCAACCTTAAAGGTTTATAATGTATTTGTTCCTGCCAGTTATTACAGGACCTGCATTTCACGTCACCATCCCCCTGCATCCTCATCCATCTTCAGCTCCTTACTTAAGTATGAGCTCTCATTGTTATTAAAAACCTCCATGTTTGCACTGGGCATTTCATGCAAAGGACAATCTAATCCTGGCTTTTGGAGAGTATAAAGAGTGTTACCAGTTTGTCAATTATGTGACTATGAAAACTCTTCACTTTTTTTTTTTAATTATTGTTTAGTCAAAAAAGCCTGTCACAACACAAACAATATTACAAAGGAGCACCTGTATAATCTTCCATCGTTATGTGCCAGCCTATGCACATCTGAAAGCAAAACTGGTATTTGCAGACTAGCCTAATCCTGGCCTGTAAAACCAGTGTGTTCAGCAAACATACAGAAAATTTTGCATTCAGGCATGCAATTGTGAACTTTGACAAATATGGATGTCTAATACAATACTCTTCAGACACTGGGGAAAAAAATCAATACATGTTAAAGCATATGAGAGTAGGCTTACACATCACAGTCCAGACACATTTTGAAGTGTACAGTCTATGTTTTAACCTATTAAAAAACATTTTGATTTGAGCCCGCCAACTACCATTCTGCAGAGGCCTTGACTTTCTTCTTAATACTCATTTTATTTTCAAAAATGATGAAAAAGAAAATACATAGCATTTACACATGTTTAATTCTAAACTCAAGAGCTACAGATCGGAACTATATTAGAAAGACAATTTTCTAGTTAACTCAGCAAGTTCAAGACACAGCAATTCCCCCCTCTCTGTACATACCATTCTTGCCCCAAGTTGAAGAACAGTCTCCTTCTTAAATCTACTTCCACAATCTTCAAAGATTCTTTGAAGGTCTTTCCCCAGTCTCTCCATGACCATGAATCTATAGCTACCAGCAAATATTTAAAAGGAAGGAATCCTTTCAGATAAGGCTGCAAGTCTGTGTCAGACTGAAAGGACTTATCTCCATTTTATTGAAAATGGATCTTCAGGGAATTTGAGGCTTAATTACAATTAATCTTATTACCTTTTTCCCTTGTACTCAGCCAAGCCTGATCCCCAAAACACTGGAATCCCTAAACATTTTACTTTTTTCAGATTCATCCATTTTCTTACTGTAATAATAATAAAAAGATAATATTAGGTTAAAGCTAGCTGGAGAAGTGGAGGGAGGGGTATGTTTGTTGACTTTGTTTTAGCTACCAAGCTAAGACTTTGAATGAAACAATGAAACAAGTAAGATTTACTGGGCAGCTTGTGTAGGAAACAATTCAAACCATAACTCTACTCTGAAGTTTTCTACATTCTGCAAAAAGTTTTTAGTTCTAGCAATGTGGTACTTTGTTCTTTTAGAAGGCAGATAAGCAATTATCACTATCTGAAGAAATAATTCCTTTAGAAGCTCAACATTATTCCATACAGAATGCTTCAACCTACCTTAAGTGCTTACATCCACCAGCAATCTAAGTCATCTAAAGTCTTTAAGACAGCTCCCATGAATAAATCACATCTACACTTAAGCATCTGCAGACTCGAGTGCCTTGATTACTACTAAATCCTGTGATGATTACACACATTTAGCTCTGGCACATTTAAATAGTTACTAGCAGAATATGGTCACTTATTAGACCATGTAGTACCTCTCTTCTAAGGCTGGTTTCTCTCTAGAGTACATTCATTGTCGTGAACTCAGAAGTGAGCATGTAATAAATCTAGTACACTTCTGTTATCCCTTCTGATCAGAAAGGAGAAGGATGACATCCAAGTAAAGAAATCTAGTTCAGGTATATGAGATAAGTTGGCTATCAAGTTCTAAATCAACAGGTCTTATTAAAAGGAGTTAAAGTCAATCTTGTCCTTACATCTACCCAAAACAGAACTGATATATTACTTACTATGCTCTTGTTTTGCAGCCCTCTGGTAAAATTTCAGTTCAGTAAACAAGGGGCCATTTTCAAGATATTCCTATTGAGAAATAAACAGTATCATAACATACAGTAGAAAGACAATAGTTTGTAAAGAAAAGCATATGAGAAAAATCAAAAAAAGGATGAAACCCCTTTTTTCCCCACCTCCCGTGTACCATGGCATCCTAAATGTAATTTTAATAAGAAACTAAAAAGAAAAGTGGTTTGGCAACACATTTTCATAAACAAAACAGATTCAGGGATTATTTAAAATACTATTTTTAGAAATATTGTAGATGAGGTGTGTTTAAGTTCATAATCTGATTTCCCCTACTAAATTGTTGAGGGCAGTAATCAAGGAAAGGAAATAATCAAGCCAAGGACTGTTTGTAATGGAAATGCCAAATATATCCCCAAAGTATATCAAGATATAAGAAATCAGGGAAAAACTCCAAAGAACACAAGCATGCAATACAGACCCAATGCTGAAAATAAGGATAGATAATTAGGAGAAAGACCTGCATGCAAGTTAACAACTTAGAAATGAGATAAACACATTACCACTTTAATTACATGCACTGCATCATCTTCTACGGGAACATGAGTTTGAGGGGAAGCTGCAAAATGAGGAAGAGTTCAGAATCAAGCTGTATGCAACAGAATACGATTGCAAAGACCAAGTCAACATTCCATAAGGTGACCAAAAAAATATGTGACAAAGATACACATTTTGCTCAAATTCCTGCTTTTAAAGGTCAGAATTTTCCAACTTCAAAGAAAAACAAAGAGAAAACAACAGACACAAAGCAGTTTTAATCAGCAAGTACAGAAGCACTATTAACCCACATTTTCAGAACTCTCTCACTCGATGTAATTAAGGAGTAAGCAGGATGTCCCCACTACACATTTGCACCACAATGAGGTATTCCATTGTAACAGACTATGTTTAAATCATTCAAGTCAATTGGATAACCTCTGTATTTGGTTGCTGTCGATCCACTATAGTGACAAAGACACCACTTAGAAGTTAGGACCTACAATTATGCTTCTAGACAGGATCGTCTGCTTTCCTCTATTACAAAGTAATTTGGCCCTAAAAACTTCATTTCTATTCTAACATTATTTAGACACTTGCCTAAGTTAGGGATAGCACAGCCACTACCCACCTAAAGGGAAGAAGAGGGATTGTGCCTCTTAGTGAAAGTAAGGATTTCAAAACAGTAATTGACCACATGTGCCAATTACAGCCTAGGAGAGAGAACCTCTCTGCAGACAATGCAATCCTATTTTCTTCTGACCCTGAAAGAACTACCAGTTCTCTCCGATACTACTGAAGCTACACAGAGCTACACTGGGATTAAAATTTAATGAGACTAAATCATCTTTTAGAATCATCACTATAACAAAAAAAACCCCAAACCAACAAACAAAACCAAACAACAAAAAAAAACACCTAAAACCACCTAAAAAGAATACAGTTCCTAGGAAATAAGTGTCCCTTTCAAACTTCTTATAATGATCAAATACCGACAACAGTCCTGGTGTGAAACACTTCAACTGTAAGCACACAAAAAATAGACTACTTTTATACACACAATAAAAATAAAGTAAGCTTGGATCTAATCAAAGTATCCAAGCTTACGTTTTCTGATAGTCAGGGAATAAAAATATTTTTACAACAACAGACTCCTTCAGTTGCCATCTTCCTTCAATTCTATTTAGCACATGGGTTGAATGTGACAGCATATACACCCCAAACACCTTCACGGTCCCCACTGCCTTCTGCTTGACACTTCCCCCATGTGAATGCTTCTGTGCTAATAACACATTAAAACAAAATGAACATATCCTAAAACAGTAGCTCTGGAAGGTGTGAACTATCCAAAGACTCAGAAATTTAAACTGCTAGTGTTGCATTTTGAATATGACTATCATATAACCAGGAAGGAAATTTTGGTAAACTTGTTCTGACCACATTATTGTGCTGAACTGGGAATTAAGGCACAAGTACTTAAGTCTTTATCTTTCTCTGCCACATGTAGACTATGTGTTAATAGCTGAAGACATTAGTTTAAAGGAACACATCCCATGTGTTTTCATTGTATTCAACATCACATTACCCAAACAGAATTAGATGTGCTCCCTTACTAACACAGAACAGAAAAGAACCTGTGTGTAAGAAAATGAATTTTAATACCAAGTTACTTAACAGAAGGTATGATAGGAATAGAGAAGTATCAAATCTAAATGCATTTGAAAGAGTATGATCTAACTTCCCTATAGACATCTTGACATTTTATAAAGAGGGCCCTCATTCATGCTAGTCTGGAGCAGATACTAACAGCTGTCAGGGTAATGAAGAAGAGAAATTAATGAGAGGCAGCCCAGCAAAAAGGCCTAACCCACATGGCTCTTACACTCTGCTGCTAAAGACACTTTTTGGAGTCACACCGAAAGAACATCCTGAAGAAAAATAAAACCCAAACTAACTGGCAATCGTTACATGTAAAAAGGGAGAAAAGTCAGACAAAGCTAAACAAGATAATGGAACAGATGCTCCACTAAATGAGTGACAAATTCAAATTACAAAAGGAGAAACAGTATTATTGTTTCTACTGCACATATATGAAACAAGACATAACATTCACAATGAAGAAACTTCTCACACAGTGCTTCAACAATTAACCTCATGCAAAAGCTGCATGTTTGATTTTTGTTACATCATTTTAATTAACCATTCATATATCAGGCAGCAATACTTTAGCCACAGCTCAGAAATAAGACAGACTGTATTTTGTCCATAAGTAAACAGAAATGGTTTTTTAGAAATTGTTTCATTGCTATGTATAGTTATTTAACAGACTGGAAAGGCTCCCAAGGTTTAACAAACAGTCTGATTACATACCTCATAGACCACCACCACATACTCTCCTGCGAGTTTAGCTCATAGTTAATTACTGTATACTCATAATTAGCCATGTGCTAGCTTCGTTCTGTATGGTAGCACATGGCTATTTATAATATTACAATCAGTGAAATGCTAGACTGCAGGACAGTAAGCAGAGACCCTGCAGGAGAGCAATGCTGATAGGCGGGAGGTCTCTGATGGCATATAAATACAGACATAGAATACCAGGAACACTGTGAGGCAAGATTAAGTTTGCAAATGATGACTTAAAACTGTGTAACAAGTGTGAGAGTTCCCACTTTACAGTTTATGTTGTGTTCATCAACAAGAGATGTACAATGTCTTTACTTTTGGGGGAAGGATGTTGATGTATGCACACAATCAAACCTTTGTATGACTAACTGCTGACTGGGAACACTGGAGCAAGATGAAGCTGTGTAGGGTTCTGTGTCTGTTTCTGTCTCATGGCAAAACAAGTCTCAGAAAACACTTGTAAGGGGCAAAGGGCACAGCTCTATTTTTCTTTCCTCCCCTTCATCCCACAATTGCAGCTTCCATGACAGTGAAAAGCATACAAATTTAAAATGCACTCTGAAATAAAGCAGTGCTGCAAGATTCACATTCTTTGACATAATTTCCAACTGTTGTTCCTACACAACACAGCAAATAACTTACCTCAAATTAACTTATGTCCAGAATTCCCTAATTTCACCTAGTATGATCTTATCATCCACTTTAATATGAATTTCATCTATTTTGTTGCTGAGTGACACAACCTTAATTAATATCGTTTTCTAAATGTTATTAAGTCATGGTAACAAAAGGGTTTTTCTAGATGAACTGTGGTTTCCTACAACTACACAGTGCAATTGCATGCAGCCCGACAAAGAAATGTGCCAATTCTATTTGCCAGTTCAAATGTGCTTATTGTAGTTTTAGCAGTTAATTTGTGGCAGTCACATTTGGAATATGGTGAAATATTTTCAATGGCCCTCACAGAGACAGTTTTTTTGACAACGTTTACACAGTGGAAAAGAAAATAGCACTGATATGGCATTTTGGAAAAACATCCGTACTCCTGTCCACAGCTGGTGTCTTCGCCTCTGCTGGGTATTGTGAGGATATATTTGTTTGGGAAATGAATAAAATTATTTTCAGAAGTTCTTGGCATGCTAGCACTTTATTTTTGCTTTGTTTCTTTGGTTAACTAATCCTGAAATGTGATATTGTCAGTTCAGGTTTGTTTCAGAAATAAAACTAAACTTAAGAGTACCACACTACAAAGTTGTTACCTATAAAAAAAGCCTGGATAAATTCTGACCCCATTTAAGTCAAGCCAAGAGCTGTTAAATTCAATGGCTAACAAACAGGGGGAAGCATTGCTCAGAGCATCTAACAAAAAAACCAAAACAATCCAAGCGTCAGGAATACAATTACTAAAACCAAAATGCACACGAATAAATGGAAGCTAGCATCTGCTATTTAAGACACAACTTCAAATGCTTCCTATATATGGAGGGTACTAAGGCAAATATTTAAAGGTGAGCAAAGCACATTGCTGCTCGCCCCACCTCTCCCTCTCCCTCCTACCCTTTACACTGTTCAATATATCCCAAGAACCATTCAGTGCTTGAAGGGTGTTTGTCATTCCTTTCTAAGGTAGCTGAAGGAATACCTGCTTCTCTGCTCATGTTATTAAAGATGCATCATCATTTCCTGGACGGACTGTCCCTGAGCAGTGTTCACAAAAGCTATTTCTTCTAGATTCTTCTAGGTATCTTTATGAATGTAGAATTTTATTATACAAATTATTTATACATAGCCCTCTGTAGTATGCTTATGAAATTATCTTCCTTAAGACCTAACTCAACTGCTTTGGAGAGAAAATTGTGTTCAACTGCTGAACGGTTTTGCAAGATAACTGCACACAGCTCTAAGTTAAAAGCTTTAAGTACTGGTAGGAAATTTCACTGCATTTCTTACTCATCTTTCTATAAAACTAACCTAATCCTGATTCACAAGAGCCAAAGTTTTGTATTCTCCAGCAATGGAAGCCACTGTTTGACTTTCAAAGTTAATTACTCTAAGCTAGAACAGGTATGACACATCCTTTAACCCCAAGCAGAAAAGCTATGCATGATCTGCTCTTACAGCACTCTCAGATGGGAGTCCAGACCTCTAATATTTAAAGCTTGAAGCACAAACTGTTTTCTGGCAAAATTCTGCTCCAGTCCATCTGCCAATCTGACATGGTGCCCACTCAGATGATAACTATGCCAGTTTCAATGAGGTACAGGTGCCAAAGGCCACTAAAGGAGTGCCCTCCAGAAGGCAACAGGTGACCTGCTTTTCATCCAAAGCCTCTTCCTCTTACCATGTAACACTGGTCAAAAGTATACCCCCCAGTGAAAAAAAATAAACCAAACCAAACCAAACAAAAAAAGCTCATTTAAAAAAAAATAAAATATATATATAAAAAAAAAAACCAAAACATCAAACTTAACTCTTGATTTTGTAGTTTTACTTGGCTTGCCAGGGCCTCAGTCCCTGACCAGATCTCTTGCAAGGTGCACAAATGAAGAGGCCAACAAAGTTTCCTAAATCACTAGTCCATACGTACATTAAAACAACCAAACGCATTACATGGCAGAATGCTAAACTACAGTAGTAATGATCTCCGCACACTTTGTAATAGGCAAAAAAAAAAAAGAGAGGGAAGATTCAAGAGGAAGCAGGTCATCAGCAAGAACAAGTTGAGGTAAGGAGTATTTCCTCTTTAAGATGCAGTGCAGGCTGATCCTGTACCATACAGTCAGCCCTGAGTAACTACCAAGAAGCAAAATCAGGACAAATTTATTATTTAGTTTGCCTACAAACAGGGTAAAAAAAATTAGGTAGCCTGTTTGCTACATTTACACGGTTTAATATCAGTGACTAGATAGACTTTTTCCTGAAGTGTTGTCTGCCAACAAATTTATTTTCACAGTAAGGTTTGCACCTGCAGGTGCAATGAGACCTTTGCTGAAATGCATTTTAACATATGAAGGTTAAGAAAATTCCATCCCTAATTAAAGCACATTTACAACACAATAAGTTTTATTGTAAAAGACATCATCTAACAAACGTGTGTATATAAAATACATATATAAAAAAAGTATTTTGCAGAATCACCAGTTTCCATGATAAAGAAGCCTGCAGATAGATACTGCTGTGTACAGCAGACTTCACTGAGATAGTGGAATCTTAACAAAACATTGTATGACCTTTCTGCATTTAAATTTTCCATCCAAATTGTGCATTAATAGAGTGCTTGCAGCGGGAACAGAGAATGATTTAAAGACCAGTGTTAATTACTGCCTGTGATCAGGAAAATAAATGAGAGAATGTAAGGCTTTCAGTAGCACCCTGCTCAACTCTCGCTTAATTTTCCAATGTACTGCCACTGTTCTCCACAGGTCTACAAGATAGCTGTGGGACCACCAATAATTCACATTCTTCCCTGATTGCTCTCCATTCTGCTCCTCCTTATCAAAGGAGTGACAGTTCTGTCTGAGGTACCTGACAGCAAATCAGTACCAGTAACAAAATAAAATACAACTTTTAACATACAACACCACAGTTAATTCCAGGTTATGGCACATATTGCTCTCACTATGACAAAAGCAATCCTTGCGAGATGGTTTCTATTGCTTCTGGAAGCATAGGAAGCTCTCCAGAAGTACTGTGAGGAATCCGTATTGTAAGCATTCTGCTGCTGGATTTGGTCTGGTGGAGATAAAAATGCAAAGGGAATCCAGGAGAAGGAACAAGGCAACAGAGAGATGAGAAAGAGAAAGAACAATCTGAAAACCAGGGAAAACATTTGTGAAATAGGACAGAGCTTGTAGATAGTAGTAACTTTCATGTACACGAAACCCTGCAACTGAAGAGACTATTTGCATCCTAGGGCTCGGGGTCAGTGAAGGGCTTTCGGCAGCTTTGATTTAGTGAACAGAATCTTCCACAGAATGCATCCCTTGTAAATATATTTTGCAGAGATACTGTAAAATTTCTCAAGAACATTGTTATAGATTAATGGAGTATGGAGCACACTTAATGGGAAATTAAGCTATAACAATGCACATCAAAATCTTTACACTGCTACTGTAAAAATACTTATTAAAAGATACTGCCAGCAAAGTTAACCTTTACTTTTATAAAAGGTTCATATAGGGCAGGCAGTCAAATCTGCCTCCACTCACCTGTCTTGCTCATCTCTCTACAGCTCTTTCTGGGTTAGCTTCTCACTGAAAGTTTAATGGTTCGCTTATATCTTGCTGTATATGCACTAAAACCTCATCTGAACAGCACAGAAAAAGGTGTCTGCCAGCACCAAGCATCCATATCTTACTCTCAAAGGTTCATCATCTACTCACTCCCCTTGACTGTCAAGACAGCTGAACTCTTTTGTAAGATCAAGGCCTCAAAAAACTACTAAATGGTATACTTTACATAACATAAACACCTATCGGGGAAGAGAGGTGGACTAAACAAGTAAGCTTCAATTGGTGTAAAATCACAGGGATAAATCTTGCACATTTCCTCTTTTTAATTGTAGTAAGACCTACAAGGGGAACTAAGCTACACGTAACATTCACCAACTCTTCTGAAAGACGACGTTAAACACACAAAAATATCATTGTAAAAGTGGCAGCTCTATTTCTTCAGCCGTACTATCACTTAGCAAAGTACACAGAAGAGTAATACCAACAGTCCCACATTGTATTATCATTTTCAACTAATCCCTTGACTGCTTTCTGCCTTGGTTCAGCAGGAGCCAAACTTCCACAAATGCCCCAGTATATGAAATCACCTCAGTCTGTGTGAGCAGGCAAGAAAACTAATCAAATCTGCACAATACTGACAGAATCCCATGTGCCATACCACCCACAGGGCCCAGTGTAATTTGACTGCAACAGCAAATGACAGAGCTATATTCCGAGTGACTCGGGAATACAATTTCTGTCTTACACATGGAAAACAACACCAAATACAACCTTTCTGCACTGCATCCCAGTTCCCTCAGTTCCTCCCCTCCATGGGAGCAACTGTCTTCCTTTCCTTTGTCCTTGGATTGCAATATCCAGAAACACCTTAACTTTACTTCTTAGCTCATGCTAAGATCTGTTTTCTTATGGTAACAGGTCATATATGCTCTATGTGCAGCGTCTCTTAAATATAGCCAACTGAAGAAGGTCGTAATAAGCTATCAGATAAATAAAAAAAGAAAAAAGTATGTAAATACTGTAAAAGTGCACTAGCTTCTGACCCCTCTGTAACTGCAGTTGGTTGCAACTTGTATCATCCCTATTGCTTCAGCCTGCAAAGCAGTCAGGTACGTGTGACCTAGACGAATTTCAGAGCAAAGCAAACCAGAAACTCCACTACAGGAACCCATTTCATGCATTTCAACTACTAACATCAACATAAACATTCAAAACAGTTCCTTTAGACAGCCTCAAACCATGCACTTTGTGAGGAAATTTAGTGCAGCAGATCAGGCCAAATCTAGCTCAAAGTAAAAGAAAACCTCAAATAAAAGGTAGATGCAGAGCCATACCCACCAACTGTTGACATTCACTCATAACTTCTGCTATACCAAACTACTTACTAACATTAACTAACATACAGCCTTGTTTTTCCACACACACCCTCTTTTTTTTTCCCCTCAAGTGATTGTGTTTTCTTTGCAGAAAGACAGAAGCAAGGGCATTTAGCTTTTTATGAACATATTTCTGCTTCATATGCAAAGGTATTCAGTGGAACACAGTGCCAGCTTGAACCTTTTTTTCCCCCACTTGGAAGTTCCTCCACCAAAACTGAAGAACAGATGCAACTTAAGCCCAGATGTGCAAGTAAAACAGTCCACTCTCCTGCAGTTTACAGCCACACATTAACAGCTGCAAGAACAGCACAACTGGGCAACCACTTCAGAGAAGCAACATCTGACCACATATGGGACTACCACACCATGAAATAAAAACGAGTCTTCGGTTGCCATTCAGCTCTTTGTGATTAACTGTAATGGACATGATGAGGAAAAAAAGAGCGCAAGGAAGAACACTTCAGGGCAATATAAAATGTTCCTGAACAGCTGAAAGTAGACAAGCACCATGAGATAGCCAGACAGATGTAACAAAGATCATGCTAAATCTGTCACCAAGAGGCCAGTGGCACACAAGTGCTACATTTATGTCTGCAAATACAAAAAGGGCAACCACACTAACTGTTCTATACAAAATGCACTTTTTCTCTTTATAGCAGGTGTCTGATGCTACAGTTTGACACTGATGAACAACTACTTCACCTCCATGAAACCACACTGAATCTAGCACAGCTCTGCATATTTGAAAGGAGTTACTAACAACAAAAGAATTGAGAAGGCAAGACATTTAATGTCTGTTTCAATGAAAACTTTTGTTGTTATAAAAATCCCAAAATCACACTAATAGCAGTATATTTTCTGACAAATCGCTCACTGTGAAGGAAACATTAAGAGATCAACTCAAAAAAAAACCCAACCAAACACCAAACAAAAAACAAAGGCAGGAAACAATCAAAACCATTTTCCACAGCAGAGGAAAAAAAAAAAATCTTAATAAAAGAAGGAATAGCTGATATATGCATAAAATAGACTTGCTTATTACATTTTAAACATTAGAACTTCAAATAGAGTTAACATGCCTCTATCTTAAAACAATCATGCCTGGCTGAAGGGACAATGTACTAAATTGCTTCTAGATAATTCTTTACTGCTGTCTTAATACAAGCTCAATTAGGCCCTAACAGTCACTATGGACTAGTTTACCCGCATATGTTTGCGATGGAAAAAAAACCCCGCGAACAAAAAGACAAACCAAGACCATCCAACCAACATCGTAATATTGCCTTGAAAGCAGGATTTGCACTTTCAGAGGGACCAGCAATACATTATAATCTCGGCAGTGATCCAGAATGCTTCACAAACTGCCTTTCTGAATCCTTCATTTCTTAAAAAAGACTGAGTGAAATGCAGCAGCTTCTTCTGAAGAAGATAGAGAAGCATATCAAGGCTAGAGAAAATGAACAGCATTTTACAACTCCGGTGAAAAGTTTTAATTCAGAGGCAACAGCCAGCAAACTACCACTACCGTTACATTTCTTGGATGAAAATGGACTTAAGTCTTGGCCAGAAGATAACATTTCCAATAACTGAAAATCCAGAGCACTTCAGAGAGTAACACTGGCATAAGTCCAAAGCAACAGCTAAGGAAAGCATTGCCACTATTTTGAAAAGCTGTGCCCCGCAGTGCTCGTCTGTAGCCTTTGACAACATCAACACCTGGCCTACCCCGCCTGATCTCCACCGAAAAGTTACTCTAGGAGCCAGCAAACTCGGCCGGACAGTCCCCAGAGGACACACTGTGCCATCAGCAACACTTCTGAACAACAAGGACACCCAACAGGACTCTGCAAACGTCAGAAAACCACACTTGAACACAGATGACACAAACCCATTCAGTCATATTCATGTCGGAAAGTTACAAAGAAAGTTACACGTCACCCTCTTAATCACCACCGGTATTTTACCTAAATAGATCAAGCCAAATCCTCCCTGGCCGATCTGACTGCCCAGCCTCCACGTTTTTCCTTCGGTGTCTTTCAGGATCATATCTTTCGGGAGAGGAACTGGCAATCGGCCCCTGCCTCGATCCTTAGGGGGCATCGCACCTTGAGCGGGGAAAGAAAACGAAAGAAAAAGTTTACTTTTGTCAGAAGAAACAATATCCCTCGATGTCCTTTGCCCAACAGTTACAGAGCAGGGGCCCAGCTCTCCACGACACCACCCCGCCGAACCCCCTCCCGCCGGCGGCCGGGCGGCGGGGGGCGCTCCCAAG
>VWZY01002376.1:1006536-1016933 GCA_013399075.1 Chloroceryle aenea
TTTTTTTTTTTTTTTTTTTTTTTGTTTGGGGGGGGGTTAAAGATATGAGTGTAAATCATTTTATATGGTGAATTGAAGTTACATTTCTAACTTTTGAAAGTATGCTTCTGTTATCTAGTTATGTATTCAGGTGTCTAGATCTGTTTAATATCTGATCTCTTGTATTTGTAGGTGCCTAAGAGGCACTTTGAAAGTTGGGAGTAAGCCTGTGAGGTACAAACTTTGGAAGTTTATCCTAATGTGTGGCTCAGAGGTGGTACCTTACTGCTAATTCTCTTTCCTAAGTAAGTTCTAGAGGATGATGAAAAGCTATGCTGTGTTTCCATGGGTCACATTTAAAAAAGCGTGGTGAGATTCTTAGAGAGTGTTTCCTTTAAGAGTTTAACATGGCAGCAAACACTTTATCTCTATTTGGAGGCTGGGTTTGATTCTGTATTTATTTTAAATCACTGTAGGTTAAACATTCGGTCAATTTCCCATTGATTTCATTCCTTTCTTTACTTTTCCTTGCTCAAACCTAAGCTTAAGTGTACAAGGTTTTAGTCAGTTACATGAAATCTTGCAGTATCACATGTAAAAAGTCCCTTAATCTTGCTACAGAATGTGAGCAACTTACAGCATCTTACTATTGCATTGTGATGCTTTTGGGGTACTTAACACTGATGTTTTAGCACTTCCACGTTTAATTCATTCATCCACTCTGGATTTTATGTTGCTCAAAATATCATGACTAAATTTACACGAGACTTAATGTCTTTATTACTATTGACAACAACGCATCAAGTTTCAGATTGCTTTCCAGGTTCTGCTGGGAAATCTATTTGTGTTTGTGCCTCTGCAGAGTCCTGTGTGCTTGTTGTACTTATTTGGTTGTCACTGTTCTTGCTGCCTCTTTCTTAGAACTTTTAAAGTAATTACTTTTTACAGTATCAAGGGATCCCCAACATCCAGGGGGCATGTTGCTCAACTCAGTCATTGTCTGGGTGCATTGACACCCATTTTAAAGACTCTTGACTCTATTTTGTGTGACTGGCCCCCTGATTGAGATCACCTAATTACAATAATTAGGAAGCTCACCTCAGGATATTATCAGAGCAACCCACCCAAACCTAAGTCCATATGGTTTGAAATAGCTAATGAGTCAGTTAATGTGCTATGTCCAGGAGTAATGGACACTCAATATGGATAGCATGAAGACATAATTTACCAGCTTCCTGACTAAGGTTTTACATACAGATAATTCTTGTATTTTACATATCACAAGAAGTTCAAAGTATTAAAGGCTTTTTTTTGTGTTAAACAGAGCAGAAGAAAACAGCTGAGATTTTTAAAAGTCAGACAAGAAATTAGTCCTCTCCCTAAAGAAAATACAAAGCATTGGAGGTCTTAGAACTTTTGTCTTAAATATAATACTGCAAACAAATTATTTGAAAGACTCTATTACAGTGGGTGACAATGGCAATAGATGACATTTGCTTTAATGCTGAAGGAGCCTGAATGAGTGACTTGACACTTCTAGAGGGGCTGCTTTAGCATCTGTAACTTGTTAAAGGGAGACTGGATAGACACTCACCTTATTATGGATACCATGGAAATGTGTAACTAGTTCTACATCCTGAACTAACCAAATAGGGGATTAACACAAAGAGGTCAAACCTTCTGGCACCAAAAGCCCTGTAATGGGAAAGAAGTAATTTCTGGTTTCTGAATGAACAACAGAATCTGTCCATCCAGTCAGGGTCAAGATTCCTCCCACCAGATCTGTTCCTGCCTTCACATCATTTTAATGGCTGTTGGGATGAGATGTTAACTCCCAGTTCCTATTACCATAACTGAAAAGACAGTCAGATGCTGGCTGTCTTCCATTTCTCTTGTGTGCCAGAGGTTTTACTGCTCATACCTTTAGAAAGCAATTGTTTATGAGTACTGAAGAAAAAGTGTTTTCTCATTCATGTTTATTTAGTTTCAGAAATGTGCAAAGAGATAATATAAGTTTATTATTGTGGTGGGAATGGATTGTATTTGCCAAGGAGAGCAGAATGTCTTGTGGTTAGAGCAGAGAAGGGGATCAGGAATTATTTTCTCTATGGGAGCAATTCCAGCAATCCTAATCCTGGCTTCTCTACTGACTGACTTTATAGGAATAATTTCACGTCCGTTTGATTTTTATCCATGTGAAGCAGTGTGGGCAGCTTGGTTTAAGGCACTAAAATTCTTGATTGAGAGTTACTGTGTATGTATTATTGCCATGGCTATTACCTGATGGTGAACATTAGCCCGACCTTATCATGGGTCATGTGGTGCATTAGAACTGGTTTCCCCTGTAGGCAGCTCAAGTATATGTTCTCTCTCCTTGTTTCAAGACTTTTTTTTTTTTAACTATGGTTTCTCTCCTGCAAAAACCGAACTCACAAAATTTGCAGGATTTTTATATTAGAGCCTTGCAAAGAAAATGAGTAGTTTGCCTCCACTGGTGTTCTTGTACATTTTATCCTAGGCATAAATGTAAAGATATGCTGGTCCAAAAAGCCCAAGAAAGGTTGCTAAGCTTCTGTGGTGCTTATTACTTAAACATCAGGCCTTTTGAAAAGAGATCTAGGAACGGAAATGAAGAAATTATAGGAATAGTAGCAGTAGCACATCCGTGTTCTTCTTCAGGAAACAATGACTCTTTTTCCTATAATCAGTGTATCTGAAAAGGTCTAGAGAAGCAAAGGACTTTGGCAAAACACTCAGGGAGAAGGTTCATATAATCACTTGGGTCTTTCCATTTCTGAGATTATCCACACGAAGTTTTTTGAGAAAGGAATTTATTTGACATACCATTTATTATTCACATAAGAACACTACTTTTTATGTATAAACTTAATTATTATGACAGGATATATTAAATATGACTCATTTTACTGCCAGGTTGATTTATTTATTTTTCTGTGACCTCAGTATAAATATTGATCTTCTTGATCCTTAAAGGAAGTGCAGAGGTTGTCATATTAAAGGCATATTAATAGAAAGTAGTCCTGGCCATGCAATATTACTATATTTGCATTGTTATTTCTCAGATCCCATCTGGAAGGAAAGAGACAGGGGGTGCTGATGCCTTCTCTTATAGGAGAAATGAGGAAACTGTGGATTTTAACGATCGTTCACACCGCTTTCGTTAGTTGTTGTGCTTTGTTTTGTTTGTTTATTTTGGATTGTTATTTTATTATTATTATTTGTATTTTTAATACTAAAAATGAAGTGGAAAATAGGTTCTATAAAGCATCTAATAAGACCAATGTGTTACTTTTCCAACATGCCCAGGAAAGCAAGACACTGTACTTAACTCATAGTGCTCCACTACCCATTGCCATACAGTCAATTCTATGAGCAGAATCATAGTTGTGAAAAGAGACTGATAGGATAATTTGATGGTTTTGGATTCAGTATCTGGGTCTCTGATTTCCCCAGTAATCGAGTAATTTTCTTAACCGATGGATTTTCTTTTTTTTTTTTTAATTTTATTTTCTTTTTTTTTTTCATTTATAGCAACTCTTGAAAATCCAGGCTTAATCCAGGCTTAGAACTACTGTTGTAGTGTTTGATTGATCCAAGGCAGATCTGTTGTTTTTAAATATTCCTCAAAGAGTAATTGTATATTACTTTTCTATAAAGTGCGCTCTGTAAAGTTCAGGGATAAGAGATCCTGCATTGGAATAATCCTTAAGTAATGCTGCATAGTTTCTAGAGGTCCTGAGAAAACAGTGCCTACTTAGAGGAAGAGTACTTGTAGGCCTTTTATAAAAACTGTTTTATTGAGTGTCTTTCAGTTTAATACATATTTTAAGTGTTCTGTGTTGGGAGACTTAAGTCAAGAGGGAAGATGAACACTTCATTCCATAGTTTACAGGCATCAAATAAAATAAATGTCTTATGTGACATTGACATAGAGCAAATACTTAAAATTAAGGAAGTGACTTGAGCAACTAAAAATCTATGCCTGATTTCAACAATTTGTAGCTTTAGAACAAACTTTTAAAGAGTAATAACAGCCCATGATGACAAATGGAAAACAGAATAAAATGCAGTATTGCTTTATATCATGCCAAACTAACTTGTTATGTGTCTTTGCTAACATAACTGATTTGCTAGATGAGAAGTGTGGTAGAACCAATTCATTTGGACTTAAAGGCATTTAATGTGGAAACACATGGGACATTATTAATAAAGCTGGAGTATATGTGAGTTAAGTGCAAAAAGCATGAAACAGTGCAGAAATAGGCAAGGAGTAATAAAGTGAAAGGGGAAATAACAAATGGCAAAGAGATTATTAGTTTCCTAAGAATTTACCTCAGGACCTGTTTAATTCTGTATCACTAATTTAATGAGCAACAAAAAAAACCCAGAAATGTTCTTACAACATTTGCTGATAATATAAAGTGATGAGGCACTGAAGTATTGGCGTAAAAGAAACAGAAAAGAACTTCATAATAAAGAAATGTGCGGCTATGCTTCTCGAGACTGATGGTTTGGAGGAAAACAAAGGAGAATCACAGAATGATTATGGGCTGGTAACATGACTTAAGTCTGTAAAAAAAGTCAGGCCTAACTCTAGGTTGTATCAGATAAAGTATTATGGCATTCAGAATACATACTTGTTAGTCTCTCACTGATAATTCATCTTTACTGTTCTGTATATTCCTTAAGTGTTAAATCCTGAACGTCATCAGAGATGATGCATGCAGAGGGCAATGGTCACGTTCATGTTTCTGCTGCAGAAAGCAGAGATAGGTTAGGACTGTGAATTGAGTTAGAAGACGACCTCTTCTGAAGGGAAGCAGTTCTAAGAAATGGGTTTGAAAAGAAGCTGTGAGGACATTTCTTTCCTGAGGCAGAGTAGGAAAAATTGTAGGGTTTTTCAGATGTTAGGTGTGTTGAGGGATAGGAACATGTAAAAACTCTGTTGTATAAGCAGTTAAGTGGTAGGGAATTAATTGTAACTTGATAGAAGAATGAGGAGTTGAGCAGAGTACAGAAAGGGGATATTTGTTTTGTACCTTGAGAAATAACATCAGAAACATGATGAAAAGTAATACTGAAGCTGAGGGTAATAGAATGTGAATTATTTCAGAATATGAAGGGCTAGATTTTTTTTTTTTATCAACCTATCCTTCTCTTTGGACCTATTTATTACTTGGATATGCTTTCATCTATTCTTCAAGAACTGCTGAGTTTTGAGATAATTGTTTTTTCCCCATGGGAATTTCTAGAAAAAGGAGATATTTCAGCCCACTTAAGCACCATTATTAGTTTGGTTCTTCTAAAGTACAGTGATATGATAATGGTTATACACTCTTGACTAAATTAAGGCAACAGCATTCAAATAGTACTTCAGTAACATCCTGGGCTCAGTTTGTCCCAGAAGCCTTCAAAGGAAAATTGGACCCGTTTATTTGTTGACAATATTTTGATGAAAATGTAACTTTCTGCATTTCATGTGAAATTTAAGAATTAGTAATTACATTTATAGCTTAGAGATACCAACAGAAGCATTTCATGTATATTACTGCATACCTAACGGATTGCATATGGTATTGTTAATTTGCTTGTTTACGTGTCTGTCTGCTCTTCGCTTATCTGCTTCTATATATGATATTTTATTGGGGCACATATGATTTGAAGAAGCTGATTGCCTGCTGTGGTGTTTATCCTATATAAATTCTATATTAAGTGACAAATTTTATACTCATCAGAGACAGAAGACTAAGTCCATCCATTGAATTCCTATTTGTATTATTACTTTCTAATGAATTCTCTACTACAGCAGGTGTCAAAGCATATCTGTTGTTTTGCAGTCGAGTATGAATAGAAGATGTATTGCTATTGCAGATGAATCTAATATGAATCTAATGAGCAGTAATGAGCAACTGTTTTGTCATTATTGAGGCAACCACTGTGATGCTAATAAACTCTCATTTCTGCTCTTTAGAAAAAAAACACTGACCGGGATTTATAACTTGGCCTTAATGTCCCAAAAGCCTCAGGCAAAAAGAGAAAAGTGGAACCCCTTAAACTGAGCATAATTTACTAATTTTCTGTGTGGCAGGCTTCTTACTGTCTAGTATTAAACTAAACCTGGGTGAAGTCTTTCAAAATTTCTTACATTTGAAAGGAGAAAGATGAAGAATGAGTGTCCATTAAAGTAACATAATATTAAGAAGATGGGCATTCTGCCTTAATTTTCTTTACACTAATTCTATACTTCTACACTTGACAGTGCTTTTGTAATAACAAAGGCAACTATGTGCAACTGTTTTAAAAGAAACCACTTTAAAAGTAACAGGCTGTTAAATCAATATAGGACTATAATATATTTTGGGGGCAATATCACAACTGTCTCTTAATTGAAACTTTACCTTTTATTTTTTAATTTATTTTTGGTGGTGGTGGATCATTAGACTGCTGGATAAACAGAGACACCTTTGACACAATAGCATCAATAGCTTACTACATAACTGATATGTAAACGAGTTCTGACTTCTGTGTGGCTCTGCCTTTTCCAAGTATAAATAATGCATAGAATGATACATAAAGCTGTGTAAAAGGGACAGCTGGGTACACGGTACTTATGAGCGGAGCACAGGAAAACCAGTCAGCACTGCTTTTCTAAAAGCTAAGTACTATACTTCCATCAAAAAATAATGCTTCTGTGTATATGGTCTTCATGGACTCATCTCTGTGCAATAAAACTAGATGCACTGTAGAGATTCATTTCAGTATTTCACTTGGAGGTCTGAACTATTCTGTGTAGGGTACAGCTGTTTGTTTTACTACAGTACACTCCATACTTGGTTTAACTGCTGAATGGAGAGTATATTGCCAATATTTAAGGTATTATATAGACACAGCAGTAAAACTGTGCATTCATGAGCAAGCCAAGGGATGGGCATTAGGACAAATTGCCACAGTCATTGCTCAAAGTTGCAAATTGAGCGTCAAAGGTTGTACGAAAGCCATAGACTGTTCTTTCCATGGTGGGACATTAAAACAACTTCTGGCATGCTGAGCAGTAGCGTGCAATAGTTCTCATTTACTGACATTTCAGTTGTCTTGACACCAAAGAAAGGAGGGGAGCAGAATGTCAGGACACTGCTGGCTTTCTATCGGCTATTGATCTGCCAATGATGTGTTGTGAACTGGGCAGGCCATTACATTCAGCTTCTATTCCCATCATCAGTAACATATAGACCATGTTTGCTCGCCCTTTAGGTACATCACAGGGTTAGATTTTAGTAATGCTTGGAGTGCAGAGTTGAAAAAAGCAACTCTGCTTAACAGCATCAAGTATCCTAGAATTCACCAGGAAATACCTTTCTAGATAAATTCACATTCACTCTGAAATTCGTATTGCTTCAGTCACTTCAAAAAGTGTCAGTTCCATACTCTGCAATTGTTCTATAATACAAACCTAGGCTTGACAAGGGGAGACATTCAGGAGCTTTCATTTGAAAAGGTAACCCTGCTTTGAACTCAAGCACTGATGGAGATGCACCCATAGTTCAGAAGAAAGGAGAAGCAAGAAAGGGTACAAGTCTCAAGTACTACTCTTAAACCACCATCTTTAGACAGGAGAATCTGCAAGTTGCACATGATATTAAAGTGACTTGGGTTCTAGAAAGCTTTTGTACAAAGTATCTGATTTCTCTTCATGGATTATGGTGTAAAGTACTGTATTAATTTCTTTCTTGGGGATTTGATTTTCTGGATGATACATAAATTCTTGTGATGCATCGCATCTAATGAAGGCTTTTAGGTTGCTTATGGAATTAATTATACCATACATACAAGTTACAGTTTGAAGGTGTAAATTAATAGTTAATAAAACTTCAAGACCATTTATATTTCACTTTGGTAGCTATAATTTATCAAAATCATAGAATTCAGGCCAAAAATCATCAAATCATTAAGGTTGGAAAAGACCTCGAAGATCATCAAGTCCAATCTTCTACCCAACACCTCCATGACCACTAGACCATGTCCCGAATTGACACATCCACCTGTTTTTTGACCACCTTCAGGGATGGTCATTCCATCACTTCCCTGGGCAGCCTGTTCCCATGCTTAACTACTCTTTCAGTAAAGAAATTATTTCTAATATCTAATCTAAACCTTCCCTGGTGCAACTTCTGGCCGTTTCTTCTTGTCCTGTCATTAGTTACTAGGGAGAAGCCACCAACACCGGCCTCACTATGACCTCCTTTCGGGTAGCTGTAGAGAGAGATAGGTTCTCCCCTCAACCTACTCTTCTTCGGGACAAATAATCCCATCTCCCTTGGCCTATTCTTCAATCCCCTCACCAGCTTTTTTGCCCCCCTCTTTACCCACTCCAGCACCTCAATATCTGTCTTATACTGTCGTACACAAAACCAGATACAGTACTCAAGGTGCAGTCTCAGTAGTGTTGAGTACAGGGTCACAATCACTTCCTCCTGCTGGCCTTGCCATTTCTGATACAGGCTCAGGTGCTGTTGTCCTTCCTGGCCGCCTGGGCACACTGCTGGCTCGTGTTCAGCCAGCTGTCAACCAACCTCAGAGGTCCTTTTCTGCCAGGCAGCTTTCCAGCCACTCATCCCCCAACCTGTAGCATTGCCTGGGGTTGTTGCAACCAAAATGCAGGACCTGGCATTTGGCTTTATTAAACCTCATACAATTGACCTTAGGACCTCTTGAGGTCATCTGGTTCAATGCCAGTAAACAAAGTAAACTAATTCTGAAGTTAGATTAATCTTTAAAGTTAAATTGCTCAGGTCCAGAGCTTCCCATTTGAAATCTGTAATAGCTTATTTTTGGATGTCTGACATTATTATTACAACTTTTATTTATTTATTTAATCTGCACTAATAACAGGTGTATATTACAGTGCATCCACAGGCCTTTGTGTCCTGGTTTGGGTGAAAACAGAACTTTATTTTTCAGCTCAGTACTTCTAACTAACAGCACTTTCTGAAGTTAGAAGCATGTTTTTGCAGTGTCTGCTGTNAGATAGGTTCTCCCCTCAACCTACTCTTCTTCGGGACAAATAATCCCATCTCCCTTGGCCTATTCTTCAATCCCCTCACCAGCTTTTTTGCCCCCCTCTTTACCCACTCCAGCACCTCAATATCTGTCTTATACTGTCGTACCCAAAACCAGATACAGTACTCAAGGTGCAGTCTCAGTAGTGTTGAGTACAGGGTCACAATCACTTCCTCCTGCTGGCCTTGCCATTTCTGATACAGGCTCAGGTGCTGTTGTCCTTCCTGGCCGCCTGGGCACACTGCTGGCTCGTGTTCAGCCAGCTGTCAACCAACCTCAGAGGTCCTTTTCTGCCAGGCAGCTTTCCAGCCACTCATCCCCCAACCTGTAGCATTGCCTGGGGTTGTTGCAACCAAAATGCAGGACCTGGCATTTGGCTTTATTAAACCTCATACAATTGACCTTAGGACCTCTTGAGGTCATCTGGTTCAATGCCAGTAAACAAAGTAAACTAATTCTGAAGTTAGATTAATCTTTAAAGTTAAATTGCTCAGGTCCAGAGCTTCCCATTTGAAATCTGTAATAGCTTATTTTTGGATGTCTGACATTATTNTTCTCTTCCCCTTTGGGGAGGGAGAGGGGTTAACAGAGAGCGTCTGTTAGGTCTTAGGGGCTGCCCTGACCCTAAACCACGACACTTTGTTAGGACTGTGTCTTTCTCACAGTGAACATGGTAGAAATAGAGGTGGAAGTGGCTGCTCTGAAATGTAGCTTATGATCACTAGGCAAACAAGTGTGTGGTAGCAGAGGCCGTCCTTCTGGCTTTTTTGTACAGCACCTTGTAGGCAATGTCAGGTTTCATGACTCAGGTTTGTCTTTGTGTGCTCAGTGAACAGTAAGAGCATGTGGGGTATTTTTTTTTTTTTTTTTTTCACACATAAATCTTACGCAGTGGAACCTATTCAGCAGTTCATCTGACCAAAACCAACAGACTTTTACTGGCTACCTTTAAGAAAAATATGCCTTAAGTACTCCTTCAAGTCTATACATGCTAACCTAGCAGTGCATAATACTCTGCATCTTGCAGACATCAGTCTGAAGTGTTTTATTATTTAGTTAAATATCGTTTACATTTCAGTTGTGGTCCATTGCTCTTCATATTGAGATACATATAGTCTCTAAAAATACTGTTTAACTTACTTCTTTAATGTCCGTGCTTCAGCATCACTGGGGAAGATAGACTCCAGTTTTTAAGTATGTTGGAGAAACAGTGACCTGGGAGTAGCTAATGAATTGAATGGATTACAGAATTTTATGACAGAGGCAGTAAGTGTTGAGGGTCTGTTCATCTCAGTCTTGGTTTTTGATTTTTGTTTTGTAGTGGTGCTTTTTGTGTTGTG
>VWZY01002377.1:11241-41238 GCA_013399075.1 Chloroceryle aenea
CCCCGCGGCAGGGTGTCAGGTGTGGGAGCAGGGACTGGCTTTCTCCAGTGCTCCACTCTCCCTGCAGGGCGCTCGACACCCGAGGGCGAGGTAGAAGAGGGAAACCCCAGCACTAGAGAGAGAGAGAGCTGAGCCCAAAGGGGTCTACATGATTGTCTCAAACAATGGACAGCTAGCTGCTGTTCCCTCCTGCCACATCAGTGAGCATCACAGAGCTGATGGTAGGGGAAAAGTTGTTCAAAAACTTCCCAGCCTGTGTGATACAAACCCTGATTTGGGATTTTGATGACCTCTCAAAGCAGCTTTGCCCAGGCAGGCTGCCCTCAAGGCGTTGCAGATTAGCAGGCTCTGCATAATGGACCCTTGTCCACTGCAGACCTCCTTACAGCTTTTCCTGTGTCACTCAGGCCCTGGTCTGCATGTTTGGAATCTGTGCCTGTTTCTTTCGTGTTACTCTTTTCCAGATAACTGCTTTTTGTTGCATCGATGACAAAATTCTTGAAATCCTCTCTTGCTCGGTGTCCTCCTAGACAAGCTGGGACAGACAGAGGAATTGTTTGAGCAAAAGCAAAGAATGTAAAACTTACTGGAGGATATGGTAGGTAGGGTCCTGACAGCACTGCTCAAGAAAGTAAACCAGCTCAACAAAGGAAACTTGCAAGGCCGATTTGTGGTGGCCGCTGGGTCTCGTGCAAGGGTAAACTCAGCTAGAATGCCCTGCTCACCATGAAGGAACAGAGGGACTATGAAGTGTATGGGGAGATGCACAGGAGAGAGGGGGTTTCTTGGTCCCCAGACTGCTGTCTGGGGCATGTGGGAGCACAGGGGTAACACTCAGGAGGGTGCAAGGGGCACCCACCATCAGAGCATGCCTCCGGAGACAGGGAAGGGGACACTGAACCCCAGTACTGCTGGAGACTCTCAGGCCCTCCTTGGCTTTCAGCATTTAACACCTTTCACAAAGGGCTTCTTTAACAGCTTGAAGCAGCAGATTGTTTTCTGGATTGTGACTTGCTTCGGCGGATGGTATAAGAAAGCCCAAGCACAGTACAACTCCCGCTTTGTGTTCCTGCCACAAGAAGTGAAATCCCCCAGTCTAGTGTGCAGAGCTTTGGGGAGCCAAAATTAACCCCTCCTGTTGCTCGGAAAGGCAAAGAGAGAGCTAAAAGGCAATAAAACTCAGGCTCACCATCTTCTTATAGTATGGTTTGGGAAAGGCCGTAAAAGGATGCAACAGCTCAGTGGAGCTGGATGCACGGACAAGTTTTTTTGGTCTTTAGGTTGTGTAAAGGAGACAGAAATAACAATTATTTTCAAATTTCACTTTCCTACATGTAATAACTGAAGCAGCCTGAGTTATTTTCTTACCTCTTTTGTCTCCAGAAATGCAGTTTTCTGAGTCTTCTAGTGCTGGGTTCAATAAGGGAAGAAGGTGGCTTTGAGTCACTGGCTTTCTTTGTGCCATCTTAAGCCCCTTTTTCACTCTGCTTGGGGCCAAACAGCCTCCAGTTGCCATCTTACATAGAGCCCTTCTCTCACAAAGCCTCTGGAGGACAGAAGACATGGCACTGGTGTGTACCATGACCACAAGACCGCCAGCATTGTAGGTGTTTGTAACCAACAGATAGGAACAATCTGTGGCTTTGTTCACCGCATTCTGGGCTTTCTAATACAGACCAAAACAACCATCACCGCAGGGGCAAACTTAAGTTTTTTTTCTTAAAAGCCTTGTTTTCTTAAGCTGTTTTCTTAGCTGAAGTCATACCTGCCTTTTTTACAATCAGCTGCTTAGAGATTGCAGGAATTTAAGAAAAGAGATGCTGAAAAGACAGCTCAAATGAGTATTAACAATAATCACATGGAAAAGGTTCTTTAAAGTACTGAATTAGACAGAGAAGGAAACAGGCTGTCAAAAGTTAGAGATATCCACAAAACCTAAACCCATTCTTATGGCACATGCAAGACTACCAAAGCCTGCGGGTTAGCAGCACACCAGCCTAACGTGCCCTCTCCGCAGTCCACCCAATCAAGTAAACCACCTTGTTGGAGGCAAATCCACCTGAGAACGTAAGGCTGGAGACAAGTTGAGCAGCTGAGCTCCCAAAAAGCAAAGCATTTCCAAATACGATTTGTAAGACCTCCACCAGGTGCTTGCATCTGTTTTGCCCACGGGCTTATTACTGTTCACGGGACCTGGCTTTCTGTTTGATCTGTGGTGTTCTGACAGTACTTCTACCACTTCTCAATGTCATCTTCCACTTTTTGGAGGAGGAATTGCCTGGGTTTTGTCCTTTTGGGAAGATAAAGGAGGGAAGCTGGCAAGTTAAAACACGTAACACAGGCTTCCCTTTTTAGCGCTTTTAAAAGACCATTCCCAGTTCTTAAGTGCTTTCTTACTATTTAACCCAGAAGACTGGAAATAAAGTCTCAGACCAGCTAGCATTCCTCCTCCTCCTCCTGCAAAAAGACCTTGGAAACCATCTGCAGGCCTCTAAAGATAGGTATTTTTCTCTGGCATCAGAGCTGTCAGATCAACCTTTTCTTTATTCCCACGGGAAACATGACTTCTGTGTGCACAACCCTGGCTGAGGAAGCTCTTACAAACACCTTGTTCTGCTCTAACATGACAGGAGATAAACCTTTGCCACCTCCCAACCTCCACAGCGCTCCAAAATGTGGTGGAGAGTGGAATAATACACCTACACAGAGCCTTTTCATACAGATGGCTGGTAAGTCAGGTTTCAGGGTAAACTTCCCCAAAATCATTCGGCTTTTGAGTGAGTCACATCAGCAATGTTACCCTTACCTTTCTTCGCATTTGGACTCCTATGTACATCATGGTTTACTGTGCAGCTAGGGTTCATATGCAGAAGTCATCAACATCATGATCTCAGCATCATGAAGAATTAAATTGACAGGGTCTTTTTAATGGTTATAATCAATCTTACCTGCATGGACTCTCTGTGGAGAGTGTAAAGCATCCACCGAGTCTGTTTGAGTGGCTTCATGCTTCTTCAATGTCTCATTACCTCTGACGCCCCCTCAAAATGCTCCGTCTAAAAAGCTCTGGAAGTTCACTTGTCACTATCATTTTCAATAAAGGTAAATACAAGATTTGTTCTTTTTTGTCCTGTCTTTACTTACTTTCCCAATTCCCTCTGAAATGAAAATAAAACCTAGGTGGCAGCAGAGGAAAGTTCTGACTTGACTCACTCAACTAGGATACATAGTTTAGCCTATATATAATTAGCCTGGAGAGTTTTACATCAATGATTCAAGCAATTATAGGGCCAAGAGCAGCGATGCCATTAGGAAAAAGTAGAATATTTTAATACTGTTAATTTATTTAACATCAGCTTTTACTTTCATGGCAGTGGCAGCAAGCGTTATTAGTTTTAGAAAGCTTTCTTTTCATTCCAAGGGGTGATAATATGCTGCACATAAAACATGAGCCTGTTTGGAGCTGCAACATTTGTCAGCTGAGGGTTGAAGAGAGGAAGGCCCCAAGGCTGCAGTTACCACAAGACACAGGTGTGAGTGGGAGTCGAGCGGGTATTCTTTACTGAGAACACGTCAGCCGAGAGAGGGAGCAGCAGAAATGAACCGAGATACACAGCAGGAGTTCGAGACAAGGAGGTACACCTCTCCAGCTTTGGCTTCAAGCCTTAGCTCCGTCTTTGTATCAAGGGATGAAGTACGACCTGCTGTGTGATTTATCATTTTGCAGAAGGTCTATTCTGTCTCTCCCGGACTAGAATACTTGGGATTTTTATTTGTGCCATGCTGCAAAAGTAATAATGTCTTATGTTAACATCCTGGAAGATTATTTCACAAAGACTCAGGTCATGGAAAAGGCTTGAGTAATTCATAGCCAAAAATATTTAATCTTCAGATGTTCATTATATGTGTTAAATTCTGGATTACAGCAGAAAGATTGTAACACATAGCATCACAGTGACATATAATCAAGCCGTAACAGTGCAGTTTATTACAACTGTGTAAACAAAAAGAAGTATTTCTGTAATGGCACTCTTCAGGAACCAACTTCTGGCATACAAAATCAAATGAAACATTTAGCATTTAAGAAATGAAAACTCCAAACTGAAGCACAGTACATGAACCTGGCCAAAATGACCCAATCCACATTTCACAAAAGAAACAAAAAGTGTCCTCAGAACTTTTGCCTGCCAGGAAATTCAACCTGAATTTTATCAAGGTATCAATCCAGCATGTGAAATACTTCTACTATTACTGAATGACATGAACAAAGAGTAAACATCTCTTATGACCATGTGAATACCTCCTGCTGTGACATTATGAAAGGAGACAAGAGATGATTTGGGAATGTTATAGCATGACACCTGCAGATGTTCCTTAAGAAATAAAAATAAATTATTAAGAAATGAAATCCAGCATGCTCCATCAAAGAGACTTTTTTTGTGCATAAATATCTAAGAGGAAAAATAGTATGATACTTTCCGGTAAGAGAAGTAAACGTTTTCATTACAAGACAATGTACATACCATAAACTGTAAGGTGGAGTCTGAACTTGAAATACACACATCTTGAGTAGATTTTAAATATTAGCACCTAAAATGTAATGTTGGGATCTAAACGATTTTAGTAGCTTTCTGGTCATCCATTAGTTACGGTTTGCTTGACAGATAAAATTCTGCCAGCACTGTTTTAGTGTTCTGTGATACTCTCTTAACAAAAACACACAGGTCTGAATGCCACTATGTTTTACACATGTTCCTTTCACACGGGGAGTTTTGCATATGTTCCATCTGCAGAGTGAAGGTCCCACAGTAGCAGGAGGTATAGACAGAGCAAAAAGTTACAGTTATTAAAAAATACAGTAAAACTGGGAGTACGTGATATAATCACAAGCTGGTATCTTCAGTTTACAGAAAGCTATAAATTTGCTTGTTTAAAAAAACCCATCCAACATGTGCTTACTCACATGCTGACACAGAGGTCATGCAAACTACTGGAAAAAAACAAACCCTTATAAATGCTACCTTTCAGAAATGCTGCATATACTTCTTCCACAAATAGACAGAAGCCCCTTCCGAAACAACAAGGACCTAATGTGCAGATCGACTCAAGCAACATGTAAGAGCTTCCACTGTCATGAGAAGTGAACACCAGTATCAAACAGGAAATTTCACTGAATTGTACTTCATTTCAAACACTGTTAAGTCCAAATCCAAGTTCACTTGTCATTAAGCCATAAGAGTACCTTTAAAAAAAAAAAAGTTATTTTCTCGGAGGAAGGACATTTTCTTCGTAATAGCCTGGATTTACTACATTTCCAGCTGGATCATATCGAGCCACCACAAATGTTGAGCCATCACTAGCAGATGCTTTTCCTACTCCCATCTTTTTTGTGCTCTTCCAAACCATCGCTGTGAAGTGACCTGAAGAAAGAGAGAGAAAATATGCATTCATTTTACGTACTGAATCTATAACATTCCCTTTAACACCTGAGGGGTAGGGAAAGAAAGAACAACACAGAGCTGTTTCTTTCTCTAACAGGAGAACAAACTAAGGACATGGAAGAAAAACAAAACACTACATCTAGCATTTTGTTTTGATCTGATCAGGTTCCACACTATTATTCCCATCTACAGGTCTTATATCCAAAAAGCAATACCTAGTAGGAGAATCATAAAAGAAGTAGTTTGATCAGTATCTGATATAAAACTCGACAAAGACATCCAGGTCTTTACTCCCTGCACTGTGAGCAGCAGTTTTAACAGTGGCTATTACTCATTTGCTTTAACCATCTCCTACTCCCCAATGTGTCTGCACGTGCAACTGTTCAAAATAATACTGGTTTCGTGGCTTCTAATGCCTAGTTGTAATAGCCACCCCCTGCACTGTGCTGCTCCATCAGCTGTTCCCTTGAAACAGACAAATCCCTCGGAAGAAAACCATGATTTCCTTCATCTGTAACAAACTCAGGTATATCTCTTGCTTGAGAATTAAAGGATCAGTGTTCTTATGTTCATTCAACACTGGATTGTCAATATGCATTCAATGCCCTGTTTGTGATCTCCACATTGTATCTGACATGATCTCTGTGATTGGAGTGATATAATTTGATAGAAGTCACAAGTCCATGTAAACAACAGCATAATACATTTAGAACGAAAATTTAAGTATTAAAAAAACCCAGAAATGTTGCTTTCTTACTCATTTCTCAGTTTCCTTTTATCCTTCTGTAGGTTTCTAACAAAATCTTTGGGAAAATTCTAATTTTTTACCTCTTTTTTTTTTTACCTCTTTTTTTTCCTAAGAAAAAAAAAAGGTAGATTTTGGAAAAATATCAAACAAGTTAAAATATTAAACAAGTTATACAATTTCTTAAAATAAAAGCTGCATTTTTGAAGAGACAGTGCCCCATCTGAACTTACCTGTCCCAGAAGAAAATCCTGGGTTTTGAAAGCTGTAATTTTTTATTTCACTGTACCATCTGTCAGCCACATCCTTTCCTGAAAAACAAAAGAAACCTGCTGTAGAATCATGATGTAAACAGAGAAGCATAGCTCACAGCCTTGTCAGCAAGATCTTCTCTTAATAGCTGGCAAGAACTTCTAGAAACATGGAGAAACAGTCTTCTCACTGAAGAGGAGTTTCTGAAAAGTAGGTAACATGGTAGTACATGTAACTTAGCAAATCTTTATTGGTTTGCACTAGTGGTTGCTACTCAGTTATCACAGAATCGTTTTGGTTGGACAAGACCTTTAAGATCGAGTCCAACCGTTAACCCAGCACTGTCAAGTCCACCACTAAACCATGTCCCTCAGCACCACATCTACACATCTTTTAAACACCTCCAGGGAGGGTGACTCCACGACTTCCGTGGGCAGCCTGTTCCAGGGCTTGACAAACATTTTGGTGAAGAAATTTTTTCCTAATGTTCAACCTAAACCTCCCCTGGTGCAACTTGAGGCCATTTCTTCTTGTCCTATCACTTGTTACTTGGGAGAACAGACCAACCCCCACCTCGCTACCACCTCAGAGAGTTGTAGAGAGTGAGAAATTCTCCCCTGAGCTTCCTTTTCTCCAGGGTAAACAACCCCAGATCCCTCAGACGCTCCTCAGAAGACCTCTTCTCTAGACAGTTCACCAGCTTCACTGCCCTTCTTTGAACCTGCTCCAGCACCTCAATGTCCTTCTTGGAGTGGAGGGACCAAAACTAAACACAGTATTCAAGGTGTGGTCTCCCCAGGGAGACACAGGCCTCCCCAGGGACAACCCCTGCCCTAGTCCTGCTGGCCACACTGTTTTTGATACAAGCCAGGATGCTGTTGGCCTTCTTGGCCACCTGGGCTCATGCTGAGTCATGTTCACCCAGCTGTCCACAAACACCCCCAGTCCTTTTCCACCAGGCAGCTTTCCAGCCACCCTTCCTAATTTACTAAGTTACTAATTAGCCTGATGTTTTTTGTTAAGCATCTTAAGCTGTCAACATCATCAATGACTTGAGTTCTGCTTGATGCAAAGACAGTCCATCCGTTTCTCCACTGGATTACAGCGGACCATGTCATTGGCACAGCCTGGCTCAAAGCCTGGGCAGGCAACCCATGAAACAGCTGCAGAACCAGGTAGAGCTCATCCCATTCAGGGATGATGTCTGCAGCAAGCTGCCCACCTGGTAGGACAGAGCTAATGAAGACTGCTATACTGTCACCAGTAGATAAGGAAACAGAACTATCCACCAATTTTCATCTGCTGTTAAAGGTCTATCTACAAGGTTGATGCTAGAAAAGCCTTTGGACAAGATAGATCTGTGTGGCACCACATTTGGATCGAGATGGGGCAGAAATACCTCTAGGCCTCACTGAAGTGTCATGAAAGAAACCATCTGACAATTTCAAAACATTGAGTTTACATTTTTTCTACACAGAACCTTCTGTAACTTTCAGCCTGGAAGGTTGTGAAGGCACATCTCCCTCACCTTGGGTGAGTGATTCTATCATTAGACTTCTACATATAGCTTTTGCCAGCCTCTCCCTCTTGAAACATGTTTCAAAATACTCTGAGAAAACTTGCCAGATTTTCTGAGTAAAATGGCACAGGGAACTTTTCTACAGGGAGGCCTCCCACCTGTGGATGCAGGTGTATGAAGATCCCCTTACAGCTCCAAGCAAACCAAAGACAAATGACACTCCTGACATCCTCTAATTTTTTGTGCAGCAGTTAATACTTGGCATTTCTGAGTGCATTTATTTTCAGTGGGTCTTACTTAGCACTTGAGCTGTTGTGAATGTCCACTTTGAGGCACTCTAACTCGGGGTGCTACAGTCAGACACCTCAAAATATACACGGCTAGTACCTAATGCTGTGTGGAAGTCTTTGTGTTCAGCACTGTCTCATCTCATCGAAGGCTTTTACTGATCACAGTTGTGTAAGGACTATGGCTATGGCCAGTGATGTAGCACTACATGTCTGTGGCTAGCTAAGGTTGATGTCTGCCAAAGAAATAATCCTTCCTTGTTTTCTGTTGAGCAGTTAAGGACCCTGATAGAAAGGAGCAGATTCTGATAATCTGCTGTGGGCCCCATGGAACAGGCAGCACAGACAGAAGGAGCTCAGACCAGAACTTGCAGATGTTATGCACTCATAAGTTAAATGTTACTTCTTTTCCATTACTGGTTGTTAGGAAATTCTTTTGTCAAACACTGTAGGGGGAGAGGGAGCAGGTTTTTCCCTGAGCTACACCAGTAATGAAATTTCTGCTTAGTGTTCCAGGATGTCTAACGCAAGGCCGGTTGATTTCAGAGCAAGCTGCCAATGCTGTTAGGCCTACCGTCATGAAGAACGCTGGTCCCTGGTGGACTGTTGGCTTCAGAACAGCAATGACTCATGTTTTGCTATTTTGCAGCAAAAAGTTTTAAACTGGCATTGTTCTAGAAGTCAGACACTGCGATAACTTCTTTAAACTTGAGTTTCATAGGAGTGCCGTCTGCTAAAAGGATGGTGTTGTTAGCCTGGCAAGCTGGCTGTCCCAGCTGGCATGAAAAAGAAAATATTGAATGAAATGCCGTCTCTTCAGAGGTTACTGAACTGAAAGTACTGTGAACTCACAGTTCAGAATAGTGCTCTCTTAGTAGTCAACTTACATTTTCTACATAAAAAGATAGCTAAGCTCTCTTGCTTTCCAACGTAAATGTTTCAGGAATAACAACAGGTTCTTCCTTTCCTTGCTCTCTCTGCAGCACATAACAAACCCTCTAGACCTGTTTTACAGCTGAAGTCTGTAACACAAATAAACATCTGTTCATTTGTTTCTCAAGCTACTGCTAAAATGAAGACTGTAAAAATGCAAAGAGGGATTTTTATACAATACAAGGAGAAAAGAAAAAGTACATCTGGAGTATTGTGCCTAGTTCGGGGCCTCCCCAGTTCAAGAGGGGCAGGGAAAGAATAGAGAGAGTCCAATGGAGGCTGCAAGAGCGATGAAGGAACTGAAATATTATGAGGAAACATTACGAGGAAAGGCTGAGAGCCCTGAGACTGTTTAACCTGGAGAAGAGAAGACAGAGGGGATCTTATCAATGTTTACAAATCTGAAGGGTGGATGTCAGTTCAAGGGGCCAGTCTCTTTTCAGTGGTGCCCTGTGATAGGATGGGGGCAATGGTCACAAACTGGATCACAGGAAGTTTCACTTCAACATGAGGAAAAACTTCTTTCCTGTGAGGGTGATGGAGCATGAAACAGGCTGCCCAGGGAGGTTGTGGAGTCTCTTTCTCTAGAGACTTTCAAAGCCCACCTGGATCTGTTTCCATGTGGCCTGCCCTAGGTGATCCTGCTCTGGCAGGGGGTTGGACTCGGTGATCTCCAGAGGTCTCTTCCAACCCCTACCATTCTGTCACTCATAGTAAAAAGAATCGTAAACAAGAAGATCTTCCTGTCTCAACTCAGTCTTCAAAGCTATGAAGGATTTAGATGTGCTTATGGTAAGCTGGGTGGAACAGAAGTACACAATAGGAGTGGAAACCTTATGTATTAGGCCATAAGGCCTTCAGGCATAATGTATTTTATGTGTCCAGATATTTAAGTGACCACACCATGTAAGTAGCATTTTCACAGATGTAGAACTGCATTCCCATGGCTACCACCAATTCATTCCCTCTGTTAACATATCAGTGCGATACAGTGTAGAGTAGTTCTAGAGAAAGTCATCCCCAGTCTGCTTACTGTGGCTCGAAGAAGTGTACCCAGGCTCCATGTAACAGGATCTTAAAAATCTCCATAATCGAAATACTGCAGGACACTTGACAAACACAGCATCTCCTCATATTTTTTTCTTATTTACTTAATTAAATAATTTTAAGGATACCTTAATGTCAAAGTTTGCTCACTCAAATTCAAGGGAGATGGCAACGTCATCAGGTAAGAATACCTCAATCCTGTACATGGAACACAATGACCATAATTGGGTAGCAATCTATGATGTGTGAAGACCCAGCCTTTTGAAGATGAAGTCTTGCACCTTACTGCAGACCAGCAGTGAAAGCCTAGAAGCTGATAGCTCCGCTCCATTTTTTCAGGATGTGCAGAAGGAGGTTATCATGATACGGCACTGCTGTTGTCCTCAGTTAAGTCATTACATTGTAGGTTGTAATAAATTAAAGACTAACTTGTCCTTGGCAAAGGAGAAGGTGACCAAAGGACTATGCAACTTTTGGCAGACTCTGTCTTGAAATCATGTTAAAGATGCATCCTGGAAGTGAAGGGAATGAATTGTATCTGTCATATGCCACGGGAGGTGAGTGGGGTTCTATGTGAAAGTTACTACCATGAGAGAATACAGGAAGGTACCCAGTGATTAAACACTCTTTTCTCTGAAATACCTTTCTTCTAATTCATTGCCCTTGGGGAGCTGTGAACAATGCAGTGGTAGGACACAAGCCAAACCAGTGTTGAAAGCAACAGCTAATACACAGGGGACTGAGGAAAGGACTGTTCTGAACCCAGTGACACCCAGGTTTCAAGAGAGAACAGCAGAGAGGTCAGCAGAACACTGAGCCTACCTGCTTTAGCAGCAGCTTGCATCCTTAGACTTGCTGGTTCAGAGAACTGACCACAGTCTTTCCTTTTAAATTACTACAGAATAAGTAATGCAGTGGTATTTGGTGTCCATTTCCCCTGTCTTTCAGTGTTTATTGAAAACAGCTTCCACTCCTCCAAAAGCTCCCCCAAAACAGGGGCTGGCCAGTGTTCAAAATGTATTTCAATCAGAAGGAAAGAACATAGAAGAGAACTACGGGAGTTAGGACTGACCTTGTGGTCTTGCCATCTGAGTGTAGCCTCTTTGTGCTAGAATATTAAAAGCTGTAAACATAGAATAGGCTTCGATTGGATCTTAGGAAACAGTTCTTCAGTAGGAGGGTGGTGAGACTCTGAAGTAGATTGCCCAGAGGGGTTGTGGCTATCCCCTCCCTGGAGGTGTTCAAACCTAGGCCTTGAGAAAGCTAGTCTAGTTGAGAGGTGTCCCTGCACATGATGGGGAGATTGGAATAGATGTTCGCTAAGGTCCCTTCCAGCCTAAGCCATCCTACAATTCCTGTAACTCTCACTGCCACCACTGATTCCCAAATATAGCAGAAATGAGAGACGTTTACTTCCTTGAAAAAGCATCCAGATCTCTCCTCTAGTCAGTGCTGCAGCTTCTCTTGCTCCCCTTGAGAACCAATTAATGTACTGCTGGATTTTTAAAAGTACCCTTCCTGACTGCATTGCTGGAAGCACATTCATAGTTTCAGCACTTTTTCTATTGCAATCCAGTTTAACTCTATCCTTCTCCTAGCAATAACTGACTGGTGACTTGGTTAGACTTACTAGATGTTCCTTTCAGAACAAGTTGAGTCTTGCTCCAGGCTTCAGTGAGTTTCACCAGTACCATGACTCTCTGGACGCATCTACATCCCATAAAAACTTGGTGCGACGATGCATAAATTAGTGTCCAAGTAGAATTCTGTCCAAGACTAGGCCTAGAATCAGCACAGGGATTTTATTTTACTTAGCAAAGCTAGGAGCTAGTAACATGGCCATACTGATTGTGCCTCAAGCTGCCTCATACGGTCCAAGGACTGACCACGTGAGGTTGGTCCATACATAGGACTCCCAGTCCTAGTGGAAAGTTCTTCTGCTGATACCACTCTCTGAAGGATAGAGAGGTAATAAGGGGCTACTGCACATACAGCGGTGTCAGTACTGCTGCCTGGTCATGGTCTGCACCTCATTAGTTGTCCTGTTGTCTCCTTAAACTTCATTTCTAATTATTCTCATAGTGAGGAAGCTTCAATCTGTGTGGATGGGGGTGAGTGTTGAGGGCCAACAAATGGTATCAGATCAAGGGTTACAGGAACCTGGGTGTTTGTGGTGCCAGCAACTAGAGCACCAGCGTAGGTGTGAGTGTGTGAGCTCTTGTGAAACAAGCTGGACCAGATGGTGAGCAGGTGAAGTGGTCTGGGAGGAGTCACTACAGAAGTGTATGGCCACCACAGGGACAAGGAATGTCCCTGTATGGTGGGGGTTGAGATGCACTGTACTGGCAGCTGGAGTGGAACTGCAGCCATAGGGGTTGGTATGTCCAGGTGCAAGCAACTGGGGCACCAGGATTCAGGGGCAGCTACTGAGCAGACTGAGTGTCTAGCTGAGCTGCTGCAGGAATCCACCCTGGGATTTTATTTCCATTACTAATATATATACATAATTAAATGATACAAAAATATAAATCATATCTACTTTTTGAAATCCATTGCTGGGAAGTATGTATTTTATAGGTCTATATGACATTCTTTTATTCATGTATATATTCCAGTAACATATTTCATTGAGATCAGCCAAAAAGGGGAATGGGATAAGGCCACTTGTGCTGTTTCTTTTTATGTTGACTGCAGCTGTTTGTGCTGATCTGTGTGGCCACCTGCTTATCCACCCCTGTACACGCTCTGTCCCTGCGTGTGTGTGTGTGTACACCTAGGAATGTAGTATCAACCTCACTCTGGGAACGTAAGGGTGGGGCAGCCCTACTACTGTATTTGGCTGCCCCATACATTTAATTTCTCTGGGCCCAGCCTTCCCGTTTCTCCTCCCACCAAAGAAACCTTAAATCTTCAAGCAAACCCACTGAGTAAGTGGCTAAAAGCATTCTAATAAAACCACATAGGATGTATTTCTGTGCAAGGATGGGCAGCACCATGGTGGTCTACTTAAAACTTAGGTAACCCTAGACCTCCCAATTTTCCTCAGACATTTTTTTTCTAGCTTTTGTTATCACAACTTTCCTTTCACCAGTCTGGGGGGAAAGAAGGTAGATTTACACTTGCCTCAGAAAGAAAATATCTACCTAAACTGAAGTAATACTAATGGCTTTAGGAAGCAATCCCCTACTTTTAGCATTCCTTATGCAGGTTATTTTGGTTTGCATTATTTTACTTAGCAGTACTGTATAAGCCTGGTGTCATATAGCAAGAGATGCATCAAGACAGGCTCTTAGAGCATGCTCCTCTGGGGCTGGGGCAGAAGGTGCCTGTGCAGCTCTGCCCACTAGCCCCACTATGTAGGCAGACTCAGGTTCCTCCCATAACAGATTTGGGTAAAAACATACAGTAATTTCTCTTACAAACTCTCTAGAGTTTCTAAGCTGCAGTGTTTTCACAGGCAACACAGCATATTCCTCACAACCACAGTGGCCATCCCAACCAGACTTCAGTCACCGAGTGCTTGCCTCCAACCTCCCGACACATGAGAGATGAGATGAGATGAGGGGAGGCAAGCTGGGAAGCCTGACACAGTACAGCTGCCAAGGCAGGCTGCAGTCTCTCGCATTAGTGGCAGATGACAGCTCACTTATTTGAGCAGAGACAAAGAGAAGTCTGCCACGGAGCAGTTCCTGCAGGACTAGAGGGAGGAAACAGCTGTCAACTATTTCTTGGATTACAGGGATAAACATATTTCCAGCGATAGCTTTAGGCTATGTAACTCTAATACCCTGAATACAATGCAAGGTATTCTTGTACCAGGAGAGGAGTCAAACTAGAAGGCTTTTATAGTTGAAAGCTTAAATCTTCTCTGAAACAAGAAATGCATCTTCTGGCATTATTACAGAACTCAGTAAGAGCCAAAATAAACAACAGCATCACTTCTTTTAGAAAGCATATAGAGCATGCTGGAGGTTTATTGAGTTTTGCTTTATCTGGAAAAAAAAAAAAAAGCAGAAGTCAATGCCTGGCTTTGTCAAGCCCTTGAATGGATGGCTTAATACAAATTTCAGCCTCATTGAGCAGGGTACAAATTAACTATCCAAAGGGAACTATAGGAGAAAGAAGAATGAACCAGCTCCACAGAGATGAAGACTAAGCCCAGATGAGAGAATAACCTTCTCTGAAGAACTAGTTTTCTCATTCTGGTACTTTAAGTGATCCTGCTACATAGGAAATGCAGAAGTGTTTTACAGAACAAAGGAGGACCCGACTTAATTTTCTCAGCAAGACATTCAATCCTGTGGGTAAAAATAATAATAACAACAACAAAAATAGCTCAAAACTGTCATGTTATATATGGAAACAGTGCATTGAAGACAACAAATGGGATCCAGAAAAAGACAGGCTTTATATAATTTACAGAAGGATTCATGCATTTTGTTTCTAGCTCTCTAAATGGGAATTGTGTGACTTTAACCTTGAGGAAGGAGCAGAGGTCACTAACACAAACAAGAAGGAAGAAGTAAGCTCAGTCAGTGAGTCATAGCCTCTGTGATAACTTTGCCATACATCTGTGTTTTCCCATGCTGCTCTGAACCCTCGCCTCAGAGTCTTGCAATGGACAAAATGCCAAATATGAGTAGATCAAACTGTATTTTTCCACCCTGGGTTTCTTTTTCAACATGAAAAAGCACCCACTGGGGACTGGAGCTGGCACTTGCAGAGGAACAGAGAAGTGTCCCTGGTTCTAAAACTCACTAAGATTTCCAGGGCCTTCAAACAGAGCCTGAAAAGAGCTTCTGTCTCCCTGAGGTTGTGCTGGAAATTCCAGGGGTAGATGGGAATAAAGCAAGTGGTAACTTTTAATACATTCCACCTGCTGTCTCAGCAGGCAAAGGCATGAGCCCTTTCCCGCTGGAGAAAGTGGGATGGAAGCCTGCTGAACATGGCTCCAACTGAGGGCTTACCACAGGCTGTCAACGTGGCCAAAGTTCATCTCTTTGGGAATCCAGACCACAGTTTGCCAGTTACACATTACTTTTATGATCAGAAATTATACAGAGCATTTTTGTCCTCAATAGCAAAGGCATGGAGAAGGGCTCAAAGCCTGTTTGCTGACAGAGCAGAAGAGACTAGATGGCAACACATTAGTCTCTGTCACTTTAGTGTCCGTCCCCACCTCATTCTTGCCTTCATGAAGAGCAACTGCAATGTAGCATGCAATGGCTATTTTTCTACCTTCCTCACCACAGCTGGCCTGTGGTCAGCCCTCTCTTTGGCTGGGACAAACTAAGGATAAAGGTGAAGTACAGGGCATTAACAGCTTCCTTCTGTCCTCCCACAGACATACAAGTAGCACTCAAGACAGCTCCACAGAGGGGACATATGGAGCAGCTTAACTGCCAAGTCCTACCTCCAAAGGAACATAGCACACTACCACAGTTCCTTACCTCCTTCATGCCTACGTGTGCTCCTTGCTCTTAGTACACATAGATGACTGCAAACCACCATCGTGTCCCCAGGAAGCCTGGGCTGGGCTGTGGTGAAACCACTTTTGAAGCAGAGGAAACATCAATACTCTTGCAACCAGATTCTCCGAGTCCCAAGTACATGAGACAAGCCATTTATCCAGTGTCGGTGAGACAACAAGAGAAGAAAGCTTACCTGGTTGGTCATAGGATGCCCATGCTAAGTTTTCTCCACATTTTCCATTAGCAGACTCGGAGCTGTGTTTAAGGACCCTCGTAGTAGCCAGTTCTTCTGCATACCTAGCAAAGGAATCCAAACATTGAGTCATGCACCACAGCCACAGTGAGCAGAGAGGAAGAGCAGGAGGAATAGGAGGAAAAACAATCAAGGAATTGTGCTGGAAGATGATGGTTTAAGTCAAGTCACCCAGCTGCAAAGCCCTGAAGCCAGGTGTGTTTTAAGCTTACAAAGATCCAGGACTTAGGCAACGGGCCTAGAGGCCATTTCCCCCATCTTTCTTGATCACCTGTTTCACTGCTGAGAAGGGCCTAGAAGTTAAAGGGCAGATCTCCCCCCACCATCTTCTGCCCAGCACTTGGAAAGACATCAGCCAGCCTCAGCTGAAGCTGCTGGTGGAAAGGGGAGTGCCTGCAGCAATTGCTACAGGTGTCACCTCATGACCCCTCATGAAGGTAAATTAAATGTTCTCAGTGAGATGGAAAAAAGAACAAAGTGGGGATTCAGTCAAACCAATTGTAAGAAGTTCTACATTTACAAATGAACAAAAGTCAAATGCAAAACAAGAGCCATGTGCTGGGCAACAGTATGGAAGAGAAAAAGATCACATGGAGAATCTGAGGTAACAACTGTGTACACCAACACAGGGATAAGCAGCACAGTTTCAAGAGAAGCTGACGTGTGAGAGCATGGGATGTATTTTATTGTCTTTTGACAATAGCATTAAGAAGAACATCATCTGTAAAACAATTATGCTCTTTATTCAACATTGGAAAAGCTTTAATACAGAGACAGTGAGATTGGAAAGACCATTTGTTATTTGTCACAGCACAAGAAATAGGAGGCAACACATAGAATCACCAGGTTGTAGATTTACAAGTCAAGTAAGACAAAGCACTTCTGCAGCACGCTGTGCAGCAGAAGTCATCGCCACAGGACGATGCAGACACCAAAGCGCCTGTGGGTTTGGAAATGAGTTAGACAAATTTACAGCGTGTGTCTGTGGGATGGGGCAGGAGGGCAGAATCTTCAGAGCTTATTAAACAACAGCAACAACAACAAGAAGGATACAACCTACTGTTCAGGAAAACCATAATTTCTAGGAGAAGATGAGGGAAGGAAGGATCACCACATTTGTTTTGTCCTGCTAGTCCTGCCCTAATCATGAATTATTGGCGTCTGCCAGAGACAGGAAATTTGTCCAGCTGAACATTTTGGCCCAAGCTAGTACTTCAGTCATTAGATTCTCATTTCCTTCTATCCTAATCCTCCCACAAAACCAAGTAAACAAAAAAAAGTATTTATCTACCTCCATTAATACAGAGATAATGAAAGCCTGCCAGTTGGCAGTCTGCTAGATCCTGAACTAGAGGTTTTCTAGATGCTCCTTCATGCTCTATATCACCACAGCAATCTTCAAGGACTCCCACATCCCAAGAAAGAGGCAACACTGGAACAAAGTATACATTGCACACAAAGTTGCCAAGGATTTGAGACAAAGGATGATTAATTCACTGTAACTCAGACAGCTGAAAGCATGAGGTTTGCATCTGAGATCATCACCCTATGCTTCACTGGAGTCAGAGATAGACACCTGCTGAGGGTGACTCATCTCATGCTCCAGCAGAGATCCAAAAGTCCGTTCATCTAACCTGTTGCAATTATTGGAACTGAAAAAATAGTAGGAAACAGACCGTTTTCAACACAGACAGAAACATGGAGAAGGACCCAGAGATATCCCACATATATAGACACCAAAAAAAGAGGTCAAATATGACTAAAGAAAAGGTGAAGTTCTTTGAATTTATGATTATGCAAAATCTCTCCTGACAAGTAAGAAACTGCTTATATTTCCTGTCTTCTATTCTGATCAAACCATTTCTGGTTCTTGCTATGAACCAGTTTCACCATTCTCTAAACACATGTCTTAATTCTTACAAGTTACAGACTTCAACCAAAGCTTTCCTACTGTTATTCATCACAGTGGGGAAAGTCAGCTGAGACTAGAGAGGACTGAGAGGAATTCCAGAAGGACCTAAAAATATCCAGCAAGGGCAATAGCACACTCAGAGATAAATGTGGAGCAATGCATATTTGACAGAATAATCTGAACTATTCATTCAAGTTGACTTGTTCAGACCAACTGTAGCACTTTGGAGATGCAACAAGTGTTACCGACAAGTCAATTAAATTTCTTCCTTGTTGTGAGGCATCACATAAACCAGAAACAAAACAACCCTTTGAAGAACAAAAGGAAAACCCCAGGAGTTTACAAAAGTATGTGATTAAGTCACTAACATTTCATCTCTTAGAAATACCATATGCTGTCATTGAGAAAAAAAATGTGAAAAAACCCAAGACAGAATAAGATTTTACTTGCTCCCAGAGGGTATGTCTTTGGGCCATGTACATTGTGCATTGTACAGCACAACATCTGGCAGAGATCTCTGGTCTAGGATTGTAGGAGCTGGTGCATGTGTGACAGCACAGCACCATACTGGGACAGTAAATCAGGTTCTGGAATGGCTACAGCATGTTTTAGCCAACTGCCCTCTGCAGAGGAGACATGCCTGTGTAGACAGAAGCAGTCCACATCTGGAAAATGGTGCAAGAAACATTTATACAGGTCTGACCACAGAAGTGCCCATGTGACCAGCTGGTGCTATGTGATGGAGAAAGAAGGGACGACAACAGTTGGGTATGGAGACAGAAAGAGTAGAGTCTCCTGCTTTCAACCCAGTAAATCCTAACTGAATACCAGCACATCCAAAGGCAAGTATTTTTGCTGTGTGCTCAGACAAACCTAACAGGCAAAAGTGTCACAAATCTCATTAGAGAAAATAAAGGACTGAACTCACTGTTGGGCTCCTCTGTTTAACTTCTTGCAGAGTTTTAATGGGGGAACTCCATGTTTCTTCCTGTAGTCATTGTGTGCTTTCAAGACTTCTTCAGCAAATTGTTTGGAAGCTGAAATCACATTAAAAAAAAAAATGGAAAGGTCTGTCAAATACAGATACTAGTGAAGACAGAAAAAGCATACCCTGTAGCTAAGGTGCTAGTGCAGGCCGGACTGAAGAATAGAAGAATACCACCCTCATTACCTGGGAGTAGGATGCAATGAACCAGCCAGGACAGTCCCATTGGGATGGTACAGACTCACTAAAGGTTGAGGAAAAATGTGAACCTTATTCCTTTCCTCAACAGCAAGGTGATTTAGGGCGAGTTTGACTGACTTTCATGTTAAGATTTCCGTGCACTGCATCGCTATTGCAAAGAAGTCTCAGAGTAAGCAACAAACAGGTCCTTTCAGGAAATCCACTAAAAATCTGAACTGTTCTTAATGTGTGCAAAAATTTTCTGTATTAGTCAAGACAGCACCCAAAGAAAATGGAGACACTAAAATACGTAGAACTATGCAAATGGTTTGAAATAGACACCATTCTTTTTATTCATGATATAGTACAAGTCCATAGAAACCTCAAAATGCACCTAGATATCAAGACAAATACTTGTTCACAAAGAGCAAGTAATAAGGAAAGAAATGACTGCTGGGTATTATGCCCCCCTCCCCAGTTGCATTAATTACATATCTGAATTCCAAAGTTACTGCAAAGCTTTAAGAGATCCTGTTTGTACTGTGATAAATTTGGGACTTTCAGCAGCACAGTGCAGAGAGGATAAGTGACAAGTGACAGTGCAATTCACCTTGGTAGAAATTTCATGTTATCTCCTTTTATGACCTTGGTTATTTTCCCACCCCCAAGATTCAGAGAAGGAGAAAACAAACCAAAATTAAAACTAAAACCAAACCAAAAAAAAAACCAAAAAACCCAACACCAAAAAAACCCCCACAAACAACCACACCACCACAACAAAACAAAAAACAGACAACCACCAAGAAAAACCTCACAAAAAAACCCACAACTTCCCTAGCACTGGTCACTCTGTAGAATTTACTGCTTTAGGAGAAATTTGGAACCTGAAGCAGGTTATTTGGGCAGTTAGAGAGGTACAGACAGTATCTTCAAAACAGTTTTCATTTTATGTTGCTGAAGCTTCTGAACAGGCCAAGACATCTTTGAGTATTGACTCCACTTTTACCATGAACCCAGGTTTTTACATTTATTAGCGATCCAGCAGCTTTATTTCTGAATATCCTAATTAGCATAACTACCATCATTTTCTTTGCAAGACACTTTTGAAGCCAAAACAGACCTCATGACTAGAAAGTGTTCCCTATTATTAAGCTTAACTTTCTCAACTTCCTCTCACTACTCAATCCTTTTTCTCCTACTCTCTCCTTTTTCAGGGTGTACACCGTTCTGCTCTGCATAATGATTCATTTTCTTCCTGTAGAGCTGTCAGTTTGCACATACTGCTCTCGTAACCTTTTTCCTAAGGTGATTACTCAACTTGTGCTTTAAGCTGTTCTCAGAAACTGTTCTCTCCAGTTTCTCCAGTTTCTTTAGGATAAGGCAGCCTAAGATAATCTCAATATCCAACACATGTAGAAAGCCATTACTGTTCCATGTTTTGAACACAGTTAAGATGACCTGCAGATCAAATACACAGCTTTAAAAGTTGCACTGCGTACTCCAGGCTACTTTTTTCTGTACGAGACCATCTTAAAGCTTGTGGTTGTTATCACCTAGATTTAGTATCTCATCTGCTCAGCATTAAATGGTAGATAAAAAATGTGACCTGTAAGTGTGAAACTTTCTATTGAAATTATTTGTTCTCTATGTCAATAACATTTTTTTTTTTTTTAAATAGACGAAATACAGGCTTTGTCAATTTTCAGCTCATCCATCAACAGAAGTATTGCAAAATCCATCTCTGTATTAACATTTTTACTTACAGACCAATAAGACACAGGCAAAACTGAGTTTCTCCGAGCCACAGCAGACACCCCTTTTTTGTCCCTAGAGAACCTTCATCCTCCTCTTCCCACGAAGGTGGCTGCTATAGAAACGCTTATGTACTGTGACTCCAACTCATGCGCTAACCACCTCCCGCTCTGCACAGCTTCTCTGGTGCGTGCTGATGTGTGGAGTGGGACGCCCAACTGCCAAATGGGTTTCAGATTTGTTTCAAAAGATATGTTAAGTATTTCCATTTTACCAATGTTCCATACACTGAGAAGCCAGACATTAAAAGTGAGAGTTAACAGGAGTTTTCAGGCTCCCACCCAAATGGGAACAGCTTTGGAGACATAGATTTTTCCCTTCATACAGGCTGCTTAAGCTGCTAGAAAAAAAAAAATTCCTACTGCCAACACAGCTTAAGTACAGCAACTAAAAGGTACTAGATACAGTTGCTTGCTTCTCATTATTTGATTATTTACCTCTATTTTGATTCTTCTGGAATGTTGGCTAAGATAATGACAGCATATGACAATGAATTTCCAGGCTATGATGTGACACAAAGCACACCTTACCACTGTGATGGTTTTTGACTTTCAGTTTCATTTGTAACTTTGTGTGACCATGGAAAAGCAAGCACAGGCATCCAGGTTGCCTCTTCCCATCAGATTTGTATTTTGCAGTATTTGATTTCTCCATTCTGTTACTAACTCTAACTAGTGCCAATCTGCGCAGCTTTTCTTGGGTGAAGAGCTCTTTGTGCCCAAATCCTTCCTGTATCTTCTCTGAACCCTGTCTTCTCCTGCTCTGTTCTTCCCTTAGTTTGGGCATAAGGGAAGCAAGTTATATGAACATGTCTTCCACAGTATTAGGCTGCTCTGCACCACCTCTGCAGCTGTGAACTGAACCTACTCCACTGGTCCTGCAGAGCTGCAAGATGATGCGGGGAAAGAGTAATGGTGAAATATTCCACAAGATGCAAATATAAAAACCTCTCTACCCAGCAGCTACACAACACAAACACTGTGGGTAGCCTTTATGCCAGCACTCGGGATGCACAATGTTGTACGAGGCACAGACTTGACCAGCAAAAAAAACAGTATTTTTTATGGCTAAGTATTCACTCCAGTGATTCAAGAAAGAGCACAGTATGAATTTCTAGAAGTATCACTGTCTTCTCAGTGCCCTCTGTTCTATTGTTTATGGGTTAATCTTCACTGGTAATTTTGTACTTTCCAAACGTACCAAGTTTTTCTATGTAGCCTTCAGATAATTAACATAAAGTGCAATCAACAAGATGGACCTGGGGTTGTTTGGCCTGGAGAAGAGCAGGCTCCAGGAAGACCTTACTGGGTCCTCTCAATATTTAAAGGGGACCTATTACAAAGGCAGGACTTTTAGCAGTGCCTGTAATGACAGGACAAGGGATAAAGGTTTCAAACTACAAGAACTTAGATTTTGATTAGTTATAAGGAATAAATATTTTACAATGAGGGTAGTGAGACACTGGAAAAGGTTGCCCAGAGAGGTTGTAGATGCCTCATCCCTGGAACCATTCTGAGCAACGGACGAGATCTTTAAAGGTCCCTTCCAACCCAAACTATTGTATAATTCTATGATTGTATGGAATGGACCTCATGTAGGATCCTACAGAGAAATGTACCATTATGTCTGTCTCAATTCTTCTCTTCAAACCATAACATAGGCCTCAACTTTTCACCCAATGTGTACGTCGTTACAGGTAAATGGAGATCGTGAGCCCAGTTTTCAATTCTGCCCCAGAACAAATAATTAGAAATGTGCTCCTATAGTAGTTAGAGCAACATATCTGAAGAAAGCTTCACAATACACTTCAAAGGATCCGCCCTTTTGGAAAGGGCTAAATGCAAAGCCCTGATACCAACAGCCTTGTCAATGTGACTCATTATCCAGGACACTGCATGTTAATTCCACCCTCTTTCCTGCCCACAAACCAGGCAGAAAGAAGCCAAGCACCATACATGGAGAGGACAAATACGAAGTGGACAGAAAACACGCAAAAAAGATAATCAGGTAACCATTTAAACACCAAGTATAGCTCTGCTTTATTTCTAAAATCCCTTCAACCTCCCTTGACTGTGCAGCGTTGCTCTACCCTACTCTGAGAGCACAAATAGGGTATGGGATGGAATGGAGAAACTCCAACTTCCAATAGGCCCAGCAAGTGTGTGAAAAAATTAATTGGAGACTTTAGTAATTATATCAAGTTGTCCTTGGTTACTGTCCCAGATGACTGAAGATAGCTCTATTTTGATAAACTCCCCAAAGTATATTAACAGACTGGAAGCAAACAAAATACTTGCATATAAGACATCCCTGCTTCTAATGACCACATTTTGATCAAGACCTTTCTAAGAGACCCAACATACTTATCATTAATAAACTTTATCCTCACTTAAAATGTATTTCCCTGGAAACTAGCCTGAGTTGAATCCTTCACACTCTGAGAATAATGTTCCTTCAATGGAGAAGTGACAGCTATTTAGCTGTCAAGGATGTTAAGAGAACAGTTATGGCTCTACTGCATTTTGATTCAGCACTTTTGTTTGAAGTCACAAATACTCCAGGATGGTCTTATACTGGCTGGAGTCTGCAGTGACAGGTGGAGATGATGTATTTAGTAATAGCATTACAGTCTTTGCACTTTCTTGCTCCCCATTTAGGACAGTAATGTTTTCAAAGACTGGCCCTTAATGCTATTCCTTAATACGTCACTTGGGAGCATGGATCTGACACTCCAATTCATGAATCACTTCCAGCCATAAACACTCCTTCAGTGCTAAACTCCCCTGTTCTCAAACAGAGCTGCCTGATTGCTTGGACACATACAGAAATGAAATCACACATACATCCTGGAGGTGAGGAAAGATAAAATGACACTATATTCAAAAAGCGTTATATCCTGGGTGGGGCTTCTTTGGCTTCTTTTACACCTTTGAACCATGATTCAATAAAGGTGCAACACCTCCATCCCATACAATAGGCATGGGAGGTATCATAATTGTCGGTACATTGTCTCCCTTCCCACCTGAATTATTCTAAGACCTTCCTAAAAGTTAGAAGGGAAAGTAGTGTTTATGGGAATTAAAGGAATGAAGGGTTATAATTAGACATGAGTTTGAATGGGAGTAGTTTCCCAGAATGTTCTTGTGTTTATCAGGATGCTCAAAATAGCTCTCCCCTCAGCTCAGAAGATCCCCCTTCAGGGAGAAGACTCTCTGATGTCTTTCAGCACTCAGTTTTGCCTGAGTCCATACCTGCTTATAGCTGGGGTGAGCTTCAGGACAACAGTATGATACCAGAGTTAATTGAATCTGATGGTCAAAGTCCCCACTCATTGAATCTGATGGACAAAGTCGCCACTCATTTTATTATCTGGGTTTCCTCTGCAGCAAACTGTCATAACCTTGCCTTACCTGTGCCATAGGATGCAAGGCACTATCTTCCCCCATACCCAATTTGAGGCGTATTGCATGAAAATATGAAACCACCAGTGAAATAATGTTTCAATGACATTAGTCACATCACTACTTGATTGCTAATCCTATTCTTGCTATAATAAACAGTGTTGATTACTTCCTCACTTAAGGCCTTTTATAAACTGCTAGGTGATTGACTGCCCTGATTAAAAAGGAACACCTGGTAAACTGGAAACTGCACAGCTCTGAGAGGCAGCAGAGCCTTCTGATATAAGCATTAAAAATAAATAAACAAAAGCACTAATTAGCAGTCTTGAACACTGACAGAACCTAGTTCTCATTTTCTTGGAGGCAAGGGTGGGGAGAGAAGTCCTCTGCTTGCAGGCTCTCTCTTCTCCAGACAATGAGATCACCAAGCCAATCAACAAGTAGTCCCTACCATGGAGTGTTCATCTTGCATAAAGTTTGAGCTGACTGCTGATCAAGTCTAGAGAAGTCAGTGTTTGCATCAGAGACAGCCAGAAGTATTATTTTTATTACTATTCTGCTGTGGAGGACAACTAAATATCACAGTCATGCCACACAGACAGACAACCCTTGTAGGCAGTTGGTGTGTAAGCTGCTAACCCATTCAAAAAGGCTGAGGAGACTCACTAGTGAGTCCTTGGATTTTTTCTTAACTGCCACACAATTCAAAGGGTACACACACCAACACCCAAAGCCACAAGTGACCCGTATCTGTCAAAACTGGACACCCTGTGCTTGAGAAGAAAGTGAAGCAATCTTCTCCATTCCTTCTCTTTCTCCCTCCTCTACATCACGTCTGCTTAGAGTTTCTAATTGCAATGATTTATGAAAAAAATAAAGTGTAATTGTATTCACTAATGAATAACACCAGAAACCAGAACTTCCCTACTACCAGATATGAGCTTCAGCCATTAGGTTGTGATATCACCTTGTAACAAGGTGTGTCTGACAGCAGCATTATACCATACTCTTCAGCAAGTAACTACTCTTCTAAGGCCTTTTTAAGTTATCTGCACATCTAACACAATTTTCTTGCTCTGTGGAGGGGCAGCAATAGAGCTATTGTTGGTACCCAGTGCCAAGTTCATTAGACACAGCACTGTTATCTGTCTGGTGCCCACCAAAGTCTGCAAAGTGAAGATTTTTGCACAGAACCAAAGAAAGGTAGAACTATGCCATGTATCCTGAGATACGCTCTGCTATTTTATAACTACCATTTATGTTCTACTATTGCTTGGGGTAGCCATACCTGAACTGGATTTCATCTCATTAGCTCCAAAACCCTCCCACCTTGCTTTTCTGCCAAGGACATCCAAGCTAGCTGGGGCAATGCTCAAAGTATGTTTATTTATGCACCTCCCTGAGGCATGGAAATACAGCCATGCATATTTCTTCTGGTCACTGATGTGTATACTTACCTATCCAGTAGCCCAGGCAGGGGGACACAGGAAGCTTTCTTTACCCGTATTTATGATCAATTTAATCATCTCCTTCTCATCCCCCTGCTCCACAGGCTACAACCCAGTTCTCATAACTTAAAAAATCTTGAAAAACAAGGTCTGTATTTCACAGAATGGTTTAGGTTAGAAGAAGCATTTAAAGATTGTCCAGTCCAACTCCCCTGCAGTGAGTCAGGGACATCTCCAACTAGACTGGGTTATTCAGAGCCACATCCAACCTGACCTAGAATGTTTTCAGGGATGGAGCATCCACAACTTCTCTGGACAAGCTGTTCCAGTGTCTCAGCACCCTCACTGTAAAAAAAAAAAATCCTCCTTATATCTAGTGTGAATATAGTATATTTAAAGGATCAAACAGGCATATTGCTCCTGCACCACCCTCTGGAATGTAAAGTTCCACCTAAGAGCAAAAAAAATCTTTAAACCTCTTGATTTCAATACTCCTTCTGCAGCTCCTGTTGCTTATGTAGTGGACTGCAGAATACACAAGGCATATACGCACATCTACATCCAGGGACTGCAGTTCCAAAGGGAAGCCCTTCGCATCTCTCCAGAAAGCCAGTGCCACAACTACAAGAGTGTGTGACGGACATCTCCTCCTGTGACCTGCCATGCAGGCAGTTTTGGGTAATGTACTCCTCACAGACAAAATTCTCATACAGTGGAGTTTTAGAAGCTATAGGAGCCATCAAGAAACAGTTTTTCATTGTTAAAATGACAGAGCACTAGTACAGGTTGTCCAGGATGACTGTGGAGTCTCCATCTTTAAATGTGTTCAAAAGTCAGCTGGACATGGTCCTGCACAACCAGCTCTAGGTGACTATGAGTTGGAATTCCAGAAGTCACTTCCCACATCAACCCTTTTGTAGCTCTAATCTGAGAGGTCTGTTTTAATAATATGTATCTGTCAGGGAATGGCTGCACAAACACATCAGCATGGGGCGAACAAGCCAGACCGAAGGCCTGTGTTCGGGCCCTGTGCACGAGACCTGAGCCTGGGCCCCTGAGTAAGTGCGTGGGGGCACGAGCAGGCATCCTTAGCTGTCCTTGAAGGCAGAATGAAGAGGATCCTGGCGGCTTGCCCAACTTCAAAGGAAGAAGATAAGATGCTGAATACAGGACACTATGAGTGTGGGAAAGGCCTTAAGGATGAGCGTGCTGCGTGCCCACCAATTAGGATGCTGTTAGGTGCCTGGACAGTGTGACTGACCAATTGCTTCTAGGCAAAGCATAGATAAGCATGGCTAGAGAAACAATAAAGTTGAACATGATTGCAACTCAATAATATTAAGTCAGGATCACTGTTCCCAGGCCTTTTCCCGAACATGTATCCATAAGGGAAAATTCAGGAAGATTACAGCCTACCACAGTTCACCCCAAATCACTTTCTGAGGGTCAACTTAAGTGCCCAATATGTACCAACAGCCCACAGAATTTACAAGTGTGACAAACACACACATAGGTTATAATTAAGCATGTATTCAATTTCTTATCATCTGTCTATCACAAACTACCATCAGAGCTGTCTCATGAAAAACAGTCCCTCTGTCCCCCATATTTACATTTACAACAGGGCATGCAGACTTCAGGAACACAGGCCACCCCTGTTGACACACAGGTGTATGTGTGGGGACAGCCCTCACAACCTCTGTTAGAAAATGGCTCCTAAACGCTGCACCTACAGAGGTGGCATGGCAAAGCTTCAGAAGGACAGTTAACCATTTCATCCAGCTCTGCAGTGATCGTGCTTAAAAGCTGAGACCAGGCAAAGTTCACAAGATTCCTGTTCAAAGCCAAGAGTCACTCTAACTTAGTTCAGTCAACTTTAAATTATATTAAATAATGTTTGTGGTGGCTTTAAACAGGCTCATGTTGTATTCCTACAGAACACTCCAGGCTCCTACTGTCTCCTCATCCCTGCTCACAGAGGAGCCAGTTCTGAACCAGGGCAGGTGACCATCTGCCTGGCCTAACCTCACCCTGCTCTGCAGGGCCACCCAGCCCACCTCCAGCAGAGTTACTGTTCAGACTTTCAAAGACTGGGCAGAACTTGCTTAACATCTGCTTGTAAGACCATAACATAGACATGCTCCAGCTAATCTTTCAGAGAACAGCACGGCCTCTACCAAACCAGTGATCTGAAACAGCCTTCTGGCCTGTTGAGATATGCAATAAACAACAAAGCAGTTAGGATCAAGAGACTCATTTTCTCATAGTTTTTGCTTCTGCACATAGAGTAGCAACTAAGGCAAATTCAAATCCTGGCAAGACAGACACTACCAACTGTACTGATGGAAAACTTAGGTTGTAATGTTTCAAAAGTTTTCTTCATGCTTTTTGGTTTGTTTTTTTGAAAGATTGCTTGGACAATTCAGAAATGAGAGCTGACATTTTATAATGTCACGGTTTAGGGTCAAAGCGGCCCCTTAGACCTACAAGAGACATTCTCTGTTAACCCCCCTCCCTCCCCAAAGGGGAAGGGAAAGGGAATAAGGGAGAGAAACTGAGCAATTAGAAAAGGAAACTAGAACAGCTTTCATGAGAATAATAATTATGAAAATAGAATATGTACAAATATATACAAAACCAGTGTTGAGCCCAACCCCCCTGCTGGTAATTACATCACCATTGCTGTGGAGCAGGCACCAGGGGGTCCCAGACTGGGACCCGCAGCAGATGGGAGCTGTGTTCAGGATCTGGATTCTGGTACCAGATTCAGGAACACACTGATTGGGATCAAAGGTAAAATGGACAGAGTCCTCCTGGGATGCTCCGAGGAAGGAACCAAAAGAGGAGCAAGTCAAGCAAAGCTACAAAGTGGTCCAAGAGGGAAGAAGAGCCTGGGAGCCCCCAGAGAGAGGGCAAGTGAGCAAGCAAACAAGCTAGCAAACAAAACTAGCAAGCAAACACAAACTATAGATACTCCAGATCCCTCTGCTTTATTCCGAATATGATGTATATGGGCTGGAATACCTCGCTGGTCAGTTTGGGGTCACCTGCCCTGTCCACTCCTCCCTGCAGGTGCAGCCTTTCACTTTCCTGCACCCCGCAATGTGGTGCACAAGATCCATCAGCGGCCTTGGTCTGCACACCGTCCCTTGGTATCTAACTCTAACGATGAGCTGTTATCACTGCCAGCAGCAGACACTGTCTGTGAGAACAGGCTGCTGACTTCAGACAGTGCAGTCAGTTAGAAGAACTGAGTTGGAAAGTACAATGACTGACACAATTAGTTCTGTTCTCACTCAAACTAGGACAAATGTGCAACTCTGTGGCACAGGAAACCTCAGTAGGTAAGTCAGTTACTATAGACCATCACGTTCCATCTTATTCTTTGTGGGCACTTCATATTTGATTCGCTATTTATCTGCCTTGAGCACGAGCAGCTAAGTCTACTAAGAGTCAACAAGAGTAACCATTGCTACACTGGATGGTTGCTGTATTCTCCTCCTCCGCCCCACCAAAACCAGATGGTTCAACAGTTTGGTAAAAATTTGGCCCATAATTCTGTTTGCCAAAGCCTGATGCCTTCCTGGCAGATTTTTCTCTATTTGCCATTTATCGAACTTGAACCAAGGAATCAGCATCTTCTATGCACAAAAACTGAAGAATTGTGGAGTTTTTTTTAATTGAATTAACTTGATTTTTGAAAGACCCTTTTCCCACCACACTTCCAGTTCAGTTCTGGCCTAAAGAGAAACAGGCAGTAACTTGTTTTGACAAGTTCCGCAAGCACCGCACTGTTACCAAACGCAAATGCTTGGTTGCTGGCAGTTTAGATTAATTCATTTCCTCTCTCCTCACCGGTCATGTAAAACCAGCCAGCATGAAACAAACGCCTTCTCATTTTGGCAGCTTGTGGGTACCACATTTCTCAGAAAGCGGACAGGTTCCTTCTCTAGTATGCTTGAACTTTTGTTATAGCCTGTTATTTCTCTCTCCTACCGAGATGCTAAAGTACAAGTTTGCACTTCAAGATGTAGCTTGCTCTGAAGAAAACACAACAGTCCTTCTTGCTCTGAAGAAAACACAACAGTCCTTTTTCCTGTGCTCGGTAGGTGCACCATAAGAGCTAAACACCAGCACGTGCTTCTAAGGAAGATTAAAACCAGCATGGAAAATGGAGTTTGATTCCCGTCTCTTCTTTTTGTCAAAACCAATTCTCGACCCTTGTTTTTGTACTGACTCAAGGAGCAGCACAGTGGGCAACTCCCAGCCCTTTCTCTGGAGTCCCACCCACATTTGCAGAAGGAGGGGGGG
>VWZY01002377.1:41557-64337 GCA_013399075.1 Chloroceryle aenea
ATAGAGATTCCCTCTGGAGAGCGGGCTGCCCGCAGGACCCCGGCCTCCGGCCGCCCACAGCTGCAAGGGGCCAGAGCCCAGCCCTAGCAACGGGGCCAACAAAGAGCAGACAGCTCACCATCACCTCATTTCCTGCAGAAAAAAAACTTACCCCGATCTTTTCGGTTTGGGTTTTCCAGGATCTACTGGGAGGGGACCATGTACCCCCTGCTAATCCATGTGCTGTCCAAAAAGAGGAGACAGGGGGGAGGGCATAGGGGGTTCCCGTGTTTGGCTTAAGTATTTGCAGGAGTTACGGCCATCAGAGTAACTGAACCTGATGAGGGAGTTTCAGTATTAATTTGTTTTTAACAGCCTGTGGCTTCCAAGGAAGAAAGCTGAGTCAGAGGTACTGATGCCTTCCCACGTGCAGCTCTATTCAGTGAGATAAAACCAATGCCAAGTCTCTAGCTCTGATATAAATAAGCAAACATAATCCAACAGCTAGTAACAGGTAATTAGAGAGCTTTTATCAAAGAACTGAGATTTTCAGCAGCAGGATTCCTTTGGCTGAAGATACTTAGACCTCAAGATAGATTTATCAAAGATACAAGCTTAAAGAAGCTGCTCTGAAAACATTTATTCTAAAACAGTGGTCACACCTTACATGAATTTGAGCATCCTTAAATTTATGCCTTCAGGTGCTCCCTGCCTTAATCTTTCTGACCCAGGAGTGGAGCAAGGACTCTGTTTTGACTTCAGACAGACCCCAACCTGTTACATTTCCGTACATCCCAGGAGAGAGGAACCTGCTCGCATTCCTGCGGGAAAACTAGGCATTTGACACAGAACACAGAGGAAGAGGTACTCTGAAAAACAGCTGCTCTCGCCCCTTCAAAGGCAAACCATGCTGAATGATCTCAGACAGGAATTTGAAGACTTCAGTGCACTGGAAAGGGCAGATGGGATTTAGTCAATAACCCAATTGTCAGGACAGGATCTCAGTTTTATGATTCATCTAAAAATACCCACACACAGCTTGGAGACAGTAACCTGGACCCAGTTTACCACTGATTTGAAAAGCATGACACAAGTCACGAGACATTTTTAACATATACATAGATCTCAAGCTCTATTTGTATAACCACTTTGGGATGCAAACATTAGATAAGCCTTGGCAAAAGGAGTTTCTGGTCTGTCTTTGCTCCTAAGTGGGAAGAAACCAACCAATGTGCTGTAATAAATGTGCAGGAAATAAAGCCAGTAATTGCCTTATGACTGTAATAGCAATTTGCATGTATGAAAACAAGAGGAGATTTGAATAATGTGGGGATTGGGAGGTGCACAGTGGAGTATCTCCATTGCTTTTGCCCAACAAGCTTTGCTAATGTAATGTACAGCCAGTAGAATTCTCTGGTATTTGTACTTTTTATGCTGTTAGCAAGGAGTGCTGAACTTGATACTTCACAGCAACTACAGCTATTTAAATTGCTTTAAGGTTATTTACTAAATCCCAAGCCACTTCAAAACATACACAGCTTCCAGGACACAAGGCCAAAACCACCCGCTGGCAGCTCTATGGTGCTTCACATGGGATTGGGTGTCTTACCAGTAAGCCTTTTGGAGTGACTTTTACCAGCCAGCAATGATTTAATCTAGGAGGCTGACCTTCAAAAAAAGAAAAGGAAAAAACCTCAACATGCCCATGCTGAGGCCCTTGAAAGTGTTACCTGCACAAAGATTCTCCTCCAGTTTCTCTGGAAGAGACCTACGGTTTTGAGTGAATCGAGTGGTGGTTTTTGCTATGCATGTCCCATCCAGGCTGTTTACACACAGGACAGACAATATGTCACCAGGCTCCAATTTGTTGCCGAAATAACGTCCTAACCACAAGAACAAAAATAAACCGTCCAGTTTCACTTCGTTTCAGAAGATCAGCAGAGATTTTCACTCCTGATGCTAAGGGAGCAGCGATGCAGAAAGCCCCAGGCACGGGCTCTCTCTTCTTAAGGTCTCTGGCTCCTTGGCAGCTTCCGAGGACTCTCCCCCAGCCAAGCCCACCAGAGCAGGGCCGGCAGACATCTGGCAGCGGCGAGGAAAGCACCAAGAACGCAGCCAGCAGCAGGGAGAGGCTTCGCAAGTATCTACACAGCTGGAGAGAGACTGGAACGCTGAGCAAGACCTAACTACATCTTNCCGTGTCACAGGGCAGGCTCCTCCCAGGCTGTACCACGCACAACTGAAGGCGGCTGGCTGCGAGGAAAGGCGCTGAGGGGTTCGCAAAAGGGGTCCGCGAAAGGGGCTCGCAACGCTGCCCGAGCAACCCCAGGCACGGACACCGTAAGAATACGCGGCCAACTGCACAAAGGCATTTGCTCACCTGATTTTCCCATGATCAAGTGGCGGTTGGTTTTGTTTGGTGGGTTTTAGGTTTTTTTTTTTGGATTTCACCTGCTGCCTCCTCTCTTGACTGAGTTTCGCTCCCAAGTGCCTGGGATGAAGCGTTTGCAATTTCAGCTCAACTTCTTCAGTTGCCCGCGACTGCTGCCGGAGCAAACTCAGCAGCGAGAACTTGTTACCGCCCCTTCTCTGGCGCTGGCGGCAGCCGGCCCATGCCTTATAAGGCAGAGGGACACCGCTTTTATTTTTTTTTTTTCTTAAAAAGATCCTGTTTAGGGTCAGGAGCTATTTATCCTCCACAGTAACCAAGCAGCTCCAAAACACCATATGGTTTTACATACCAATTTAGCTTAGTAATCGTGGCTGTCTTCTGATAAGAGTAGGCTGCGAAAATAAATTCTGCTGACAAATAATTCTGCTGCCACAGTGGGCATAGCCNTGTCAGACAGCTACATAAGAGATCATTTTAAAGCTACAGGGCTTATAATTATTTCATAAACCAAAGCAAAGCTACTGTCAATTGCAAAATAGAAGCCGAATATAAAATGCAGCTACCTCTGCATTGTGCTGTTGGGGAAGGGCGGGGGGGGTNCTGTTTAGGGTCAGGAGCTATTTATCCTCCACAGTAACCAAGCAGCTCCAAAACACCATATGGTTTTACATACCAATTTAGCTTAGTAATCGTGGCTGTCTTCTGATAAGAGTAGGCTGCGAAAATAAATTCTGCTGACAAATAATTCTGCTGCCACAGTGGGCATAGCCCATGAGGTTAATTCATACTTAAGTTTTTCCCACTTACTGTATACAAAGCTGAAACAGGCAAGTGATAAGGCACTTTGAGATATAGCAACATTTTCTGTCTAAAATAAATCCCTTTCTGCACTGTTACAACAGACTCTATAGAAGGTGTTAGTAAAATGCGGCATCAGATTTTGCAGGTTAAAGAGGAAACGTGCTGATGGGGCCTTTCTGTAAAACGAGCTGGATGTGCGGATGCCTTGCTCTATCTGTGTGGCTGTTATCTGCACACTACATCGAAATACCTCAAGCTATGTGGCAAATATTAACTACTTTAACTACAGCGAACACAATACTTTGATTTAACTTCAGAAGTGCTGCCTATCTCCAAACAATAATTCAGTTACGTGGTTGCGACTTTCATCTTTTCATCATCAAAAAAACCTATCACCTGACGTTAATATGTGAACGCTTCCCAGTTTTTTACAACGCCTTTCAAGATTTCGAGTTTCTACTTGGTTTTGTGCCAAGTTTGCTGGCTCAGCAGGTTTTGATTATCTTTCATCTACCTCTGGAGTCTGAGCTCCACCACAAGAAGAGAAAAGAAATCTCAGAAATAAAAATATGTTGGGTTTTTTTTGCCTTTCTAAACGAGTACCAGCAGGTGGGGAAAGACAACACACCTTCACCAACACACTGCTCTTCCGGAGGTTGCTTCGTTGGTGTCCTGGTTTGAGTGAAAATAGGACTAATTCTGTTCAGTGATTTTACTTTTCAGCTCAGTACTTTTAATTAACAGCACTTTCTGAAGTTAGCAGCATGTTTTTGCAGTGTCTGCTGCCAGCAGTGATAACAGCCCATGTTTAGAGTTACTACCAAGAGTTGGNCGTAGGGGCTGCCCTAACCGTAAACCACGACAGCTGGCAAGGCTGAAACACAGGCCAAGGGGGTGTTACTGTCTAATAGCTGATGGCAGCACTAAGAAGAGGTGTGGGGGCAACCGATCACCACCCAGATGAGGAAACCACAGAGCATGAGATCCCACTCATCTTCACAGCTGCCTGACACTTCCCTTCTCTGGTAGCAAGGCAGGAAGGGGAGCAGAAGGAATAGGTCAGAGAAGATGCAGAAGAAAATCTCTTCCAACTCCTGATGCTGTGAGTGACAGTAATTGGCTAAGGAGATGGGTGGAGAGCTGTGCTGGTACTATCAGAGCTCTTTATCTGGAGGTGAAAGTTGCTGTTTTGTTTGCTTGTAGGAGTGAACAAACCATGGGCCAGTCTGTGAATGCTAGCTTCTAAAATTCCTCTGCTAAACTGGAAATACTGGGTTGTACTACTCCTAGGACACACACCAATGCTCAGCAATACCCTGTGCCACTCTATGGCTGTGACAAGAAGTAGAAGGAAGTGTAAATTTGCATAGTTGGGAGTCTCTTGTATTGGAAATGTTAATTTACATCCTCATACTTGAATATCATATTTCATACTGTTTATGGTTTATATCTTTATAATATTCAGCTGCATTATAAAGCAGTGTCCCCTCAGGACCTGGACTGCTATTAAGAAAGCAGCATCAAGATCTTCAGAAGTGACCAGAGACACCTGCATGCCATTTTCACAGCATCCTGTGCAATCCTAACTTAGAAAAGAGAGTTTCTCTGATCTGGCAAAAATCCAGTGTTACCTATAGGAAAAAATGGTGATTTTTCTTATCAGAAAACAAGGAAATCAAAATCACTGCTCAGGCATGAAATGTGAATAGTATTAGTCCAAAATAAATACAATGACTCATCAGAAACTGGAAAGCAACATGAGCTGAGATACACAAAAAACAGAGGAAGGGGGGGGAATTGGGCTTTCTTAGCATTTTAACATTACCTGCTGAAACTTCCACACTATTGAATATTGCTGACCTTATCAGATGTAATTTTAGAGGAAATATGTATGCTAATAATCAAGAATGTAATCAAATCTTTGAAAAGAATGAAAGCGATGAAATAAAAGCCACTGAGAGGGGAATTTGCATATGGCAGATCAATAATGCCCTTTACCAGTTCCAGGTAGTAGTAAGCATAGTGAGTGGAAAGAAAAGGGATTTGCTATTTGCTTTTTGAGATATCAAAGCACCTCCGAATGCATGTTTGTTTAACTACTGCATGATTCCTTTACACAGAGAAAATACTAGGATGGTGGCACCGGTGTTTTCCAATAGTGGGCACTGGAAACTACTTTACAGAAACAGAAATGCCCGGACACAATCAGATCAGAGTCCAGCATTCTGCCTCCTATAGCAACATCTACTGAACATTTCTGAAAAGAATCAAAAAAAGTACCGTGTGGATTGACTCATTTTCAATTGTTCCATCTTTCTGCTTTTCATCAAGGAAAACAGACCAAAACCAGCAGGCTAGAAAGAAAGTAACGCTTGACTAGTAAAGACTGGTGTAATAGATATTCTTTTGGGGAATAGGTTACAGAGCACATGAGAAGGAAAACTGCGATTTGAAAGGAAGTGCTTGAATCATTACAATCAGGGACTTAAGAGATAATTTATCTGCAGTAGAGCTATTTACAATGCATCCTGAAAATCTGTGGCTAAAATTCTGGTGTCAAACTGAGTGTGTTTTCCCTTTTCTCCCAACAAAAAAAAACAACATTTTCTCTTTATCTTGATGTGACTGACCCTAATGCTCACAGTCTTATCACCTCCTTTGGTGTAAACTCACATCCTTCTCATACTTTGCTTTCCTGTCTCTTCTGGGACCTGCACCTCTTCCCACCAGTGGTTTCTCTTTGTTGTCCCCTAACCTGCTCTGTGCAACCTGCTGTTCACATTGTGTTCAGCCCTGGGTAGCCCCACAGGCACTCCTGTTGTGCCCCACAGATCTCCTCAGGACATGTGGACACAGCAAGGCCAGTCTGGTGGAACTGTCAGTGTGAATTTCCAATCCCAGCTGTGACTGTGCTGCTGCCTGTTGTCTTGCACAGCTTAGTCTTCACAACCACATGTTTACAGCCTCCTGTACTCCCCCAGTACCTTCCACCAGCCACTCATATATGGCTACATTTGTAGAAATTTAGGACTAAACAGGTGTCTTTTTGATAGAGCAAGAAATCCCAGGCAGACCCCAGGTTACCTGTTGTCTTCCCAGAGGTCTGCCTCTACACAGCTGAGTAGCCATCTCCACCTGGCAAGAGAATGCACCTAAGCAGGACCCTGCACCAGCTATGTGTCTGTTGCGAGGGCCCCAGTAGCATCATGGATGTCCACTTGCAGACTTGCAGTAACAGTTGGCCACCTGCTGCCTAGACAGATCTTCAACTGCTTGCAGGCATGTCCAGACACATTTAAGAAGGCCTCAGATGAACCTTTCCACAAGTTCATGCTCTGATGGGTCCAGCTGAGGCAAATGCCTGTCATCATGTACATTTTGAATCATTAATTCGTTCCATCAGTTGGTATGAATCGGGTACAATCTGGTGGCCGCACAGACTGGGACAGACATTGGACAACACTGTCGTAAGAGGTGTGCGTGCCCCACAGCCTTCTTTTATAGACAACACTGAGCAGTTTCTCCACAAGTCAAACTATGTGTACAAAACGTTTTTGAGCAATACTAGGTGTAACAAAACTGTTCTCTGCAGAGACTCTTAACAAGTGACCCAGAGGACCAATAGTATTCATATAAATATAATTAAATATTTACCTCATGTATGAATAACATCATATATGGTGACAAGAACCTTGAGTGAACAATAAAATTATCCACCAGACTTCATCAACTAGAAAACTCTATATTGAGGTAAAAGGAAAATGGGGAAAAAATGATGATAGAATATTTGAGAATATTCCTCCTGGTCCAGTTTTACCATGCTCTGCTTGTGGGACCCAAACTGGTGTTGCCATTTCACTGTAAGGTAATGCAGGCTGTGCAGCAGGTCACAAAATTTCAATTTTAACACACTTTGGGATGTTAATTGTTCTTGAAAGAGGAGATACTCATTTCTGCTTTCAAGGGAGACCATAGCAAAAAGAACTGGGCTGAAAAGAGCAAAAGTACAAAAGCAGGGCTATTTATTCCTCTTTTCTCTGCACTGTGCTGTTACTGGCTGGCTGCATCCTCCCCCAAAACAGGAGAGTGTCACTGCAGAGTAGTCATTGACTTTAACTCCTTCCTACACATTGCAAGATAGAAGTAGCATGTAATAAATCACCAACAACAGTCTTAAAGGCTGGATTCAAAGCAAAGTTTTGGGAGACAAAATGTGGGAATACTGTTGTCTGAAGGAGAGTGTGGCACAAGCACTGCCTTTCTCAGTGGGCCCAGAGAGGTTGCCCCCTTCAACCTCAGGACGTTCCTTGACATGTGCCAAACTACTGGGGTTCTAGCTTCAGAAAAGAACCAGAGGAAAACCCTCAGCAGAGCTGCTCTCAACTAGCTCCTAGCAGAAGCCTCCATAAGAAGTGTCACTTCCCACCTCTGTTGATGCTCAGAGTACTTCCCTTGCACCCTGCCATGGAGAAAGACACACAGAGTCCCTGTGACTCTGTAAGAGGCAGGAGCCAGCTCAGCCTCAGGGTATAGAGGAGTTAAGGTAAAGAGGAGGAGGAGAGGGTGCCCTGGAAGGACTTCTGGCACAAAAAAAAAAAAGCAGGATGTGAGTTCATTCAAAGCGAAGAAAGTTTCTGTCAGGGCCACAAAGTATTACCTCTCTCCTCCAGCTGTGGTGTGCTGAACAGTACCTGGTGCATAGTTGTAAGGACACTTTATGGGCTCTCTGCTTCAGCACAGGTTTAACCTCAGGCTGAGGTTAAACACCACTTTTCCAGGACCACTGCTCTGTAGCTATGATGAGAAACATCCAGTGTCAGCCCAGGTGAGCACAAAGACACAAAGGAGTCAGACTGCCAGGCCAGCTGCTGACCTCCAGTGGTAGTATATCCACACATAAACACACTGATTCCACAGCAATTCTGGGTTTGCCTTCTTGTGCATAGCTCTGCAATCTACTACTTTTTATATCAGATCCACATATGCAGTAACCTTTGCAAAACCTCATCCTACTAACTGGAAGCACCTCCTGATTAACAGCCACATATTTAGCCATTACATAAAAATATCCCTGTATATTAAACACTTCATGAGTCAGAAAGTAAATTTGAGCAGTCACTCATGAATGAGATCACACAATTATGACAGGTCCTGAGAACATCGTTAAATGTTCAGAAGACAAGAAAGCACATCTGATATTGAGAATAACTAGAGAAGAAACAAAGGCGGTGGCAGATTGTGGTGCTGCTCAAGCCTCTGTTTGCTTGAGCCTTGAACTACACAAGAAGCAGTCCTGGTTTCCTGATCTCAAAAAGGATACAGTAGGAGTGGAAAAAGATCAGAGAAAGGCAACAAGGGCATGGAAGCTTCAGACACACAACAGGGCTTTGAGCAACCTGATCTAATGGAAAGTATCCCTGCAATGGCAGGGGGGTTGGAACTTCATGATCTTTAAGGCCCCTTCCAACCCAAACCATTCCATGATTCTTCAGCCAAGGGAAGAGATCATGGAAAAGCAAATTACAGACATTACTACAAGCTGATGAGCAACACAGATGGATAATGACGGTTGACTGTGTCCTCCAATGCAAGAATTAGAGGATATTATAAGAAGCTTGTGGGAACAAGGTTCAAAAAATATAGATGTGGGATGCCACAGAGAAGGTGCTTTGCAAAGGAGATTTTATGTTTGTGCACATTGCCTCTTATCTTAGCAGTGGATACTGCTGAGAAGTGCCTGTCTCCCTCTCCTTCACTCCTTCCCTTCAGGTACTGAGACATGCAGATGAGATCCCCTCTGAGCCTTTTCCCCTCCAGGCTGAGCAGTCCCATTTCTCTTAGCCTCTCCTCATAAGAGACGTTTCAGTCCCTTCATTGTCTTTGTGGCCCTGCACTGGATTCACTCCCAGAATGTCTGTATCTTTCTTGTACTGGCAAGCCTAGTAAAGACTTACCAGGCAAGACTGAGGCACAGGAAGCATCAAATACTTGATTCTTTTCTGTGTCCTGCGTCACCAGACACCTGCTGCATTCAGTCGTGGGCCACATTTTCCCTGGTCTTCCTCGTGCTGATTATATACTTGTAGAAGTCTTGCCTGTTGCCATTCACATCACTCTCCTGATTAAAATCCAGTCCTAACCCTTGCTTTCCTAACCCTATCCCTTCAAGATCAAATGTCAGCTCTATCATCCCACTGGGTCATCTGTCCCTTCTTCCATATCCTGCACACTTCCTCATTACGACCGAGTTCAGTTAGAAGGTCTATGTCTGTTCCTTCATTTCACTTCTCCATCACCTCCTCTCCAGCAACTTTCCTACCTGACCCTTACATTAGGCTCTTCTCTTCACAATTCCTCTGCATGAATTTCATTTCTGTATTAGTGACCCATTCAAGTCCTCCAGTATCAACTCCAGCACCACCACATCTGCATTCAGCATACAGCTTTGGTTCAGTCTTTGCACTCCTGAAGAGTGCCGTTTACCAGCCTGGGGCTATGCCCGACTTAGCAAGTAGCTCAGCACAGCCGAGGCAGATGTGCAAGGAGAAACCTGATGTTCAAGATAAATGTTTCATTGAGTTTCATCTTGACCTAAGACTAGCTCAAGGCCAGCAGCATGGAATGATTACCCAACAGCAGCTGTAGCATGTCAGATAAACCCCTGGAGCAAGTCTCTGGCTATATTTGATCCAAAAAGAATCTGTTTCACACCCAGGGACAGTTCCATGGTGCGGACCAATGAGTGCCAGAATGCTGACATGTGCACTGGAATATCACCTAGCTCTGCTTCTGCTGATCTCTTTCTGTTGTTGATCATATGTCCTTCTCATAATTTCAACTAACTCACATAATTTCAACAAACTCACTAAGTCTTCACTTATCTCACTGGTACATGCAATGACTTTGCAGTGGCACTGCTCATCTACTATGTTAGTTAATAACTTCATGCGTGATTTTCCTTCAGCAAGATTTCTCTGGCATTACTGCTTTGTATTTGCTTTTCTTTAACTACAGAAACCCAGTTAAATCCAGGAAGAGTCAAGCTCATAAATCCAGAAAGAAAATACAGTTTTTGTCCAATTATATTCTTTAACATTTTCCTCCTCAACAAATACTTTTTCCAGTGGATTTTAGATGTGACAGGCACGCTTTCAAAGAAATGCCCAGCAACCACTGACACCAAGAATGAGGGCATTGTTTATCACTAGCAGTTGAACCACTGTTGATAAAGCATTGCTGGAACCAGGCATCTGAGCAGGACACAGAGCACACAGGCATCTCTACTATGACAATGAGGTCATTCCCAATGCCTAATTTTTTTGTTCTTCTTTCCCTCTACACTTCCAACCAAATTGCAAAGCCATCCCTGTAGAGGAAAGGGCTAATCAAAAGAGCATGAGGAAACAGATGCTACTTCCATAGTAGGCATCTCCTGGGCTGCACATCTCCCTGGTAACATTGCCAAGGAAAACAAGTGCCACTGCACATGGCTTTGCTCACCTTCTCGGGGGGATCCTGGGAGTAGAGGGGTCTCACCCCTCACACCTGTGCCAGGACATCCATGCTGGGGCTGGACTGTTCGGCTTGGCAAGACTGATTCTCAGCTGGAGAAGCCCTGTCTGGCCAACTCCACCTTCAACTCCTACTGCTTTTGTGAGAAGTAGAAACAGCAACCTGGTCCAGACTGTCCTTTCACAGTTCTCCTAGTACAGTTAAAGCAGATCCTAAAACTGTGTTTGGGACTAGTGCACCTTGAGGAAAAAAATAAAAAAGCTCCTAAACTGTGAACAAATAACAAAACTGCATCTGTATGTCAGGTCTGTTGTGGCTCTTCAGTCATAACNTGCTGGGGCTGGACTGTTCGGCTTGGCAAGACTGATTCTCAGCTGGAGAAGCCCTGTCTGGCCAACTCCACCTTCAACTCCTACTGCTTTTGTGAGAAGTAGAAACAGCAACCTGGTCCAGACCGTCCTTTTACAGTTCTCCTAGTACAGTTAAAGCAGATCCTAAAACTGTGTTTGGGACTAGTGCACCTTGAGGAAAAAATAAAAAAGCTCCTAAACTGTGAACAAATAACAAAACTGCATCTGTATGTCAGGTCTGTTGTGGCTCTTCAGTCATAACTCCCAGTTCAGGGACCCTGCCTGTACTATGCTATCTTCTGCCTCTTCTATTCCATTCTTCCATGAGGCTCTTATTGTCCTTTTTTTTTTTTTTTTTTTTTTTTTTTTTTTTTTGGTATGAATTACTCTGAACCAGCTTTTCTGCCAGTTTGCAGTTCTCTGCAAAACTTTTAGATTGACTGATGTTCAGAGAAACATTTCAGATGCTCCTGTCACGCTTAGTGCCAGCTCTCAGTTCTAAAGCCCTAGGATTGCAGGAATTTCAGCCATTGCTTTTTCTTTTTTTAAAGATCGCTTTCTAGACCTCTTGCTTGTAAAGAAAATCCTGACGGCGTCACCTGTAAGAAACAGATGGCAATTAATTTATTTTAAAATAATGTAGGCATCAAGCTATTCTCAAGAAACCTACAGTTTCTGAACAGTGGGAGATGATGAAATGAATTGGAATCTTCTCTTTTTTATCTTTCTTCATTGATGCTCAGTAAGTGCTTTGTTTTTTTCAGAATCCTTGCTAGCTTTCAGTTCATTTTCTTAGCTCTGACAGCTCATTTATACATCTGTATTTTCATAGAATCATAGAATCATAGAATCATTTTGGTTGGAAAAGAACTTTAAGATCATCAAGTTCAACAATTAACCCAGCACTGCCAGGTCTCTACTAAACCATAGTCCTCAGCACCACATCTACATGGCTTTTAGATATCTCCAAGAATGGTGACTCCACCAAGACCCTGTACAGCCTGTTCCAGGGCTTGACAACTCTTTTCAGTGAATAAATTTTTCCTAACATCCAACCTAAACCTCCCTAGCACAACTTGAGGCCATTTCATCTTGTCAGATCACTTACACGGTTGTACGTGATCCCCATCTCGGTCCAGCCTCCATTTCAGGGAGTTGCAGAGAGCGAGGCATCCCCTGAGCCTCCTTTTCTCCAGGCTCAACAACCATAGTTCACTCAGCCACTCCTCAGAAGATTTGTTCTCTAGACCATTAACCAGCTTCATTGGTCTGCTTTGGACATGCTCCAGCCCCTCAATGTCTTTTTTTGTAGTGAGGGGCCCAAAACTTAAGTCAGTATTCAAGATGCGGCCTCGTCAGTGCCAAGTACAGTGGGACAATCACTTCTCTAGTCCTGCTGGTCACACTGTTTCTGACACAGGCCAGGATGCTGTTCGCATTCTTGGCCACCTGGGCACACACTGGCTCATATTCAGCCGGCTGTTGACCAGCACCCCCCGATTCTTTTTCACTATGCCACTCTTCCCCAAGCCTGTATCATTTCCTGGAGTTGTGGCCCAAGCACAGGACCTGTCACTTAGCCTTGTGGAAACTCATACCACTGGCCTTGGCCCATTGATCCCTCCATAGAGCCCCTGTACTCTCAAGTTGATCAATGCTCCTGTCCAACTTGGTGTCATCTGCAAACTTACTGAGGGTGCACTTCATCCCCTTGTCCTGATCATCGATAAAGAAATTAAAGAGAACAGGCCCCAGTAGTGAGCCCTGAAAATCCCCACTTGTGACTGGGTGTCAACTGGATTTAACCCCATTCACCACCACTCCTTCTGCCCGGCCACCCAGACAGTTTTTTACCCAGCAAAATGTACACCAATCCAAGCCATGAGCAGACAGTTCAGGAGAATGCTAGGGGAAACACTGTCAAAAGCTTTACTAAAGTCCAGGTAGACAACATCCACAGCCTTTCCCTCATCCACTAGGCAGGTCACCTTGTCACAGAAGGACATCAGGTGAGTCAAGCAGGACCTGCCTCTTGCAGAAATGCTGACTGGGACTGATTGTCTGGTTGTCCTGTGCCATGTGCTGGCACTCAAGATGATCTGCTCCAGAACCTTCCCCAGCACTGAAGTCAGACTGACAGGCCTGTGACTCACCAGATCCTCCTTCCAGCCCTTCCNCACAACTTGAGGCCATTTCATCTTGTCAGATCACTTACACGGTTGTACGTGATCCCCATCTCGGTCCAGCCTCCATTTCAGGGAGTTGCAGAGAGCGAGGCATCCCCTGAGCCTCCTTTTCTCCAGGCTCAACAACCATAGTTCACTCAGCCACTCCTCANGACCTCTCGTCAACTGGAACCTCTCTGAGAAACTTTAGTAAGGCATTTCCTCAGGAAAACTTCAGGAAGACCCCTGTACTGGAGATCCACCACTCTGCTGTGGGTCAGGCTGGGTCTGGAGCAGCTCCCCTTGTCAACTAGCTTTTTTTTTGAGACTATTTGAGATCCTGTACAGATAGCACATTTGACTGAAAACATTTTATGACTACTTATGTGATTTTAATGTCTTTTCTTCTATTACTGAAACTAATAGTTCATCAAATAATGTACAGTCAATATTAAAGTTGACAAAAATGAAATGATATTTTGAGTCTTTCCTGTGGATTTTAGACAGGATACTTTGGGTCTCGTACCTTATCCTTTTGTCTGATATAAGTCCACGGGCATTAATTCAATTTTTTCTTTTCCAAATTATGTATTGACAGGTGACTGCATTCTGTCTCACCAGCTTTGTTCAGTACTGCCCATGAGTAGTAACTCCTCTTTTGCTTTTTTCTCCTTTGCTCATTACTCAAGACTTTAAAGCCATTTATCATCAAGCATAATTTGAATACTGCTTATACTGTTTTGAAAAATCAAAAAAATTGCCAGCATTAGAAGTTTGTGAGTAGATAACCTCAAGCAAGAAGGTAAAGAAAATTCCCTAAATCTCAGAGATCAGCTGGAGATGGAGTCTGTTGCACCACCTTTAGGCTGTACTACCACCCATCGGCTTGAAGTAGAATCGCCAAAAGCAGAGAAGTGGACCAAGCCTCTGCTGGGCTGCTGCAGCTCAGCTTGTCCCAGGTTGCACATTCCAACAGCTGAAGACTCCTCATTCCTGATGGATTTAGCTGTTGTGGCTAGAGAGATTACCAGCCCCCACTCTGCGGGGGCTCTTTGACCATAGCTAAATCTGACAGGGAGTTTGGCTTTTCAAGACAGGGCTTCTGCCGGGGTATATGGGATTTTCTTGGTAGCTGGTCCAATATTGGAATTTTTCGTTTATGAAAACTGAGTTTAAAAGCATCATCACTTTATTTTTATTTTTTTTAAGGGAATCTTAAAATATTTACCATTTTGAAGTGTGAAGTTCTCTTCACAAATGTATGTATTTCTTACAGTAAAGAGTTATCATTTAGTAAGCTGCAGTGTTAGCTTCAGTAAGACACTTGCCTAAAATGTACCTAAGAAGATAAAAACTTTTAGCATTATCTCTGCCAGCAAAACTTAGAATTTTTTGCTTCATGTCACAGAAGGTTTTAACATTATCTCATTTCATACTCGATAAACAATCTTCAGCAGCTCAGCTCTTTAGGCATGATGTCTTGCTTTACAACAGTTCTGTCTGAAGAGCTCTGTTAAAAACAGGTAACGTATCACTAGCATTACTGGCTTTGCATCTTGGAACCCAAGGTAGAGGAGAAAGATAAAAGGTGAGCATTTTGGGTACATGAATACCAGTATCAGCAGACCCTGAGATTTAGAGTTTATTTGCAGCTGTTAAAATTACTAACTATTGAGCCTAATTAATAATATAGGTGTTATCAGGTTGGCAATAATACAGGTTAATAATAGCAGATGAATAAAACAATAGTCTGGGAGTCTTTCTTCACTGACTGTGAGCACTCCCAAGTGGTTTTTTTATGCTATTCCTGCTCGGTGAGACTGACCGTGAACAAGGAGACAGCCAAGGTACAACGAATTCAACAGTACAGCACACGTGTGGATCTTGTCAGTATTACCAGAATGTCTTCATTGTAGAACTTTGCTAGATGATAGTTCACAGAGGAACCGTGACCTTCTTATCACGTATAAAAAGCCCCACAATTTCTTGTCTGTCCTTTTATGGCATTTCCGTAATAAATCTTCCATTATTTTCAGCTATAAAAATATTTTGGAGAATTTCCTACATAAAACTATACTAGTTATAGGAATTGCATAATTTACACTTGTCACATGCGTTGAAGATATAACTTAAGTTTTCCATACAACTGTTTAACATAAATGCCTACTTCGCAAGACGTGGATTTATTCTCTTAATAATATGAACATGCACGACAAATACTCAGCTGCATAAGCTTGCTGAGATTTTATTAAATATTTTATTACTTCAAATTCTATCATCTGTTTAAATATATCTGCATTTTAGCTCCATTCAGCGCAGGGCAAAGTTGTTACGTGAACAGTTGATTCATTTAATGACAAGGCTGTTAAATTATTTTTTTAATGTCAATATTAATGTGAGTAGCCTAAAACTGCTCCACTAAGTTACAGGTATGTTGTTTCCTTTGATTTCACTGAAGAGGATTATTAGTGTATATGTTACATTGTACTGAAAGGTACCACACCTTCTGGAAATGCAGCTGTTGCTGCAGTGGAACATCCAACTAGGGAAATATTTCTGAAAGCAAGGGGTATGGGAGGCAGGAGTAATTCCTTCTTCAAAGTTAACTTTCTGCATGTTTCCATGTAATTACTTTTCTAGACTTAAAAGTCACGTAAGTTTTACATTAGAAATGCCTTTGGAGTCTACCAATTTTTATTTCACAATCTTTATTTTTTCTTAAATATTGCTGCTGCTACTGTTTAGAAGCTGCTCTTGGCAAACAAGGCCAGATGGTTTTCAAAGCTCTATTAACATATAATCCTTCTACACCTGCATGCCTTTTTCTGTGCTTAAAAGGCAGAATCAGCAGACACGGTGCTGTTTCCCTAATGCATTCCTTGTTCCTCTGAAATTTGAATGTGGCTATTTCTAGTGAGGTGTACTGGCACTAAACCAGCAGTGGTATAATTGCTTTGTTGAGAGGAATATGGCCAGTTATGATTAGCACCCGCTAGGAATTACATGAGCCTGTATGCAAAAAAGATTCTCAGTAGTTTGATAGTATCAGGTGAAATTAAAGACCAAAAGAGTAGTTAGAGATTAGTTTATTGATAATATAGTCACACTGCAGCCAGGGTGGGGAGTCCCAGTAACCCAGTGGAGGGCTGCAAGGGTAAAGCTGACAGCCTGGTCAGGTGCCTGATTGAAGCTCTGTCCAGGGACGGCCCTGCCTCAACTTTTTCTTCCTGACAGCAGGTTATATATCTGTATTTAGACCATGCCCACCTGGTTACACATCAACCAATACAATGCTGCAGTAACTACAAGCTCAGGTCACTGGGACCTGATGATCTTCATTTGAGGTGGGAAGTTTGCTTTGTGAACTGGGACAAGTTCACGTGCATCAAGCCATGTCCTCCACTCCTTGTTGATCTTTCAAGTTCTCCTCTTGCAACCTGGACATCTCACATGGTGCATTTCATTGTACAAACTGCAAGGACCACGTTCAGTAGGTAATTTTATGCATAGTTTTTCTTTCATCTCAGTCCGTACATCAGAAAAAAAACAAACCAACAACATCCTTGTGGCACAGCTATTTACACTTGCAGCAGCACAGATATTTATGTGTTAAAAGAATTATATATAAAAGTATGTTTCCAATTATTTCCCTATAAAAAACCCCCCAACTAATACATAAGTATTAAGTTCCTTCCCCAAAATAACCTGAAAATTTATACTGTGTTTAAAGAAGACTTTTGAAAATTTATACTGTGTTTAAAGAAGACTTTTGAAATAAAGTACACAAAGATAGATTACCTGAAAGTACTGCCTGAAGGAAGACAATGAGAATCAGAATGACAATATGCCATCAATAATGCTTAGAAATGCAGCTATTTTGAGGTTAGCATTTCTTTTGTTCACTTGGCTGTCTTTTTTTTCTGGCTGATTCATATCAATCCCAAAGCAAAAATCATCAATAAGGTGCTTCATTAAGACATGGAAAATAGTCTTCAGTCTTGAAGAGGACTGGAGGTTCATAGAGGGGCTGTTGTTGTCGTGAAGAAGATGATTTCTGCAAATTAGATAAGTTTATTTTTTGCCTTCTTAACAGAGCAAGTTTTCAAACAAAGCCTACAAAGCTAAAATGCAAAATAAGAGTACGTTTTAAAGGCCTATCACCTTAGGTGAATTTTTAATCATAGCTCAGATGGGTCTGGCATATTCTTAATGTTAGTGAAGAAAATCAGCCTTTGACCTTTGTCATCTTGTCACCTGAACAGACTCAGTCCTGGAAAGTGTGTATGACAGGCCAGCTTTGCAGGAGCCAAGCAGGTCATCTTGTCCAGCTGATGGTACAGCCGTAGTAACCATCCTTCCAAAACTATCTACCTTCATCTTTCCTGCTGTGGCCTTCGAGTTCTCCTCAGCCACTTCCTTCAAGTTAAACCGAGCCCAAGTTCTTGTTTACTTCATTAAAAAAGTCTTCATATGGAAACACACCTAACAAAGGTTTCTTCCAAGAAGGCTGCTGCTCCTGCTAAGCTTCTTCATCAAGTATAGGTTAGGATGTATGTACTGCATGTTACATCCTTACCATTACAATAAAATGGCAGTGGGCTGGAAAAGAGCTGTTAGACTGTTTTTCAGGAAAAGTGTCCATGTTTCTTTTAAATATTAACTGTACATTATTTTGCTGTACCAAGTGGTTCATTTAAAGAGACAACAGCGGGGACCACTGCTGACTATCGTGTCGGCTTTCCTGCATGTAAACAATGCTGTGCTGCAACACAGCCCCAGTGCACATTTTCTATACATGTTCTTAAATAAAAGGCTTGAAATCAAGACTTCACTCATTAAAAATCCTTTTGGATTCATAAAAATATTTTGATGAACTATTTTGCAGAGCTCCCAGTCAGTTCCTCTGCAGAGCTCTTCAGGTACTTTTCTGCCTGTCTGTGATGAGGAAGTTAAGAGTCTTCACCAATAATACAGTTAGAAGTGTATCAAATATCAGCCACTTAGCAGATATTACCTTTTGAGAGTCCACATCCTTAGTGATATTAGAAATCTTACAGTACTGTACTTTACACTGCCTGGTATTCACAGGGAAGAAGTTGGGGCAAAATTTGAAAGTGAAATTACAAATAGCTTGATAAATACAAAATACATCCTTTGTGTAAAGAAACAGATTTAAGTGGGAAGAGAGTGAGAGGACCTGACTAAACTCAAATTGTAGCAGGAAAATGCAAACTACAGCTACAGTGAAAATCATGACATCAGTATAGACTTTTTTAACAAAGCTCTGATAGCTTGAGCGAGCTATTTGAATGTTAGGCATGAGGAGAAATCTCTATAGGCATTTTCATTTGGACATGCTTGTGTTTACTTGTGTTAGTGAAAACATATTTTACTATGTAATTCTCAAGTACCACTGCATAACAGTGACCTGCCTTTTAGTGAACCAATTAATGACATTAATTTCTCACTGTTGATTTTATTGCTGTCCATACTCAAGCTAAGAAACCACTGGACATGTCACATTCAGGTTGCTGATACCTTCAAAGACTTTCCATCTTATTAATCATGGTAAAAATTCTAAGCTGACAAACTGTTCCCATGCGACACTAAAAAAAGCACTTTCTAAGAACTTTAAAACTTTTCAATTGAAGATTGTAATTCCATGGTTGACAGATGTTTGTACCAACAAAATGGAAAATACTGTTGAATATTCTTCAAGGCAACTGCTACAATTGTTTATTTTTCTAATTGACCCATAAATTGCAGCTTTATATTGCTTTTTTAGAAGAAAAAAATTACATTAATTCTAAACTAACACCAAAGAAAATGAAGGAATAAGGTCACTAATTTAAAGACTGCACAGAAAATAGCAATGAAGAACAGGTTTCTTGAACTGAGTCTTAATAAGAAAATGAATATTCTTCTAATATCTATTTTTCTCTGTTGCCACACATGCTTGCAATATTTAGGACCACAAATACCTCAAACAGCCACAACCATCTCCCTCTGCCCCCTCTGCAAGCCTACTTTATTTTCTAATTCTCACAACTATTATGATACAGGAACCTGAGTTAGTACAGGATGAATGTAGGAAAAAAGAACCTAGATGCTGACAAGACATGGAGAGGACTACTCTGTGTACACCACACAGCGGTGGACTGACATCTCATGCCAAGAAGCATCAGGTGTTCAGAAGTGTGGCTTTTTTTAAGCCAGAAGTTTATTTTAAAACTGGGGCATAGTGCCAGTTTAAGGTTAGGTAAGGCACTTCTTTGAAGCATACCAGAGAGAGCACTTCAAGTCTTCTGTAGAGTCCACATGTAGTAACAAGGAAAGACAAGGAAAAGTTTAACAAGGTGCTTACATGATTACTGAACTGTGTGGACTGAGCAGAAATAGAACCTTTATTTTAAAAATACTGTGCAGTGTAGCTCTCACTTCCTATTTTGGTAACATTTCTGCAGTGATGTTAACACAGTAAATCCTTTAACAGTGCTGTCTGTACATGCTCTTCCTGCTCGCTTTGCATACCTTTAGAGATCAAGGATGGTTTAATACAAAGACTTGTGCGTTATGCGCTTGTTTTTGCTCTTCACATTCCCTTCTTTGTATATTCAGCCTTGCTTTGTATTTTTTCACAAACCCTTGTGAAGAATTTGTGGTTTTTAAGTTTGCGCTGTTCGGGTTTTTTAAAATTAAATCTGAGAACTCTGCAAAAGCCCTAATAAAGTGTATAAAAGTTTTACAGTTATTCAGATATAAGTAACATACTTATTATTTTTTTTATCATTCACTCAGGTAAGCAAAGCAACTAAGCTGGTCACATGGTAACATAAGTTTACTCACATTAAGGAAGGACGGTATGCTGATTGTCTGCAAGATTTTCTTGAATGTGCTTGGAAAAGCTCCAAGGTCTGTTTCTGCCTTTATGACCCGTTCTTCCAGTCCAGCTACACTATTTCCAATCATCTTCACAAAAGCCTAGTGTGAAAAAAACCCAAAACAAATCAAAACACAAACCAACAGAAGAAATCAAACTTCTTCAAGAACAAATTAAAGCAAAATTATGTATTGCATGACAGTATTGAAAGTTCCATTACTTAAACGAGTCAAAAACTCCATGCTCTTATTTCCCTTTCATCTACAAGTCTACTTATTGCTAAAAACTACTTCGGATACTTAAAAGGCTGCAAAACCAGGTTAAGGCTACTGAAACTATTTGCCTTTCAAACAACTAGTTTAGACTTCTATCTGCCTTTCTAGTAGAAGTGGGACCAAGGATCTGAATCATAGTTTTAAAGTTTTACCATGGATCAACAGACCTCTCATTCTACTGCTTTCTGAATAGTTCCCAAGGAAACAACCTGGAAAGATACAGTAAAATAATAATAATAATAATAGTAATAGTAATAATAATAAAGTGGTACTAGTGCTTCCCAAAAAAAGATGTCTGACTCACTTCAAGAAGTAAATTAAAAGGAGAAAAAAAAAGAAGAAAAAAAGAAAAAAAAAAAGAAAAGGGCAGCTAGAATGCCCACTCTCCAGAAAGTCTTCACTGTTCTCTTTATTAACCCTGAAGAATTGAATAAGATTGGACTTGGAAAAGCAGAACAGATGCAAATCCACTCTACATGCATGCACACACAGACATGCACACATTATAGTGTATCGTTGATTCTTGTCCCCCTTAAGAAACAGAACACATCTAGAAGATATCCAAAACGTACCTCTAGCTTGTCAATCTTCCTGTATATGTGTCTCATTTCTGTAGCTTTTGTGTAAATTTGAGGTATACTTTCATTGACTACTTGAGAGGAGTCACTTCGAATCTAAAGATGGTTAAAACAAATAATACAAAAATCAATGAATAAAACGAAATGTGTAGTAGATTTAAATCTGGAAACTAGAACTGTGCTACAATAAACAGGTTTAAATACACAGCTCACAAACATCAGATTAATATTAGTATAAAAATACTAAATTCAATATAACTAAGCTATTCTCTTTGTATAGTTTAGGGACTTTGAAGGAAATTTATTTTGCATAGGTAAATATTTACTTTTATAACTGTACTAAAAATAGGCTGCTACAGCCTTATCAGAACTAAGAGATGGAACGTTTCCCGAGACATCCTAAAGAATCAAACATATTAAATGGAAATTTTTACTTCAATTTTACTACCTGTACATTTCCCAAACTTTGCTGAATCATGCTACAAAATCTTGTATTATTGGTATATATAAAAAAAAAAGTAAAGTTCCCCTCAGAGTAGTGCTGGAGCACCCCTTGTGCTAGGCTTTCAAAGGCAGCCTGTATACCAGTGGCACTTCCATTCAGTTCCCCCACCTCCCCTAAGACGAAAGTGAAAACAAAGCTGCTTTTCTGTTGAAAGAGTGAGAGTCCCTTGAAGACAAACCTAGCTTTGAAGATCTGGCAACTCTGATTAGATACTTTGATTATAAAAACCACAGAGGATGGCTTTACGTAGTTTTAAAGGAGAAGCAAAATATCATACTGTTCTTTTTCACATCTGACAAGCCATTCAAAACGGGATTCCATGTAAGTACACGGACAAGTATATGAACACAGGTACGTAAACACAGTTACATAGCTACAGAAGCATACTTTGCTTTGCCATTAAGGACTGATAGTCTTCATCCATAGGTTATCGAATTCTCAAAATGAATTATGTAGTTATCAAATGTGCTTTCATACTGGAACCTGCCTAGAAAGGCTACCTCTGTCTCATTTGAAAACACAAGAACACATTAAACTGTACTCTGACTTAAAAAATGCTACTACATGCAAGTTATACGTACCATGTCCAGCATTCCCACAAATTCATCCACTCTGGTCAGCAAATCTTCTAGACTCTTGTCTAAGCTTTCTATCTGCAACACAGAAACACCTTAAAATACCTGAACCTTCCCCCCAGATTCTCCCAAGCAAAACCTGTGAATACAGACATCATCCAGGCTAACCTCAGCCTAAGAGAAAATCCAATGCCTTCCCATCTCTTGGCTACACTAAACACTGGCAACCAGATACACCAGGACACAGAAGCATAGAACACTTTGGATTGAAAGGGACCTGTAAAGGTGATCTTGTCTAAGCCACCTGCAGTGAACAGGGACATCTTCAGGTTACTCAAAGTCCCGTGAACCTGACCTGGAATGTTTATGGGGATGGGGCATCCACCACCTCTCTGGGCAACACGTTCCAGTGTTTCACCACCCTCACTGTCTCTAAGCTAAACCAAACCTCTTTCACTTTAACGCCACCACCCGTTCTCCCATCACTACACGGCTTCGTAGAACGCCTCTTTCCAGCCTTCCTCTAGGCTCCCTGCAGATACTGGAAAACAGCTTCTTGACAGCCCCAGAAACCACAGCATTTGCAAGCAGCCATGGCTTNACTCTCTCAACCTTTCCCCGGCAGAAAAGTGCTCCAGCCCTCTGATCATCGTTGTGGCCCTGGACGTCTTGCCTTACACAGACTACAGTGAGCCCGTGTAACCGGCACAGCGGGTGGAGTCTCCCGCTCCGCGAGGCGGCCGAGCTGCTTCATGGAGTTGCCCTCAG
>VWZY01002380.1:1688-15810 GCA_013399075.1 Chloroceryle aenea
CACAAGGCTCTCCCTTCCCTTCTCCCATCCTGCACGGTCTCATAAGAAAAACAATTTCCAAGGCAGTTTCTGTGCCCGTGCCCTGCTGTGGTTCTTCCTGTTCTTCCATTCATGCTGGGGCAAGCAAGGCACCTCCTAACCCCTTTCCTTGTCCTTATTTATACAGTAGCACGTCTGACAGAGCACCACTTGCTCCAAGATCTTCAGGGAAACCTCATGGCCAAGATGAGGGGGAGCCTGATCCATTATCAGTCACTGGGTTCCTTGAACAAGGCCATAATTTCTGGCTGAGCTGGAAGGTGCCTTTTAGGGAGAGACACTCAGACTTGATTTAAGTGCTTGCAGCGCTGGCGAATTCACCAGCTCCCCAGGGAAGCTGTTCTGGTGGTTAATCACCTCCACTGCCAGCAGCGTGCACCTCCTTTCTAGTCTGAACGTGCCCACCCTTGTTTTCAGCTACTGGTTCTTGCCCTGCCATGGAGTTCAGGAAAGTTCCCTTTTTTTAAGGGTGTTTCTTGGAGAGAGAAAACTCTTTTTGCTGCAGCAATGACAAACTGCTCTTACTGGCCCTGAGCTCCCTGGTGTTGATGTGATGTGTGTCATTCCTGCCCTGGGACCTGCTGGAGCGGGGAGCTGGCAGGGGCAGAGCAGCTGGCTCCACTACCAAGCTGTGCAGACCCTGTTTACTGCAAGGAACAACCTCTGGGGCATAAAGCTCGAGAAGCAGGAAAGCACAAGTCTGTACAGCAGTTCCTCTCTGAGCCCCTTCTCTGCTGATCACAGCGCGGGGCTGGCTCAGCACGGGCAGCCGAGAGGTGCCGGGTAAGCCAGCAGGGCTGGTCCCCAGCAGGGACACTGCTGGAGCCCGCATGGGAAGGGGCCAGAACTGCAGCCTTCCCCCTCCACACCCTCACGGCCACTGGAACCAGCAGCAGCTCCTCTGAAGCCTGTCCTCAGACAGGCTCTGGAGCCACGTGGGGCTGGCGTCAGAGTGCAAACCCCTACAGCAAGCTCTTGGCCGGATGCTTTTTGTCAATGTCTCCCTCAAACGAGGAAAAGAAATGGGGATTTAACTGTCCTTTACAGAAACAACCAAAAAGCCTCTGCTCACTGGGCTAGAGAGGCCTTTTGCCTCCTTCGCTCCTGCTTATCAGGTGTGGCTAAACCTCAAATATTTGCTCGAGACCTTGGCAAATTTTTCAGCCTCAAGGAGTGGCAGAAGTGCGGCGAACACGGAGCGCAGCTGTCACGCGAAAGCGGCTGCTCTCCTCCTCTCCAGGAGCTGGGGGGGTCAGTGACGCTCGTGAACGTGTCTCCTATGGCTACGGCATCTGTTCTGCTAAAGGCTCTCCTTGTGGTTCCCACTAGATAAGAACAATCCTCTCTCCAGGACTCTGGGCACCACCAGTCTCCTGCCAGCGCTCGGATCAAGTGACTCTGCTCATGGGGACCCTACACCTTAGGCTAGGAGGAGGGCCATGGAAATCATTCCGAAAGGGCCGGGGGCCCTGTGCAGGTCCCCTCTGCACGGCCAGGGCAGGCGAGGGAGGCGGGAGCCGATCGGGAGCAGCTGGCAGGGGTGGGAGCAGCGGCGCACGCGTGGCTCGCGCGGCTGGAGCTGGAGGAGGTGAGAGAACAGGGATGCCGAGCAGCAGTAGGAAGTTTGTGTATAAAAAAAGAAGAGCTGTTAAAAGAAAACGAAAGCTGAAGTGAGGCTTTTCCCGCTGAATTCAGGGCCAGATTTCCAGATGTTCAGTTCCACACTTGGAGCAGACTTTCCAAACCACCAGCACGCTACCTGCTGAGCGGCTCAGGCCCCCGGCGCTGAGCGGTGCCTGCAGGAGAAGCCATCTGAGTGCTGCTGAGCGCTAGTCTGGGGAGCCAAAAGCTGAATCTGTACTTTGTGATGTGCTTGATCTGTAAGACCACCCCCCAGTCCCACCCCAGCGGGAAGCAGGGGTGCCCTCTGCTCCAGAATCCACCCCCAGTGTGCTCACACCGCGCCAGCCCCTGCACTCCCTGACTCTGGCTTAGCTGCTTCACCACTTGAGCACTGGGACCCCCCCCAACCTGCCAGGGCTGCAGTTCTGTGCTGCGAGACACGGATCTCGTCCTCCTCCAACCCCGTGTTCCTCACGCGAGGCCTCACGGAGAGCAGAATTGTTTTCATGCCTTCAACACCCTCTCATTTGACCTTCCTCTGGAGAGAGGCCTGGGGACAGATTTTCGGGGTGTTTTCGTGTCGACAGACACAGGTAGGCAATAAAGCTTTTCAGAAGCGCTCAGCCTGTATCTTTAGGTGCCTAAACACATGGCAGACCCGTCCTCGGGTGCACCAGAGTTGGCAGCAGCACGTGGTGCAGCAGCAAACACCCTGCAAAGGGCCCCGGGGAAGGGCTTGGGGCGGGANTGGGTCGGGACCAGCACCGAGAGCGGGGCTCTGGATCCCAGGGATGACAGGGACGTGTTGCAAAAGGGTTCACGTCACGCACCCAGGCCTGGGAGTGGAGAGAGGGGGCCGGTGCGCGCGGCTGATGTTGCACCTCACGTATGCCAGGTATGCTGCCGGAGGAGTGAATGCGCAAGCCCTGAAAAAAAAAGAATTTCCCTGGCAAAATGGTTGGGAACATTTCAGTGGGATGGTTGTGTAACGATTGGTACCTTAGCCCAAGGCTTTGGAAATCTGGCTTCCAATCCTTGTGCTTCCACAGGTCAAGTACGACCCTGGGAGAGGCTCCACTGCCTTGGACAGGAGTGGGGCTCTTCAGCACAGCCCAGGCATCGCGTCCAGGGGTCGGGGCCTGACTCTGGTCAGCCAATAACTTGGATTGGGCACTTTCTGAGAGCTATGAGTCCCTTTTCTAAGGGGAAATGTTTTCTCCAAGCACAGGGAAACAAACACCAGGATGAATGAAGGCTGTTCTCCCCGTTTTCCTTTGAATCCTGATGACCTAGTTGGGCACGAGACATTTCAAAAGCGTTCAGACTGGGGCCACCCAAGCACGAGTCAGGCAGAGCCTGGACACACGGTCTGTTCTCCTGCTCCGGGTGTCAGCGGACAGGGTCCCACACTGACCCCACTGGGGACAGTGGGGGATGTCACTGATGCCAATTTCCAGCCCTCCACAGGAGCACAGGACCTCATCCTGCCCACTGGGGCTGGTGTGTGGCCAACCTCTCTGCCCTGGACCTTCACTCTGCCTCTTACTGTTGGTTTTCACCAGGTCTGAGCTGCCCCGACTCCACCACACGACCAGAACCTTTTGCCTCACCTACTGTCTCCGGATCCTGTTTCCTGGTGGCAGCAGTGTCACCCTGAGAAGCAGGTTGGATCGTGTCCTTCACCGGCTTGCACACGAGCAGCTGAAAGGTCGGATCAATGTCTAGCATCATCTTGTTGAGATTCTCTAGGGTTATGTCCAATGTAGGAGACGCCAGGTGAGCCTCAGAATCCTTGCCAGTGTCCTCCTCCTCTTCCTCCTCCTCTGGCTGGGCAGTGGGTCTCTCCAAGGAGGTGTCCTGCTGCCCCTTGCCCTCCGCGTGAGCACCCACGTGCTCGAAGATGGGGTGGGCTCCGTACAGCCCTTCGCTGGGCAGCAGGTGAGCGCTGGTGTGCACCATGGCGGGGGGGTCGGCCCAGCTCTCCGTGGGGTAGTAGGTGTACTTCATCGGCAGCGCGGAGCAGCCCGGGTACCCCGCCGGGTGCAAGCTCTTGCTCTCCTCCTGTGAGGAAATGCACACAGTCTGTCCAACACGCAACACGTGGTTTTGTATGACCTGTGACATGGTTTGGTTTTCTGGTTTGACAGCTTAGAGTCCGAGGGAAACCTCCTCCTCTTCCTCCTCCACCTCCTCCTCCTCCTCCTTCTTGCCTCCTTTTCCTCAGCAGGGACCTCAGACCCTTCTCCAAGCCAGCAGTCTCAAGCGGAAGAAGAATCTGAGGAATGCAGAGAGAGGAGCGGTTACAGAGGCATGCCCCGGGCAGGAGCAGACTTCAGCGGAAAGTCTGTAAAACCGGGGATTTGGAGTCCAAAGCTGGAATCCAGCTCATAAGAAAACAAGTCATCCCGTGTTGCCTTTCCACCCCCCTCCAGTCTCTGCTCCCGGTGCCACAGCGCATCTGGGCAAGTGCAAGGAGCAATAATTTGCAACAGCTTTTCAGGATTCAAAGGCCTAAAAACTACAATTCCGCTTTCTTTGCACACTGCTAATTTTCTTGGTTCGGAATGAAACGAAGCATCCCTCTAATGACTGCTGCCTCGGACGCCATCCGGGGAGGCGACGGCAGCCAGCGTGCCCGGAGCCACGCCGGGGAGACTTGCAGTGGGCCAGAGAGCTGGAGCCGCTGCCAGAGCGATGTTCTGCGGGTGGATGTACATTTAATCTGAGGGTTTATTCTGCTGGTACAAGCCCTGCGAGCCTGTGCGTACGGCTGCTTTCTGAGACAAGGCTCTGCTCTAGGAATCCTCCAGGAATCCGATCGCTATGAAATTTTCAATACCCTCTGGCTCTGTTTTGGATAGAAAGTATTTTTGAGTCTGCCATTAATTCAGAAGGCGGGCTGCCCTCGGGGGGGGTCTGGGTGCAAGGTCTCAGGACACCCTTTGAAGGTGGGGGAGTCATCCAATTGCATCAGCAGACAAGTGGGGTCCCCGAGCTGCCATCCTCCCTCGTGCTCGTCTGCCACCAGACACACAGGGAGAACGATGCTCTTTTGTCTTGGAAGGAAAATGATCCTGTGCCCCTCCACACCCTCTGTGGCCACCAAACCCCAACGTCTTGGTGCTTGGGGACATCAAAGCCAAGCCCAGTCCCCATGCCCGTGCTGTGCCAGCCACATGCCCCTTCTCTCCGGGGGGGACTGTGGGATGTCCATCAGGTCGCAGCCAGAGGCTCCCTGACAGTTAATCCCACAACTCGGGGCTCCCTCCTCCACACCCCGAGCGGGTCTGGCGTGGAACGCGCGCAAGCAGCGGGTTACGCTTATTGAAATATTTGTCCTTCCCTGGCTCGGTCTGGAACACCGGCCGGTTATCTGCCTATCTCGGGCTGATTAACTGCGGAGTCACAGGATTAAGACAGAGACACGTTGCTCCAGGGCAGCCGGTCCGTAACCCCCCGTGGGCGAGGGCAGCGTGCTGTGCTGGGCTGGGAGGTACGTCATGTCTAGGAAGCGCTGACTAATTGCTCAGAGTTGTTATGGAGGTGCCTCAAAAGAGGCCAGCTTTGCCCTCAGTGAATTATATAACCCTGAAGAAGCTTCTCCTCTCGCCAGAGAGGCACCCAGAATAGCCCAGACTCACAAGGATTAGTGAATTAGAAGCAAAACATGGCTGCTGCTGCTGCTGCTCACGGCATACGGCACCCGGCGCGGCTGTGGGTTGTGAGTCACATCAGTTAATGCTCTCAGAAGAGCTAGGAGAGGTTTTTAAGGAGTGCAGAAGAGAATAAATACTTCAAACCCATTTAGCTTTCTCCCAGCCCCAGTGCCACCAGCCACCACGTCTCCTGAGCCTCTGATGGATGTTACCCCCAGGACTGGCAGGCTGGTCTGTAAGAAAGGCTCAGGAGCAAGGACGTGTCCTGCAGCAAGACCTTGCTGAAGGAAGGAAAGCATCTCTGGGAGGCAGCTGTTGTGCCTCTGGGTGCAAACTACAGGCACAAGGCATCTCTGAAGTGTAGCTAACAGACTGGTACTGCAGATGGGGAAGACACGCAGCCCCAGCTGCATCACCAGGCAGTTGGGACTGTGACCTGCAAGCCAGGTCTGTCCCAGTCCCAACAGGAGATAGACAGAGTCATAGAATCATAAACTTAGAGAATTGTTTGGGTTGGATGAGACCTTTCAGNCCAGATTTTTCCTTACAGAGGACAATGGGTGAGAGGAGGGGAACCTCAGGGCAGCTGCTCCCCAGGCCCGGGAGGCAGGCAGGCAGAAGGTACAGTCTGCATGTGGTGGGGTCCCTCCTGCGATCGTAGTGATGACATAGCCCAGGTACCTTCCCATCTGGCTATGCCATGGCCAGCACCAGTGCATTGCTCTTCCTGGACCCAAATCCCGAGGTGCAGGAGAAGCAGAAGTTGGCCAGGACCCAAGTTCCCCTTTCCCACTAGACTGGCCATGCCTGGGTTCTGCTGGCAGAGCTCGTGTCACCAGCAGCCCAGTCAGGACACAGCTCTGCCCTGCGGTCAGTCGATCCCAGGTAAGTGGTCTGCTCACTCCTGGGTTCCTGCCTTGGAGCACGTATGTGCCAGGACGCCGCAGGCACCGCCGCGAGAAGCACGGCGCGGAACAAGGCTTGGAGGGAGCGTTTGTTAAATATAAAAAGAAGAGTCATTCCAGGTCAAAAACACAAGCTAGATGGAGTGAAAATCGGATTCTCCCCTGGGGAGAAGAACTGCCTGGCTCCAGTCAGCGTCCGCAAGACAAGGCTGGTTTTAATTTAAGTAGGTACAGAAATAACGTGCAGTATGCATGAACTGGGACTGTCTGGGGGTTCCAGGAGCATGCACGCAACAGCTTCCCTCCTCTCTTGTACTCCTGCCCTGAGTTTTTGATCTTTCTCCTCCCTGATGCTGCCAGAATTAGCCTCCAAACCTCATTTCTCCTCCCTTCCCTTCTCTGGGTTAAAGTGAGAGGTCTCCCAGGCTCCTCACAAGAACCTCAAGCCTCAGCTGCCGGCTCTCCCGCTCGGAGGAGCAGGAGAGGAGAAGGGCTGGGGCGAAGGAGGTTAATCACAAGGTGGCTGTTGGCCACCGGCGTGGCGCAGCCATGGGAGAGACAAACGCTGCCCGCAGACACCAGAACCTCCCAAGAGCAACCAGAAAGAGCAGTGCCCTCATGCCCAGCCCAGCAGTGCCCAGCTGTGCCCCCTGCACGGGGAGGAGGGGCTGGGATGGACTGTGAGGGCCGTGAGCTCAGGCACAGCAGAGCCGGCGACGGGGCACGATGCCCTTTGCTCCAGAGGCAGCGGCAGCAGAGTTCTGCCGCGGGAGCATCGCAGCCCTGGCAGGGGTAACGCGGGCGCTGCGGAACGTGCCTCCCAGGGCTTGGCTGGTCCCAGGCTGGGAGGATTTACTGGCTGTACAAGAACACTGGGGGAAGGAGCGCTGCTGTTTAAGATCAGACAAGGCCAGCACAAGAGGAAATGGAAATAAGCTGCCCCCAAAGACAGCTAGACTGGAAATGACAGAGTTTCTGCTTCTGGAAACAGATTGTGGAACAGAATTCCCCCAAAGATGAAGGGGACTAGTGACAGATGCAGACAGACACACGAGAATATAAAGGCTCTTCATCAGGCAGCTGCCTGTTGCACCAAGAGGCCTGGCTTGGTGAGGCAGGAGTTGTAGTTCAGCCCAGTAATCCCAGTCCTCCCCTCCACTTCCAGCCCAGTTTGGCAGGCAGCCCCCTGACATGAAGAGGAGCTGGGCTCAGGCTGTTGGGACTNCCAGGGCTGTGCCAGACACACCCGGCTGTTAGATAACTGCCTGCACACCCTTCCCAAAGCCGCAGGCACCGCCAGGCACTGCCAGGCGGCCACGGCCACGTGGACCAAGCCTGGGGATCTCACCTGAAGCGAAGTCCCACTGAGCAGGGCCCTGTCCTGGCTTCATCTGCTGGGGCAGATCGAGCTCAGTGCAGACCCCAGCCCCACGCCTGCCCATGGCAGATCAGGCAACGCACCGGCAATGCCGAAAGTGCCGCCCAAAGCAGCTGCACACGCAGAGCCCTGGGTGTCCCAGCGCGGTTATTTGGAGCTGAGACACACGAGCCAGGACACATGAGCTGGGACACACGAGCTGGGCCACAGGCCTGTTCCCTGTCTGTGCAGAGACCCCAAAACAGCAAAGCCAGCTGCCAAGTGCCGGTTGTTTTTCCTCGCAACGTGAGCCCTGGGAGCCTCCCGATGACAAGGCTGTTACACATCCCCTCACCAGGAAGGCAGAAGAATGGCTGGGACACCCAGGATTGATTGAGCTCATTACAACCAGCTTAATCACTGGGAGGGCTGGGGGGTGATTCGCCTCGATTAGCAGGGTGTGCTGATGAGGTTGAGGGAAAACATCCCCGTGGTTATGCCGCGTCGTGCTGCAGAGCAGTGAGCACAGCAGCATCACACAGCAAATATTAATTTATCTCTGGCTATGGGGGGGGTCCAGCACCTGGAGCATGAGGCAGCTGGTGCCTGGGGAGGGGCAGCCGGAGGGAGAAGGGTGACTGTCGGACAAAGCCTCCTCCCTCCTTGCTCAAACAAGAATAATTAGCCAGCCCAGCAGCAAAAAGAAGCCTTTATGAAACCCCAGGGAGCGTGGCTGGCTCTCGGTATCTGCTCAGCCCCAGGAGCCCCGCGACGGGGCAGCATCGGTGTGACCATTGCCAAAGGAAGACGTTTTGCTGGGGCAGCATGAAGCACTCCAACGCAACCTGGCAGCGTCCGGCAGCAGACGCCATCCTCCCGCAGTGATCCCCCCACAAACAGCCCCAGTCCATTGCTTGTTTAGCAACATTTCAGGCTTCTGAAAGGGTCTCCAGGGTTTTGGATGAGAAGGGTTGTTAGTAATGTCGAAACTGTTGCTCAAATAACTCCCCCCCAGCGCCATGCTCCCTTTTCCTCACCCTTTTCCCTTTGACAAGAGCTTCTCTGGGTAGGAGACGAGCAGCAGAGCCCAGTGCCCTGTTCCCAGGAGGGGTCCCAGTGCAGCCAGGAGGATTTTCCCTCCGGCTCTTTGCAGGGTGAGCAGCGAGCATGGGAAGCTCAGGGAGGGGGCAGCAAGAAGAGATCTTTAGAAGAGGGTGTCTGTCCAAAAATATGCTAAATTAGCTAAGCCTAGGAATGCCTGAGATGAGTAAGAGGAGTCTAAGTCGTGTTAGACACACAAACAAGCTCCTCAGAGCACCAGCCTGGATTCTTCCCTTCCGAGACCAGCCCCATCTCACCTCTGGCCCTGTGTGGGTCTGCATTAGGCAGCGTTATTATGGTGGAAGCTGCAGCCTAAGAGAGGCTGATTCTCAGCATTTCAGAGGTGCCAAGGGAGGGCAGAGGGTGGGAGCTGCTGCAGAGGGCTCTGCAGACACGAAGTGTTCCAGAAGGACACTGTAGACCCGCACTCCCCTGTCTGTCCTCTTGAGCACACAGCACTGCACCCCAGGGCTTGAGACCTGAAGCAGCAGACCATGGTCTGTGCTCTTCTCTCGGGTCAAACAGCACCAAGTGGGACTAGATATTCTTCCTTCCCTTCCCAGACCTCCAGCTTGCCGCCTGCACATCACAGGCGATCATCCTGATGCTCTGCTCTCCTCTTACGTAAAGATGGATCCTCAGCACCTTGGTTTTGGCTTCACAGCATCTCTTGGTACTGACCTGAGTCACGATGCTTTGAACTTGCTGACTGTCAGCAGCCTGGGGAAGTACCCTGGTACCAGACAACCTTGGCTGATGCACCACAACCTCGGCTGCTTGTCCTCCCAAGCCCTGCACCAACCGCTGCCACCAGCCAGTCCCACTTCTTGCTACCACGTGGCATTTTTATTGCCGTGAACTCTCAGCACTTCACCGCAGCGCAGCCTCCCTCAGCAGAGCGCAGCCACACAGACCACAGCCTCATTGCTGCAGGCTGCATTCACATCTCACACCACTCCTGCACAGGCAACAAACATGACTGGAAACCTTAAACGGGCTTCGAACTCTGGTGAACAAGAAAGGTACTCGCAAATAAGATAAAACCCACTGACTACCGAGAGAAGCCCAGAACCTTAGCCCGAGCTGTAAGGAGAATCCCACAGAACCTCCTTCCCCACCCAGGACAAGCAGCACTTGCTCTCTGCCAGCCAGCAGCACTGTCTGGGCAGGAACAACCATGTCTCGGCTTATTTCAGATCTCTGCAGCAGATTTCTCCCCAGACACAAGAACGATCACCACCTAAATGCAAAGCAGCAGCAGAAGAAAGAGAAGTGATGGGAGAGAGGAGCTGACACAAGCTGCAGACAACATTAGCATGGGGGACTGAAGGGAAAACAGGACTTGAAAGAGACACGGAAGAGGCCGAGATGGCCCTTGAAACCAACCCTCTCAGCAGGTACCTGCACTGCAGCTGCTCGGCCTCTCCTGTGCACCGCTCTTGTTGCAACACCCCCGACAGCACCCTGAGCTCATGAAACCAGCGCCAGGGTGAGTCTGTGCAAGGAGCAGGTCCTCCAGGAGCCTTGGATTTAACAGGAGCCCAGTCCCTCCCACCTGGGCTGAGCTTTGCTCGACGCCCCTCTGAGTAGGGTGCAGCCCTGCTAGGCCAGGTGTGATGCAAGAGGGAAGACCCAGCCAGTGGGATACACCTGGGAGCTGGCGACAGACGAGGCTGCCTCCAAAGCTGGCATGGGATGGCTGAGTGCAGGGAGCTACCTGGCCGAGCTGCTCAGGGGGGTGACTTTTGGCTGGTGCAGAGCAAGGTCTCTCTGCTTGGAGCTGCTGTGGATTTGATGCTACAGCTGCCAAGGGCCAGGACTCTGCCCTTGTAACCTCGTGTGGGTCACAGAGCCCGAAAACAGCACTCACGTGGGGCATGGGACCCCTCACAGCTTGTGGAGGGAGAACTGACAGGGACTGTGCTTCATCCTTGCTCTCCAAACATTGGCTTTAGGCTGGACAATAATGGAGAGGAAGCACACAACTCCCCGCTCATGCTGGGCGTCCGACTCATGGTTTCTCTCTGCTCCTCTCCAGGGGAATCTGCTGCTCCCTGGTGCAGAGGGCACCAGGAGACCTGCTGTCGGAAGGAGCGGTTTAAGAGGTGACAGCCTGTCTCACTGTCATTGCCTCAGTGATAAAGGTGCTGTATTATCAAGTGAGATTGGTCCAATTCAGTGCAAAGGGAAAGAAATGAGCCCATGATCCTATGATCAGTGCAAAGGGAAAGCAATGACCCTATTCTGCTGCCCAGAAACACTTTCGGTTTACCGCAACATTGCCACACCGCCACGGGACGCTTTGAAATGCCTGATTTTATCAGGAAATGCACCATATAAACCCCCTTCCTTTAAATTCCTTGATCTCACTTTACAATCTTCCCAACGTTTTACTTATTATCAGCGGTTGTTTTTTCCTCCCTTTACATCCCTGGGTAAACAGCCCCTTTCATTCTGTAACGGCTGCGAGATTGCGTCAGGGAGAGGTCTCCCACAGCTTTCCTTTCTCCTGGCTGGTAACGCTCCCCCGTGACGAGGTGCTCAGCGGAGAGCATTTCCAACCTGGAGGACATCCTCTGTCCTACTACTGCACGCACTTCACCAGCGTGAGGCTCCAGCTGGAGGGAGCAGATGGGGAGTGATGTTGGGGAACCAGGATCTCTCAGGCAGCTCTGGAGGCCTGCGCTGTCTGCAGCAGCTACAGACAGTGCAGGAGGGAAGTGCCAGGGCTGGAGGGGAAGAGGAAGGGTTTGGGAAGGTGCCTCTGTGCTCTGGACCTGTCATTTGCAGCCTGCACTCGGAGCACACCCCGCCTTTGGTGATGTTCTGCTGCGGGGTTTGCAGCTCAGCCCTGGGGCAGCAGGATAAAATGTGCTGTTCGGGGCTGAGCACCTTAGGGAAGGTGGGATGTGGATGTGCACATCCAAGAGTGACCCTGCCCTGGACCACCCTGTCCCACCGCCCCCGTTCCACCCAGCAGCTGTCCCAGACCTCATCTGAAAGGAGAGGGTGATCAGATCAAACCTCACAGCAGTGCTGGGCTGGGGGCCACAGACGCAGGCGCTTCCATCGCGCCGACACCTTTCGCTGAGGTGAACTGGCTCGGCAGCACACAGATAACTGCAGAGCTGTTTGCTGTGTTCTAACACCGCATCCCCTCGGCCCCAGGCTTGCGGAGGCCTCCCTGTCCCAGAGCCACGCGATTCTCCTCCAGCGGGTATTGGATTGTGACTGCTATTGGCACTCGTAAGTGAAATCCTGTGTTGCTTTTTGAACGCTGCTTTCGCTCCGCAGCCCAGGCGTTCACGTCTCAGTGCTTTTCCATTTGCATTGTGCAAGGCACTGGGGATGTCCTGGAGGGGCCAGTTGCTATAGAAAAAGGCTTGTTTGTTCGGTCCTGTCAAACTCCTCCCCGAAGGCTGAAGCAAACACGGCTGTGGAGATATTGCAAGACCCCTCAGAAAAAAACACCGGTTCCCTTTGGCTTTGACTTTGCTGGTTTTGCAGCGAAGCCAAAATGCTCAGTGGCTCTTCTGCCAAGACGTTACATCTTCTCCGCGCTCCCCGTACGCATGGAAGAGGAACGGGGAAAAATTAATGAGGTGGACAGAGGGCTTGTCAACACAGCAGGGTATTCTGCTCTGCCCCGAAGGATCACTAACCACCCCCTGTGCTGCACGGGGGAGGATCCGCCCACAGTAGAGCTCTGTTATCCCGATTACAGCCCGAGTTAAGCTGAATTTACTGAGGATGTTTTGTATTTAAGCAGCAATGCCTGTGAGAACCACACGCCAGTCAACTATGTGGGTGTACTTAAGCTGAAATAAAAAGTCCCAGCACAAACAAGCCTCTGTGTCACCCTGGATCTTCCCACCCTGAAGGCCCCAAACATTATTAACAAACAAGAGACCCAGAGGCCCCTGTGCTGCAGCAAAACCCCTGCCCCAGACTGTAAATAGTTCTGCAGTCGTGCAGGTGGGTGAGAGCACGGCGTGGGGATAGCGGTTAGCCACCAGTGAGTGCCACTCCTTTTGTCCCAGGAGAGCAAAGGGAAATGGCAAAGAGTGGGAAACTGGTTTGGGGATTGTGCTCCGACCACAGCTGGTACCTGGAGATGGCCGAGGAAAAGCGAAGCGGGCGCAGGACTGTCTGGAAGCAAGACTTCCTCTGGGCCCTCTTTGGATGGCTGCTGGCTGGGGCAGGATCACCGGAGCAGTGCCAGGAACAGGGGGATGTGCCGGGGCCGTTTGCGGAACAGATCGACCGGCCCAACAGGAGGAGGCTGCAAAAATAAAGCATGAGAATTTCTTTCCATACCAAGCGAGGCTGATGGCCTTCTAGGCAGGATCATGTCGGTTCTGCAAATGCATCCTTACGAGTTGCTGGAATTTGAGCAAAACAAACACACAGACATCAAAGAGCTGACCCAGCAGAAAGAGCATTTTCAGCGGAACAAATACTGGTTATGAAAAAGCCTTGGGAGTGCTTCCCTAGAATGCACCCGTGCCAATGAGGTTAAAAGGTTAATAAATCCCTCTATTTGTCACCTCTACGTGGAACTGAAGATTTGTTTCTTGCTGCAGAGTGGCTCTGAGGGCTGCAGGCCGGGGCAGGGGTGTGAGGAAGGGGAGGTCTTGCGCTGGAATGTTCAGGCCATGCAGAAGGGATGGACAAGGGACAGTCCTCCAGGTCCTTTGTCACCCTGGGAACACCACTCGGCAGCTTCAGTGCCAGAATCCTTTGAGACCACCTCAGCTCGTAGCTGCTCTGCCTCTTAACTAAAAATGGACCTGTCTGTGCAGAGCAGATTTCTCCAAGCATGGCCCTACCCAGGATGTGCTCATGTGAGACAAAGTATTTCTCTGACAGCTAAAAAAGCACAAATAAAACTTGTGAGCGGGCTCAAGCAGCTGCTCTGCCCCAGTTTTCCTCTGCCCTGTCTCCTGCGTTATGCACTGACACCACCGGCCCCAGGAGACACTCCTCCAGCCTTCCTCCCTCCTCTGGAGTCTTCAGAAATGAAGAAAGCATGGCAAGCACTGAAATATCTACCTGAAGAAGCCACCGAGGGCTATGACCTTCCCAGGATCGATGGGACAACCATTACAGACAGAGCAAGTCCAGGCAGCTCCCAGGGAAACCTCTGAGGGATTCCTGTCCTACTTTGTACTTGAGTGGACCTCAACCTGCCTGCCAAGAGCTGCGGGGCAGGGGAGGGGACCACAAGCACCCACCAAGATCTGGAACTGGGTCCTGCTGCCACCTGCAAACACCCTCAGAGACACCTCGAGCTGAGCCAGCCCCTTCTGTCGGCAGGGGAACACGTGGGCACTGCACCTACCACTGCCGGGCAACGCTGAGCCCGGAGGGTTCACCCAGATCCGTGCCGATGCAAGGTGCCCAGCGTAGCGGCCCCAAGGACAGGCTGGTGCTGGGCACAC
>VWZY01002380.1:27047-47151 GCA_013399075.1 Chloroceryle aenea
GGTGCCCAGAGCCCATCCAATGGCCACAGCCCACGGAGGGCCCAGGGAGGATGCCTGGCTGAGGAGGGAGGTTCTGGCAGCGTTTCAGGTCTTGCTTGTGATGGCATGGAGAACCTGTCTGTTGTTTGTTAGCAGCAGCACGCTTCAAACCAGCCTCCGCGTCCCGGGCTGCACAGCTCGCGGCTGGCTGTGAGGCTGTGCTGGCAGCGCCGGCACGTGAGGGTTGCTCATCTGTAGCGGGGAGGGGTGGAGGGCTGCCAGAAGCTGCTGGCAATGAAGACATTTGGATGAGTCTGGTAAGGACCTGGCCACTTGCCAGGCCCACAATCCCACCCCAAGCGTGGTGGGAGCCGTGGCTGTTGGGCTATGGCTCTGTGACGGTTGGTGACTCTCACCCCCGGGGTTGTGAAGTCTGAGCAGAAGTGTTGTAGTTACCTGTGACCCTCTGGCAAGGCAGATGAGAAGCGACCGCAAACGTGTTAACCTCTTCAAAGGGGCCTTGTGCAAACTCCCCGCCGGAGAGCGGGGCTGGCTGCGGAGCGGCAGTCACTGCTGGCTGCGTTAGTCATCCAGAAAGAGACTTGTTTTTCCTTCTCCCCCTCCCCGCCCTGGCACGAGGGTAGAGATTCTTTCTCACTGTTTGGTGTGGCCAAAACTTAGCAGAAGCAGCGTGTTATCTCCAAGGGAATCAGTCTACTCTCCCTTAAAAACACGAGCTTCTATCTGTGCAGCTCGGGCGGTGAGATGTCGCTCCGGCGGCGCTGGATTTCGCTGCGATAGCCTCTGGAGACTGAAACCAGTTCTGCTGGGAGATACATGCAAAGGTGAACGTGCCTGTTGTGTTCACACCTCCTTCCACAGCAACGTTCGCACGCAGATGGGTGATCCTTGATAATGAGATGCAAAGTGGTGTAGAAACTCAAAACCCGTGGGGTTGTGCTGGCTGCCGGTGCTGGTTTCAGCGCAAACGGGAGAGAACGGAGCCCTGGGGACCCACCAGTCCCCCCCTGCGGTGGGCAGCGCGCTCCTGCTGCGGAGGGGAGTACTTACTGTGCTTGGCTTGTAATTCCCATTGCTAAACCAGAATGCCTAATGGGAATCACAGACTCACAGAGGTACTGAGGCTGGGAAAGACCCCTCAGAACAAGTCCAGCCTCTGACCTATCGCCACCACACTGGCCAGACCATGGACTAAGTGCCACTTCCAGTCTTTCCTTAAACACCTCCAAGGGCGGTGACTCCACCGCTTCCCTGGGCGGTCCAGTCTGATCACCCTCTCCTGAAGACCCAGGGGACCAGGATCCGAGGAAGCCACCAGTGATACCTTGGTCAGGAAGAGGTTTCCAGATGATCAGTTCAGCACCTTCATCTTCAGCCAGGCAGGTGGGAGCAGGGTGCCTTTGCTGGGTGTGTGGAATGTAAAAGCCCTGCTGTCTCCGGGAAGTCTTTGGATGAGGCACTTTGCCTCGTGAGTCACTCATGATTGCAAAGATTTTCGTTTTTACTACCTGGTTCATTAGGAACAGTTCAAGAGCACCTTTCTTCCTTCTGTGGAGCACTCAGGCACTGGAGTTTGGTCACCACAGGGGTATAAACCAGGACGTTGTCCCCGAGGAGCACAGCTTTAGAGCTTTATGCTGCTGTGTCACCTTTGGGACAGGTGGGGACCGAAAAGTAGCTGCATTTGTCACCGTCCTGTCACTGCCTGGGGCTTCTGCAGCAGTTCTGGGCTTCTCCAAGCCTTGGTGGACACCTCCATGAGATCCATCTGCTCTCATTCCAAATCCAGTGGAACTCTCAGCACCCGGGGAGAACACACGTGGTGGTTTCTCCTTCCTGTGTCCTCCAGAAGCACGCTTGGTTCCACGTGTGGGGCCACTGGGATTTTACCTCCTCTCCTCTCTCATGCTGCAGAACATGCGAAATTCATGGCAGCTCCCAAGGTCAGGCAGAGGATGGTCCTGAGAGGTCCTGTTGCTTTTAGCCCATGGTCCTGGTTAAAGAAGAGGGAACGAGAATTGATGGGAGATGCTCTGGCTTGGTACAGAGCAGTGTGTGCAGGCTCTGAATCCTGCAAGGCCTTTTGGACTGTTTATTGCCCTGGAAGCTATTTGAACTTTTCCTCTTCTGCAGAAGGAGCCTGGAGATTAGAATTGCCCTTCGGTCACAGAAATTCCTCAGGAAAACACGTAACCTCTGCAGAATCAGGGCTTTGTGCAACACTGCTCATCAGCAGAGGAAGGAAAGTAAATAATCAGCTTGTTATCTTATTTTAGACAATTGAATTAAAAAAAAAACCCAAACACAAAGCAGCAGGGAGGGAAGTTGAGAGTTTCGGTTCCTGCAAGCTGCAGATTTGCATGGGTTCAGCAGTGACAGATACACGAGCTCACGCTGGGATTGGCTCTGCATCTGCCCCGCATGTGCTGAGGGTGAACCGAAAGCCTCCGCGCTTGCTGGGACCTGAGTGGGGTTTCTGTAACGAGCTGTGGCAGTGGCGGGCGCTGGGGTAACTTCCAGAGGATTTGGCTCCTGGCTCTGAGCTCCACAAAGAGCTGGACCCTGGCTGAAAGACAAAAGGGAGGGCGAACTTTCCGTGCAGCGCGACGAGGGCTCAGCCCGCTGCCCAGGGCTGGAGACTTGCAATTTCTGCCAGGTCTGGCCGTGTGAGGTTGCCTTTGTTTCAGGGAGAGGGCAGGAAGGCTCCCAGCTGTGGTGCTAGTAACAGCCAGGTACCCCTGGTGCTGCTGCCAAGTGATGTCTGGTCTCTCTCAGTGCTTGGGATGTTTGGTCCAGCACAGAGGGGCAGTCAAGCAGGACAAGGCCTGGTCGAGAGCAGATATTGCTTAGGTCATCTTTTTTTATTATTATTATTCTCTAGTCAACCATCTTCTTTTTTTTTTTTTTTTCTTTCNCTCAGTCTTACCTTTATGTACTGTGGGTGAAGATTTGAATGCAGCCTGCTCCCCCCAGGGAATACACTGCCCCTCTGGGACATGTGTCTACGAAGAGATCAGCAAAACCCTGGCGAGATCCTGACCTCTTATGGTCAGCCTTGTCCAAGGCCAGGGAGATACTCATCATGCTACACACCCCTTCTCTTTTCCAGACCCCAGGCACACTGTCCCCACCCCAGAGCTGGAAGGGGGGGAGGATGGCCAAGCAGTGGATTGTGCTGCTCCCACGAAGTGCACCAGGATGTTGTTATCCAGTTATATTCCAGCTGCCTGTTCTTGTCCTGTCCATTGTGGCAAGAGCAGGCTCTGAGCTGGTCCTGCCACCTAATCCATAGCAAGTCTCTGCTTTTCAGTCTGGTCTGGCTCCTTGATCTACTTGCTTTGTGATGTTAGAAACAAGGGGCAGCAGAGGTCTCAGCTGACTTAAGGTTCCCAGACCCATCTTAGAGCTGGCTCAGGCACCAAGGTGTGGAGAGAAAACCCACCCCTGGGCTCTGTGGAGGGTGGTGCCAGGTAAGGCCACTCTGCTGCCAAGCTGGGGAGGAAGAGAGCTGGCCATGCAAGAGATCTGACACCTCCACCCCACAGCAGGAGCTTGGGTTATTTTTCCATATAAAAGAAGATGTGGGGAGAGGAAACTGTAGCCCACTCTTAACTATTCTGATTGCCACAGCGTGCCACCACCCTTCCTCATCACCCACGGGCATTATTTTTAGGGTTTGTTTGCCTCACTCCAGCTCATTCTTTCTTAGGGTGACAAGGACTTCCCTCCCGCAGCTACCCAGGTGGCATGTCAGAAACCACAGCCCTGCCTGGAGAAGCTTCCCCTTCGCCATCCTATCAATCATCTCCACCAGGCAGTGCCGGGAGCCGTGCCTGGGACAGCACGAGCAGGGAGAGGACAAACCAGTGCCCCCTCCGAGGTGGGTGGGGGCAGCTGCCTTTGGGGAGGCCCCATTCCAGCTTGCCTCTCCCAAATCCCAGTTTACCTCCCAGTTTGGCACTGGGGGCTTTTAAAGCATGACTTGCCAACACCCCCTAGCACACTCGCACAGCCAGGGAGCTGGTGGGGAAGGAGAAGGGACAAGCAGCAAACCTTTCTTCAGAGGGTTGAGGGGGCTTCCTGCAGTGACTGGGAGGAGGGATTGCAGGACCCACCCGGAGCCCACAGGACTGGGGCTGGGTGGTGGATGTGTCCCTGCTGTTGATGCAGTTTATTGCAGACCAGTGGCCCCTTCCTCTAATGAGGGCCAGGCTTTTTGAACTGACTTTGTTAGGAAGGTTTAATACGGGGAATGGTCCCGGTGAGCTGTAAAGGAAACTGCTTTCTGTGTCCTGATGGTGAAAGGCATTAAGGTGGGATAAATCCATCCTAGACATGCACCTCTTTTCCATGTCAGGTTCTGTGTGATTTAGCTGGGATATTTGTGGCTGAAGCTGGGACATTGGATGGTGGCTCAGTGGGCTGAGTTTCACTGGTTGAAATTAGGGCTGTAAATTGGACTTTCTGTTTTGTCAAGACTCAGGAACTTCCCTGCATCAGACGTTGCTGCACAGTCACCTCTGAGAAGCAGGGTGAACTGTTGAAAGCGGGGCAGCTTTCTGTGAATCCCCAGTTCTGTTTCGTATCTCGCGTGCTCTGGTCGAGAGCTCTGCTGTCTGCAGGCTGCAGCTCTTCTGCAGGTGAGCCCCTTGGACTCGGGGCAGCCCAGACTCCTGACCTAGTTGTGCTGAATGAGACCTCAAGTTTATTTAGGGAGCCTTGGGTTTAGACTGTTATTATCTAGAGCTGTTCTGTGGTGCCGTGGTCTCGAGATGCTCCTTATCGCTGCTTGAACCTCGGGCCGGATGCTGAAACTCGCCCGGTACTTTCTCTCTAGGGAGAAACCATCAGAGACGTGCGTTGTTTAGTGAAAGCAGAAACGGTCCTCACTTCTGTCACACAAACGTCAAGCTTCTTGTCCTCTGGTTTTTCTTCAGGCTTTTTTTTTTTTTTTTAAGGAAACAACCTTCAAGATCATCAGGTCCAACAGTCTACTAGATATTATCAGGAGCACTAAACCACGTCCTGAAGTGCCACATCTACAGGGGTTTTAAACCCCTCTGGGGGTGGTGACTCCACTCCCCCCAGGCAGCCTGTTCCAAGTCCCCCTACTCCCTACAGTAAAAAATATAATTCCAATTATCCAACCAAAACCTGGCACAACTGAAGCCCATTTCCTCTTGTCCTACCCCTGCTCACCTGGGAGAAGAGACCAACCCCACCTCACTACACCACCCTTCGAGGTCTCCTCTTGGCCTCTGCTGTTCCTTTCTCTTTGATTCCCTGGCTGCAGTAAGAAGACACTTCTTGTGAAGGATGCTGATCATCCCTGTGTGCCTGAGGCATAAAGTACCTGGGGGGGCTGGGAGGAAACGTTCTGCGCACGTTAACCCTGACCTGTTGGAGCTGGACAGACCTGCTCCTCTCAGCTAGGATGGCACCTGCTGCCCTGACCTCGTGGGCAGGTCTCTGGCCACCAGCACCGTGACCACTGCCTCTCGCTGGCACAGGAACGTGGTCTTTTGTTACTGACTTGGTGAATTTATAAAAGAAATGTTACAACAGAAGGACTTTTCGGGTGTGTGCGGCCGTGGAGCAGTGCTAGTAGCTGAGGATGACTGCTCAGTCTGCTGGTGACTTGCTCACTCTCTGGTTCACCAGCAGATGAAGTCAAACAGCTTTTCTTTCCCTACGTCGTTTATTTTACACGCTCTTTTTCCCACAGGGCAGTACTGATGCCAAGCTACACTGATCAACAAGCAGGACCAGGAGGATACGACTGAGCTGTGATGATAGGTACGAGATACATCCCGTGGAGGAAATGAAACAGCAAAAAACAAAGGTTGGTGGGCTTTTTAAATTGTTATAATTTATTTTCCACAAATAGCAAAATACGGTCAGTTTTCAGACTCCAGTGGGGAATCTCAAGTCAGATCTAAGGCCAGTGTTAATGTGATTCACTTGGAAAAGCGGCAAGTTTTTGCAGTCCATTACATTTTCTCAAAGAGCACCCTGCTCTCCGGGTCACCAGTGGCTGGTTGAGGAGGCACCAGGCACAGCTGTCCCAGATGGTGCTTTTAGTAGCTCAATTGTAGGGAAGAAGCTGCAAGTTTTTCCTTTTCTGGATACATCTGGTCCATAAAGACCTGAAGACTTCGGTCTGCGGAAGGGGAGTGGTTTTTATGGGCAGGGGGGCTGGAATTAGATGATCTTTAAGGTCCCTTCCACCTCAAGCCATGCTATGATTATCCAGCAGGAGGTTTAGGTTTAGGGAAGCAGTTTTTCTTGTGGGATAAGTCAGGTGAAGGTGTCTTGCATGAGGAGCTCGAGTTGAAGCAGTGTATTTTCAGGGTACATTCACATACATGTTTAACTTCTTCTGTGGAAAGCAGCTTTACATATATGTCTGTACTTTAAGACTATGTTGTTACTGGTGAAGACAGCTAGGCTGGTCCTGTTCTTGCTCGGGCAGAGTTCTCACTCTGAAAGCAGAATGTGCTTTCTTCTTGAGTCCCAGCCCTCCCCGGGTGACAAGGACACGTCCTGCGACCACAGTTCCCAGGGATTCATCTGTCGGGCACCAGTAAAGGCACCAACAGGCGTTACCTTCTGGGCTGCTTTTCCAGCCCTTCCTTTACATGACAATAATCCGCTGTTCAGCTGCTGTGTTCCTGTCAAGTGCGAGGCCCTGGCAGTGACACCCAGCCCAGGACCGTCCTTCGCATTTGAATCAAACCCCAGCGAACGGCGCCTGGGTTAGCGCTGGCGGCGCGAAAGCAAAACCCACCCTCGGTAGCTTATAAGTGATGTGCAGATCCGACTGAAAGCCAGCTGCTGAAGTCCCTCTGGAAGGACACGCTGGTTGGGCAGTGAGAAGAAAACCCCACGTTCTTGTTTATCTCTGAGGTCAGCGAGCAGCAGCGCAGAAAGACCCCACGCACGCGTGGCAGCCTGAAGGGGTTGGACCACGGGCAGAACCGTAGCCTGAATCCGAGCATTTTTGCCTTAAGAAATGCATCTTAATTTGCCTGGGCCTTGAATCTCTAAAATTCTGCGGATTCTGGCAGCGATCCACTGAAATCCCGTGAGCAGTAACCGTTCCCTCAGCGCAGCAGGGTGAGGGTGACGCGGGGACAGGCTGGGTGGCTGAGTGGAAAATGTGTTTGGAGCACCCGGCTGGGGCTGCTGCAGGAGCACGTTTCTTAGTTCAGGTTTGTGTGCTTGGTGATGGGAAAGAGATTGGTTTTTGGCCACCAACCTGTGCAAAAAGTTTGAACGTGAGCTGTGCTACCTCCCCCTGCGTCAGCCTCCTGCAGAAGCTACGGGAGGCTTTGTTTCCAGGAGCTCTAAAGAACTCAAGTCGATGTGGGGATGGAATAACCTTTGTCACGGGTGAAACACCCGAGACAGGCAGGAGGGAGGTGGAATTTGTTCTTTTTTTGACAAACGTGTGAGTTGCCATGCTATTATACAAAGTTACTGAAGTTAAGTCTGTTGTGTGTTCGGATTTAGTATTGGTTACAGCAATTCCTCCCTCTCTGGGGGAAGGCAGAGCAGAGTTGTGCTGGGATAGGTCACAGCTCGCATCGTGTGTCGGACTGAGCTTGGAGCCTGAGGCTGCTGGTGCTGGTTTGTCCTGAAGACTGAATCAGTGCAAGGGGCACGGCCTCTGTGGGTACAGGAGAGCAATGGGTGGTGGTGTTAAAAGCAACACTCAAAGCAAGGATGATGGTCTTAGGAGTTCAGCTCTAAAACAAGCGATTCTGCTGCACAAACGTCTGTTCCTCTTGGTATTTGTCACTTTTAGGGGAAATGTTCTGTTTTAAACATCTCTCATTTGCACTAGGAAGGACTAAAATGGAGGTGGGATGACACGGTAACTTCTAGACTCACCAGTCTCCCTCTGCCTTGCTTTGCTGTTGCTCACAGCTTTCCTGAAGTCTGTTCACCCATGGGGTATTGCGACAACAAGCACTGCGAGCCGGAGACGGGGAGGCTCCCGGTGTCCCTCCTCCCGCCGCCGTCCCTGCAGCAGTGACAGCTCTCGCTCCGCCAGCGACTCAGAACAGAGGAAGTGCACGGAGCTGTTCCAGCTGGGCCAACGCCTGCCTGGAGCTGGGCTCACGGGGAGAAGGTGGTGGTTGTCTCCGTCTCCATGGCGTAGGAGAACCTCTTGCTCTCGCGGCAGGTGGACAGCTGCCAGAGGCGCTCCTGGCTCAGGCAGCCCAGCTCCTTCAGAAGCTTGAAGAGGTCGTTGCGGAATTTGACGCCGATGAAGGCGTAGAGGAAAGGGTTGAGACAGCATCGGAAGCAGGCCAGAGTGTAGGTCACGTCATCTGCCACGTCGAGCTGCTTGCTCTCCTCGCAGGAGCTGGTGTGGTTGAAGGCTGAGATGGTCTTGGCCAGCATGACGCTGTTGTAGGGCAGCTGGAAGACGATGAAGACGATGACCACAGCGATGATGACTTTGATGGCTTTATTCTTCTCAAAGTTGCGGGCCTGCAGTAAGGTTTTGATGATGATGAGGTAGCAGACAGACATGACCACCAGGGGAAATAAGAAGCCAAAAACCATCTGGGACACTTTGATGCCAGTGTTGAAGGTCTGCAAGTCGTTAGCGATGATGGAACAACGGGGCTGGCTGTCCGAGTTATTCACACCGCTGTGAACCAGCTCGGGGATCGAGAGGACGAAGGCCAGGAACCAGATGAGGACACATGTGACCTTGCTAATGAATATCATCCGGGGACGGAAGCGGTGGGCCGAGGCAGCCTGGACGATGGCAAAGTACCTGTCGATGCTGATGGAGAGGAGGAGCAGCATCCCGCTGAAGAAGCTCATTTTGCAGATGCAGTAGACGGCTTTGCAGGCGAACTCCCCAAAAAGCCAGTGCATGGCTGCACTTGTGGCCCAGAAGGGGAGGGTGAGCAGGAAGAGGATGTCTGCCAGAGCCAGGTTCAGCAGATAGATGTCCGTCATGGTCTTGAGCCTCTTGAAGTAGATGTAGGTGAGCATCACCAGCCCGTTCCCCAGCAGCCCCAGGAAGCAGATGAGGGAGTACATGGCTGGGAGGAAGGCAGCGCGGAAGTTACGGACTTCCTCCTTCTCACACAGGGTCTCGAACATGTTGTAGTCGATGGTGGCGTTGGAGTCGGAGTCATAGTCATCGGTGACGTTGTTCCCGGAGCAGAACTAGAACAGGGAAGAGAAGAAGGGTGTGCTGGGGTGGGCCCCGTGCTGGGAAGGGAGCTCTCAGGAGCGCCCAGCCACAGAGGAGCCCCAGGGAGTTCCCAAGCCGTGGCTCACGCCAGCAGCACGAGCAGAGCTGGCAAAGCCTCCTGGCTGAAAACGCTTCCCAGGAGTACGTGGGGCTTGGGGTTTTCGGGGCTTAGAGTGGGAATTCCATGAGAAGTGTTTAGTGCTCTGCCAAAGGAACACCTGCAGACTCCCAGAGCTGTGGCTGTTTCCAGAGCCTTTCAGGACCCACATAGGCAGCTGTTGGGTAAAATGGGAGACACAACAGACCCTTCAGCATTCCCCTTCCCTCGGCAGGGAGAACGTTTCCTCGTGACCGGCTCTGCTCGTTGGGCATTTTCTAACTGCAGTATTCCCTCCACCCAAGATCTTCCTGTTGCCCACAGCCCCTTCCCACTTGTGACAGTGCTAGAAGCAGTTGTGTTCGTAACCAGTGGTGAGCACCAGCGTCCTTCTGGGCTTCCCAGTCCCGCTCGAGCCCCGTCCCCTGGCGAGGGGTGGGCCCGGCGAGCGGCCAGAGCAGCCGTGAGCAAAGGGCTCTGAGCAAGGACGAATCCAGAGCCTCCCTGGGCTCTTTCCTCTGCTAAATTAAAGGAGTTGTCAATGAGACCGGGAGGAAACGCAGCGAGGGAAGCAGGAAACTGTTCCCGTGCTGGCGCGGACACGTCGCTGGCGTCTCATTCAGGCCCCAGATGTAAGTTCTGATTATTCCTGTTTCATCTTCCTACGCTGCCATAACCTGCGGGGCCGAGAGAGCTTGTGGTATCTGTGCCCTGCTTTTTGTGACTTATTAGCCCCCAGTACCTTCTCTCCACCGCGTGGAGATGAAAGGTTTCCCCTGGATACCTCTGCCTGTTATCACTGAGGATCTTTGCGTGCTCTCCATCTCGGGCAGGCTTGGCTTTCACCACATCCTGCCTGCGACCTGGAGACATGCCACCAGAAGTGAAAGGGAAAAAGGCAGGCTGCAGAACTCTCCCCGCTCTGCTCTTGGTGAGACGGAGCTGGGGGTTGTGGTGTGGTGGAGGTGCTGGGAGTGGGAGCACTGGGGCCCTCAGGAGCGGGTCAAGGTACCGCTCTGTGCTTTGGGTTCTCCTTCCTGCTTCAGGTTTGCTCTGAACATCACTGTGCGTGCCATTGTTTCTATTCTCTCTTTGGTTTTGTTCCTTTCGTTTCTCCTCTGGATTCCAGCACCCCTCTGCTGCCTCACCACCCACCTCTGGGACAGGCCAGGTCCTGGGTGTGAGCAGCTGTGTCCCACACAGCTCTGCAGGGCTGTGGGCGGCTGCTTTTTCCCTGTCAAGAGTCTTTGAGATCTCTCTTTACCCACAACAGCAATGCAGCTGGGTTTCCACAAGGTCGTGTTAACATCTTACCTGAAGAATCAGAGGAAGGCTGAAAACAAGGGTGACCTTTAACTGCTTGCCTGTAGAAGAAGGAGACGCTGTGTTAGTGCTCGAGTGGGGTTTTCCACATGATGCTCAAAATTCGATCATGAGGAAACTTGACCACGAGGAGCCCTGACCATGGGCAAAGGTGACCATGAGCAAACTTGCCCATGACTCTCTACCCTGCAAAGCTCCCCGCAGCTGGGTGAGCCAAACCCAAGCTCACACCAGATACTCTCAGAGCACAGAGGTCTCTGGAGACTGTTGGCTATGGACAGGGAACTCCTGCGCCCGTTTTTATTGCACACATTTTTTTCCCTCGAGCCAGCCAGCAGCCCAGCCCCTGGGCCCCGCCGTGCGCGTGTCACACACTCAACCCACGTGAAAAGCTCCAGCTGTGAGCCCGGGAGATGTGGCCCAGCTGTTCCCTGGCCTGCGGAACAGGAAAGCTCTGCTCCTGGCACGAGAGACGTGGCTGAAGCTGGCGGAAATTTATGGCTCGTCTCTAAACGTCAGCCTTGGCTTCTGCTGCCTTTGGATGTGGAGCTGCAGGATGCTGACAGCTGGGAGGAGGAATTAACTTCAGAGCCAGATGTGATAATGGTGAGAGCAATCTCAGGCAAACAGCTCTTCCTGCTGTGGTTAGCAGAGGCACAGGGGCCAGTGAAAGCTTTCTCGCCGCTCTATTTAAAGCGCACCTACCTCGGGCACTTGCCAAGGAAAGTCGCTCGAGCTCGAAGGTGATCTGGCAGTTGTGAGAGGGGCCTCCCCTCTGCTGGGGCCGGAGCAGATGTGCCCCCCCGTGAGGGGCAGCCGGCCTCAGCTGTCCCGAGCATCCTGCTGCTCATCCCGGGATGTCTCTCTAGGCACCGGCCCGTTCCCTGTGCCACAGCCCCCCGATGTGTCTGGTGCAGGATCACTGAGTGAGCCTGGGGCGGAGGCGGGAGATGCTTCTGGCTCTCAGCTGCCCGTGGACAGTCTGGCTTTCCTCTCAGTGCCTGCTCGTGGGTTTGACCACTTCCTCTGCCCCTCTTTGCTCAGCAGCCTGTTGTACCCAGCTCTGTTCTATTTCTCTGCAGAGCTCCGGCACAGCCCCTCCTGCTGCTCCAGCCTCCTGTTCAGGTGTCACACGGGACCGGGATGAACTGCCACCACCTCAGGTAACTGTGACCTTTATGCCAGCGTCCCTACCTTAGGTCCCACACAATACCATTGTCAACAACACAAAGAGGTGCTTTGGTATCTGTGGTCGGCGGTGCTTCTTTGCACGCAGGCAGTGACGTGTGGGTGAGAGATCCTCGGCCACATGTGGAAACACTCGTGTTTCTCATCTCCTGAGCCTGTCTGTGAGCTTCCCACTATGAATCAGAGCAGTTTGTGCCCCCTTGTTTTCATCTTTTTGACTCATGTAGTGCTGCTTTATGTTCATACACCCCTCAGCTTCCCCGAATCCTGGGAGAATCTGAGCAGCATCATAGTGCAGGTTACAGTCAGGAGCAGAGAACCCTGAAGGGTATGGGGGGAAGCTTGGCTCAAACCTTCTCTCTGTGTCCAGTGCCTTTCACTCTGAGCAGCCCCAGACTGCAGGAGGAGGTTTGGTGAGCGCCTGGTGCAGCCAAATCTCTCCCCTCAAGCTGCTGGTCGAACTTGTGGATATTACACTCGGGAATGCACCGAAAGCCCACTCCACTTAAACCTGCTGGGTGAATTTAGCAAGGCTAGGCTGTAATTGTCCTCCCTGCCCGGGACACGGGTGTGGAGTCCCTGACCTCTGCCAGAAAACCCCAGCCGTTGGAGTCTTTAGTCTTCTGTTCCACTTTCTAGCAGCCTGGCTTCCCAGGACCCCTGGGGGTGGTGCTGACTCTGCCCGTGCCTGGTGATGGGCAACAGTTACCTGGGCTGGCCCTTCTCAGCCAGCTGGGCAGGGGCTGGGGCCTCAGAGGCGACGAGCTCCCCAGAAGGAGCACGAAAAGGAGGCAGGGAGGAGCTGCTCCCAGAGGAAAGGCACCAGGCTCAGGCAGCCCCATGGGTGCACGGCTGGGGTTGCGTTTGCCTCAGCCAAGGAGCAGTGCTGGTGCTGCTCCAGCACGGCCAGCCCAGGACAGTGCCCCCCAGCTCACTACCATCTTCCCCTGCTTTTTATCATCTCCCTTTCGAGCCCCAGGACCAACGAGGGTCTAACGAAGCAGGACTGGCAGAGTGACTCAACTGATCTGATCCTGAAACACTTGCTCTAGAAGTATCATTCTTTTGAAGATCTCTACGCTTTTTTTTCTTCTCTCGGTTGCTGTTTCAAGTGTCTTAAATGTCAGATTATTTTTTCAATATAAAAACCCCAACCTTGCACTGTTTCTTCCCCTGTACCCCCCTCCTAAGCTGATGCATTTGCAAAGGCAAAACCACAGAGGCGACGCAGCCTCGTGGTTCTCCCACAGTCCCCGTGTCTCCAGTTTGGGGCAGACTGGAGCCTCACTTTTCCCTGTAGTGCTCTCAGGGGTCCAGGGCAGCAGAGCAGGGAGCAGAAGCAAAGGAGGTGCAGGGAGGAAATGAGACATGCTCTGGAGTTTAATGGGCAATTTTAGGTGGTTTTCTTTACTTTTTCTTTCTCTCTCTCTCTTTTTTTTATTTTTCTCCTCTAGCAGTTCTCTACTGTGGGTATTTTCCTAAAGTTTTGTTCCTCAAAAAGTTAGACCCCCCCCTCCCTTCTCAAAAGTCCCCACAAAGAGTTGAACTAGAAACCTCAGTTTATAAAAAGACAACAAAAGCCCATTACAGTAACTGAGTCAGGCTGGTCACAAGCCCCCTGTGTCCCCAGCTGGTGGAGCACTGGCTGGCTGTGGTGCTCAAGGGCACGCTCCTGCCCTGCACGACCTGGGAAAAGGTGGAAGGGAGAATGAAGAGCACAGGGGGCTGCTCTCCGTGGCAGGGCAGGGGGCAGAGGGGCCAGCAACCCACCACAGCTTAAACCTCTCCCCACAGACTGAGTGCAAGGGGTGGGATTCCTCCCACTGAACTCCCACCCTTGACACCTGGTTAAAGTGTTTAGGCCCCCTCGGCAGCAGAGGGGGGTTTGTAAGGCACAGTTGGGCTGCCATGGAGCACGTCTCTGGTGCAGTTCATCCCATGCTCTGGCAGAAGGCTCGGTGAGGTTGTCCAGGGTGTCCCAGTTTGTCTGAACCTCTCTCGGCATCAGCAACCACTCTTAAGCAAGATAAAAGCAGCTGCAGTTGCAGTAAATCCCCCCAGGTCTGCCCAGGAAAGCTGCTGACAGTAAGAAATACTTAGTAGCAGAAAATCTGCCCAGAGGAGCAGAAAGAGGAGGGTGAAGGATGGGTGAAACGGGCTGGACAAACAACCCTGCAGAAGGAAGCACCGGGATGGGAGCGGAGGAGCCACCGCAGATGGACAGAGGGAAAAGCAGGAGCTGGGAACGCTGCTTTAGGGGGTGCTGGCAAAGCTGAGTGACCCTGCCCTGGCCAAACCCTCGTGCTGTGTGACTCTCCTGCTTGGCCAGAGCTGCAAAGCCAACGTTTCGGTCTCGAGGGCCTCGGCACATGTGGAGGCAGCGAGTAACCGCAGTAACTATCTCCAGTAACTGTTTGTATCTTTAAACACACACTGGTTTCTGGTGCCTCTGCACCATCACTAGAATAGGCTCTTGGGGAAAGAACCGGATATTTCTGAGAAAAATTAATCATATTTAAAATGGTGTAATGACTATTGGCAGTTAACAGCTCGGTGCCTCTTCTACCCACCCCCTTTCCCCTCCACTCAAAACTGGCAGAGGAAAGAAACCATCACTTTGGGAGTGAGCAGCCCCAGCGAAACGAAGTCACGCTTTTATTTCATGTGTTCCTAGATGTGTTGCAGAAGAAAGCGAAGTTACCTGTCTCCGCCCCTCTTGGGAAATGGTGAATCAAAAGGCAAGATAAGCAGAGATAAGCAGAGATAAGCAGGTTAGAAAAATTCATTCTTAAATCAGCCCGTCCCATTTCCTATAGAACTGTCTGAAACCTGCTCTGCCTGCTGGGTCCCATGGGACCAGCTCCTCCAGTCTGCACCACTGGAGCGTTCTGCACCCCCCGGCTGCTTTCCCCAGGGTCACTCCAGAGGCTGGGAGACCCTGGGCTCCCCATTGCTCCCTCAGCACAGGTCCAGCACCGTGCGCTGTACACACGTGAAGATGGCACACGTGGAACACGCCTCTGCTTAACCCAGAGGCCCCACACAGCCTTCAGGAGGAGACATCTCTGCCTGGAAAGTGGGGACTGGGGCAGCAGACACTCCCAGCATGGTAGGGACCTCTGGAGGTCATAGTCCAACCCCACTGCTACAGCAGAGCCACCTTCTCCTCACAGCAAAAAGATTATCTTAAAGTCACTCTTGTCTTGAAAATCCCTGGTATCTACAGAACCCTGATCCCAAAGTAATCCCTGGTATCTACAGAACCCTGATCCCAAAGTAATCCCTGGTATCTACAGAACCCTGATCCCAAAGTAATCACTGGTATCTACAGAACCCTGATCCCAAAGTAATCCCTGGTATCTACAGAACCCTGATCCCAAAGTAATTTCAGAAAAAGAATCTATGGAAAGTTTCCAGCTTTCAGAAGCTGTCATCAGCTAAGACATTCAGCTGTAAGAAGGTTCCCCTCCTTGAGAAAAAAGACCCTGGAAATCACTAGAAAAACATGCATCAAACCACAAAGACTACCAGTGCTAGAGAAAGAAGTGATTCTTCTCCATCAGTACCAGACCAGCTCGCTGGACGATTACGTTTTTGCATCCTCATCTCTTCCAGAGAGGGGAGGGAGATGGTCCCCATTCCTGGGCTACAATCCGAGGCACTGGTCGGGCACTGGGTGCTCAAATCTCATCTGCAGCACTTCACACAGGACATACCCACAGCCCTGGGAAGCCCAGGGAACTCTCACACCTCACAAATAACTTAAAGCTCTGACACCTCCCATTCATCTGTTCCAAAGCTGGACTCATGACTCCTGGAACAGGCTTTCCTGGGAGGAACTCTGGCTGCTGCCCTATCCCACTCCCCGTCCTTCTTCCAGCCCTGACCGTGCTCTCTGGCAGAGGGGGTGGTTTGTGTTGTAAACCCAGCTGGTTAATCTGATTCTAAGCTAATTTACCCCCTGAGCTGTTGCATTTGTCCCCCTTCACCGTGCTCGCACATCCCGTTGGGATTAGGGTTTGAAATTGAGCGGTACAAAAATAAACCCCAGTAAAAAAGGAATAAATTGTCCAGTCCTAGGGAAAGAGCCTGTGCTGTGTGTGCACATCTTGGACCCGACCCGCTGCTCCTCCTACGGCCACCCACCCACTGAACCTCCCGGAACCTGGTCCCTGGGAGCACTGGGTGTGAAAGAACAACAAATGGCAAAAGAAAACTTGAAACTTCCATCAGGAAACAGAAACAAACTGTCCTGTCCTTCTGGGCTAATGGGATGCCAGGTACCAAAGAGAGGAGGCTTCTCCCACTCACTTGCTCTTCTCAGCTTCTTGATGGGCTGGTCCATGGACCTGTCCAAGTGTCCGGACCCGGGGCTGTTCCAGCTCCAAGCAAAACCAAACCCATCATTTTTGCAACAAAGTTTTGTTGCCGTGGTGAAAATATTCATTAAGAGAGACCATTTGCAAGGAGGGCAGAGCCACCAGCAGACTCAGATGCGCTCGCTCCCAATTCCTTGATTTCATCACCGCATCCGAATGGTGCCAAGGAAATGGCATTTTCTTTATTTTGTTAAGAACAGAGAGGAAAAGGCAGGAATTATATCAGAAGAGCTCATCTGCTCTGGGACAAAACAGCTCCTTGAAATTGCCTCCGAACGTAATTTTATCTGTGTTTGTTTGTTCCTAAAGTCATTGATTTACTTGTAAAGGAAAACTTCACTTTTTAGTGGTAAAGGAGGAAGATGAAAGTCTTTTATACTGTTTCTGACACCCTGTTAAAAGTGCTTCAGCCCTGTGTCACAGGGCATGAGTTTGGGCAGCATGCATCAAGCTGAAGCCAAAGCTGCAGAGCAGGTACTCACCACCATCCATGGTCCTGCTGCAAACAGAGGCGAAGTCACGAGGTGAGCAAGAGCATCGTGCGTCCCAGCGCAGCCTCGAGCGGCGCGGCTCCTGCCAGAGACCCTCTTTGGGAAACTCTGCCTTTTATACTTCCTGCACCTCCGCGAGGAGCTCCTGACACGCCCTGGCCTCGCTGACATTCAGTAGACCCTCCTCCTCCTCCTCCTTCTGGTGCTTTCTCCAGCGCAGGAAAGCCGTGCCTGGTGCCACGCTGCCTGCAGACACTCGGGGTGCTCAGGTGCTTCCTCAGCCGCCCAGCCCGGGCTGCACACGCGCGCTTGCTCCTGAGGCTCAGTAAAATGAAGTGGGTTTTGCCCGTGATGGAAGGGGAAGAGGGAAGAGTCTTCTCTCACTGTCTGTCCTCTCCACTGCAGATCCTGCTGCTTCTGCCAGAGCTCCCTCATCTCCCCTGCCAGACCCCGTCAGGAGAAGGTGTTCAGCTACCACACCAGCAATCGCAGCGTGCGGGGCTGCCGGTGGCCAGCGTCCCTTTGCTCTTCTCTGCACGCAGCATCCTCTCGAGATTGGCAGCAGCTCAAGCAGCAGGTGGATTTCCCCCCCTCTTTCTGCTTTTGAGTGTTTTTGTGAGTCTCAGCACACCCCATCTTCCTCAAAAGGCTTTGTGCTTTTGCTGTCCCACGCCTTCCCCCCCACCACACACTGCAGGCGTTCAGAGAGCAGGACCCAGCCCCGGGGGGAGCTGCAGCACTCTCAGCTCTGGTCTCTGCCTGGACAGGGAGTCACTTTATCCAGTCCTGTTCTCCTCAAGGAACGGGAGCAGCTTCAACAGGGATCAGTGGCTTTCGGTTTGTGTCTTCCCAAGGTGGACCCCCACTCTTGGAACAGACTCCCCTACCAGTAGAAACATCACCAGCTCCTCAGGAGCTCACTCGCCTTCCAGGATGGCTCAAAAGTGTCACCTTGCCCTCTTCATCACCTTCTTGTACTGGGTCAATGCTGTCACTGCATCCAGGACGGATGAAAGAATCACCACAGGCTGGACCCAGCCAGAGCTTACAGCCCCCAGCAGGTTCAAAAGCAGCTGGCACTTCAGGGCTTGTCCTGGTGTTAAACGCAGGTCACTCTCAGTGCTGGAGGAGGGTGGGACAGCTCGGGATGGACCCAAAGGTGCCAGTTCACTGAGCAGGGAACTTCCCAAACCGGCCGGAATGGGAGAGCGAGAACACAGCTCAGGTCATGCTCACGTGGCCGGGAGACACCTCGGGCAGCACTGTTCTGCTTCAGAAACTGAAATAGAGGAAAACCTGCTGGTTTGTTGCCCTCCAACACAGTTCAGCACTGGAAGACCTGAAGATCTTGCTGTTAAAACCAGTGTTAGAGTGGGATGTTCCTCTCTAAATGATTTTGAAGGCAATGTGATCACAGCCAGAGCGGGACCTCAGCAGGACCAGGACACCTAAGAGCCTGGTTCTGAAGCTACAGATCACTCGCTGCTGTGCCTTCAGCACCAGTCACTTCAACCTGGAGCCAGATGTTTCATTCCCTGGCTCCCTCAAGCCCAAATTAAATATACCTGAAGTAGAGGAACTTGTGGCTGATCTCGGATCCTAAACACCCTTCCACAGTCCCCAGCCCTCCTTGGACATTACACCAGCCCAGATGTCACCTGGAAACCTTCTTGGTCTTTCCCTCTCAGCAGGCCAGTGCCACGGTGGTTCCGATCCCCTCCTGGGGTACTTGGTGTGCAGGATGCTGGGGCTTGAAGACTCAGGTTTCTGCCTGGAGTCACCTGCTCTTCCCCCAGCTCTCCCAGCACATGGCCCTGGCTCTCCCAGCACGCTCACTCCACCTGTTCTCGGCAGGCCTGTGCCCTTCACATCTCTGTGACTATTTATTGCTCTGAGTTCCTTTGTTCAGCGCCCCGCCGGGCAGGTACCGCTGCCTTTGAGAGCTCTGGCTGTGAACCACTTCCGCGGAGGAGAACGGAGATGAAAGGCTCCTCTCAGGTACAGGCAGAATACCTAGAAGTGGTGGGTGTGAAGCCTTTGAACACGGCCACGGTGCTGCCTGCGGGAGCGGTGGGGGCAGAGAGATGGGCACCGTCACCCAGAGGGGTCTGCGCTGCTCCCGCCGCTGCTGGAGAGCGGGGCAGAGCCCGGAGCTGGCGTCTCTCTGGACCCAGACCCGTGGTGGCCGGAGCCAGAGCCGGCGAGAGGGAGCAGGCAGAAAGCAGGCAGGTTTGCAGGTTCTTCTCTGCACATCCTCCCAAGCTTTAACTTCAAAGTTTTGGTCCCTGCCAAGTTCCGTGTTGTCAGAGCCAATTTAAGCAAATTGCTTTTAAAAAAAGAATGGGAATATTTTAAAATAAACAATTTGCTGTGACCGTGTGACACTGAACCTTCTTGTACAGTCATGTTCAGGACCTCGGGAGTTCTCAGAGCACTATTAAAGCTTTGCCTGATGTGGCTGTGTGCATCTGTGCTCCCTTTCACACCTTAGTGATGCTCTTTGCCACCCTCCCTGCAACACGTGTGCCCCAGGAGCTCTCTTGTGCTAAACTGAGCAAACTCCTCTCTGCACTTCTCAGCAGCACTGGGCTGAGCCATGCCCGAGGAAGCCACACGGTGCTGTTTGCTCCCCAGAGCACATTTATTACCCTAAAGTTAAATGAACTATTAAAAAGCAATAAATAAATCAGGTTACCAGGTATTTTCAGTCTTGTGTTAGAACCCAGGTTACTCTGCTCACCTCGGCTGCAGGAAGTGTGAAAATTGGTGACTAGAATGTGTTGCCCAGGTCGCAGCACTCGAGGTAGATGACAGTTGTTCAGCAGTGTCACTTCTCAAAAGAAGATGCAGTTCCTAATAAATTACACAGGAAGTTTAACTCAGAAAGAAAGATTTTTAGCTCAGGTTGATTCCACTCAAACTAAAACATTGAATTTGCTGACCTGATTCAAGACACATAATAGTGAACTGATTAAACTGCAGCTCATCCAGCAGTGAAACACCTCACAGGAATCTGTCTCCTGGGTGTGGAATTGGATTTCTTGCAGTCTGCCCTTGGGCCAAGTCCCACAGACACCCCAGGACAGAGAGGATCCTGGTTCCTGGCAGGACCAGTGCCTGGCCAGCACACACGGGCTGTATGATCTTAGAAAGCAGAACTCTGGAGGCTCTACCACCCTCCAGCGAGGTGCAGCTCACTCAGAGCAGCACAACACGAGATGTTTCAACAGCCTGAATTCAAAGCCTTCTTGTACATCCCACTAATTTCTCTGTAAGCGAATCAAAATGGAAACAGGCTTCAAAATACCACTTCTCATGGGGGGAAAGTCCGCGCAGTGGGACCCAGCTCTGCCCACGGCCGCCCCAGACACCACCCCCAGGGTGCTGAGCAGGAGCAGTTTTGGGC
>VWZY01002380.1:72332-149198 GCA_013399075.1 Chloroceryle aenea
GCGGTCGGAGGCCCAGAGGCCTGTGGATTGGCCGCGCGGGGGGCTGCCGGAGACACCCTGGGTTACAAAACCTGCATTAGATTGCAACTCCAAATCAGACTGACCATCCCCGAGGGTGATGAATCCATAAGTACACCGGGAGCAGTGAAATTGTCTTAGAACAGTTTCTTGGAGACATTTGTGAAGGTATCACACGTAGAGGTAAAAAGCTTGCAAAGACAAACCACAGTTCACCATGTGGCTCTGAGTGCTGGAGGAAGAGGAGGATGTTCCCATCTCTGCATTCAGCGTAGGAGTCTTTTAGACAGAGAAAATCATTCAAGTGACTGAATTAACTGTGAGAACGTAAGTTTGGCATTGAGATGCTGTCACGTGGCTGATAAGGTGAATTTCTGGACATCCATAAAGGAGGATTTTGGTGGATCTGGTGAAAGTGACAGCTGAAGGAAAGCTAAATAGATGTTGATGATGAGAGAGCAGAAACATCTGTGCTTTATTTGAATGGAAAAAGATAGATGATACCTACCTAACCCAAAAGGATTCCCAAAAGAAAGGGAAAAGAAGAAAACCTAGATGAATATGATACCAGCTGGCTGCAGATTAGACCCACGTCTTCCTTATGCCAACAGTTTGTCAAGCCCAGTTTGCTTTAATTTTTAAATAAGCACATTCAATAAGCAAAATAGACAAGACCTCTTCCCTCATCAGCCTGCAGTGAGCTGTCTGGCCACAGTGGAAATGTGTTGCTGTGCAGCATGATCATCGGTGACTTCAGTTTGAATGTAAGACTTGAAAAGATTCCTCAAACAGCCAAATACTCAGCTCTTTAGTCTCCACTTTCACATGGGCAGAACTTTAGTGAAGAAAAGGTGAGAAAATACTGTTCAGAGGTAAAAAAACCCTTGTTTTTTTTTCGCTAGTTTCAATGACTTTGTGCATTCATCTCTAGTTTATTGATAACATGGTTTTGCTGATAGTGTGAAAATGCATTAAATGCTGATACCATTTAAATCGAAGTTTGTGCAGCTGATTGAGATATTGTTGGTGTTTGCTGTTAGTCTCTTTCCATGCTAATTGTTCTGAATCATTAGATGTGTTTTCAAAGCCAGCAGTGTATTCCTTACTTTGGTTTATGGGTTTTTTTCCTTTCCTATTTGCCCAATTTCCATGTTGTAATAGTGACAGTTTTTTGCCTGTGTACACTTTGTAGTACACTATATGACCTAGGTAGTTCTGCTGATTTAATAAGATTGTTTGTAGTTCATCCAGAGGAGGTTTGAGATGGCTGGCTCTTGTCCAGCTGTTTTCTTTGTAATGAGAACATCTCTTCGTTGAGCAGTGGGTTGAGAAGATGAAACTCATTTTAGGCCAGACATTTGCAGTTAGATGGCAGGGGCTCAGCTGGTCTGAATTTAATCAGTGGCACAGAAATGAAAAATTCTTTGCCGTATGATTACGCTTTAGCATTGCATTTGTTTAATTCAGCTTTACAGTGACCTGAAATCAGGATGAGATGTTACTGTGACTACTTCTTTTTCCTGTGCTCGTGTGGAGCTGACTCTAGTGGGAGTTGGGGTTCTTTATGAACAGAAGAGTAAGCTCCTTCCATTTGAAGAGATGGGATTTGTGAACAGTGCAGAAGATATCTGCGTGTTGGAAGGGGAGAGAAGGGAGTTAAATCCAGGATGCACACTTGAACCAGGTCTAGGGCAGCAGCAGCTTTTAAAGCAGCTGATGAAGTCGGGGTTTGGAAGACTCCCATAAAGAAAATAGTCTTGGACACACAGCAGTGGGCTGCCCGTGGAATGTTGTGTGTTAACAAAGCAGCTCTTAAACTGCAGTCTTTATTATTATTTTTTTCCATCAGGTTTCATGATCATAGAACAGCCCCACTGGGCTCACAGCAGTTGTTTCAAACTCAGACAGAAGCTGTGTGTTTCGTGAGCAGTTGACTCGGGTGTTGAAGAATGACAACTTGTGCGGGGGAGTAAATCTTCCACCACAGGACAGCTCTGGATGGACTCCTGTGCTGTCACTGGCCTCAGAAACCGTGCGGCCAGGCTGTTGTTGGATAAAATAACATACATGAACAATGTTCACATTTTTTTCTAGTTCCCAGACAATAGGCACACAGTAATTTTTCTCTTCTAAACTCTTACGGAGGTTGCGTTGCAAGGCACAGTCAGATGTGTGTTCTGTACTAGGCTGGGTGAGATTTCTGTCATTAGGGGAAAAAACATTGAGAGTTACACCAGGGAAGATTATACCCCAGGAAGTACCATAGGTCAGAAAATAAGCCAGACACCCCCTGCTTAGAGAAAAAAACAGTGTCTGTGAGTAAGATGCTTCCATCCTTGTTTCCTTAGAGCTGGCAGTACCTTCCACGTGTTAGCACAGTGATTTTTCTGTGCCTGTGAATGAGGAGGTTTGCCTTGGCACTTTTAAAGATACAGGTCTGAAGTGTTTGTTAAGTATTTGACTGATATTTACCTTTGCCTGTCAGTTTATCTTTTCAATTGTAATCTCTGCACACCAGATGTTGTCTCCGTTCTTTCCTGGGCACTGCTCAGAACAAAGGACTTTGGATCTCCTCAGGGTTGATGAATTTAGTAGAAAAGGAGAAAGTTTTACTACATCCTATCCTAAAGATTGTTAAGGAATTTGTGTCTTTCTATTTGTAGAGAGCTTAGAAAACAGTTGGCTGCAGTGCTACAGACTTTCTATCTACAACTTTTATTTTGTATTTCTATTTGTACTACTTTCCTTTCAAGGTACACACATTAAAACTCACAAAACATGCATGGGCAAACTCAATTTTAAGACTTTTTTTATTGTAGTACTATCGTTTACTTTGGTAAATTTGTATCCCTGTTTAAAGTGCCTTGAAGCAATTAAAACTTAGTTTAAATTCAAGTATTGTAAAATGTACAGAGTATAAGCACAAAAAAAAAAGCTGCATAGTGAAAATATTAGAGCAGGCGAGTACATTCAGGATGCCAAATACTCAAGTATTAACACCACCAGATCAGAATTAAGGTTAATGATAATTAGCCAGCTTCATACAGTAGATACAGACCCGTGGGCAATATAAATGCAGTGTGCTTACCATTAACAAAGGGTAGAAGCATGAATTAACACGGGAAGAGTTTGTAGTATCAGTTTTTGGAACACATGCCGTAAGTCATAAGGCAAATACCAACACTTCAATGAATCCTTTACATGCTGCTGTGAATCCAGCAAAGATGGTACGTGGCTTTTCTAGGCCCCGAGCCCCTGCAGTCCTGGTGGGTTTGGTGGGAGTTGGTGACATCTGTGTCTCTTAAAAATCTTCATAGACAATCATTCTAGTCTTAAGACAATTTTCTTTGAATTTTTGCTTGCAATTTGTGTCATTATGAAGAGGTGTGAACACATTTGTATGCCCGGTTGGGTTTTCTTCTGTGTACAGATGTGCTATCCCATAGTGTATTTTTATTTGCCCATAGCTACTTTGAGTAGTATTGGGGGATACTTAATGGGTGTGATAGAATTTTACTTTGAATAGGTAGCCCTTGTATTGTCCATTTCATTTGAAGGAGTAATAGTTGTACCCTGGTGTAAGGGTGACGTGAGCTAGAGGATCGGTGTAACTCACTACAGTATTTACATGTCACAATGATGTATATGTCTTATATGGTATGCCAGGAGAGGAGTTTGTTGAAGATATTTTAATCCACACTGTTAAAGTAAACACAAGTAATTAAATACCAGCATTTAAATGGCCAGTTGCCTCCTTGCATTGGAACAATTAAAGGGTATCATTTTACTCACTGTGGCTAAGGAAGTTGTAGTACAGATTGTGGGCACCTAAGACAATGATGGGTTTGCAGTGGAAATTGCTGCTTCAGAATGGGTGGACCCACATGGCTACAATATGATTGGTTTGTTACAATACCTTTAGAAATGCGTGTGTAATTACGTGAGGAAAAGACATCTTTGCTCAGTTGTTGACTAAAAAAAAATAAGAATACTAGCCAGTTTTAAAAGGAAATTCCTTGTTGATAATGTATGCTTTTTAAGAGATCTTTCTGTGCAACTTTTGCTGTTAGAAAGTGTTGTTTTAAAACCTATTTGAAGAAGTATGACAGTTGTGATGTAAATGACAAGGATTCATCAGTCATTGGATAATTAAGAGAATGGAATATGCATTTCTGATTTCCAAGGAGAGAAAACAAGTCCTCTTTTACAAAGGCAGAATATGTCCAAGTATAAAGTTACAGTTTAATTTTTGTAATATTTGGTGAAATTCTACAAAACAACAACAATGAGAAAATTAAACGGCTGCACCCAGAGTATAAAACTAGTAGAGGTTGGGTTTCTTGGAATCTTCTCCCTGTCTGTTTTAAAAGTCCTGTCAGTTTTCACCGTATCAATCAAAGTGCTTGGTAAGGTTTTGTAGTTGTAGCCAGAGAGCAGGGAGTCCATCTGCTGTTTATTTCCAGAGCCTGTTGGAGGTGAGCTTTGGGTTAATTTGCTGGAGGTTAAGGTTTGATGGAAGGAATACTGCAAGATCTCCTCATTACCAGCCTGACTTCAATGTCGGGAAGAGTCTTCTTTTTTGTGTGGAGACATCCTTCATCCGTTGCTGCTAGGTGGAGATCAAAGCGCAAGGACACGGATTTTTTCCGTAAGCGAGGGTTGTCCTTAAAGAAAGAACCTTCCCATTCTTTAATGACTTCATCCACTTTTTCTGTCCTGAAACAGTAAAGCAAATGCATTTATAATACGAATGATGTACTTCAGGACTGCTTTTATAATGTAGAAACTGCAAAATGAAGTGTCAGGTTACTTGAGCTGGATTCTGAGACACTGGAATGTTATTTTTTCTGCACAGATTCATTCTGCAGAAAAGCTAAATAAAGGGCGAGGGTTCATTATGTTCTTGTTTCTGTACTTTTAAGTAGACGCTGATCCAAAACCAATGCTCCAAACACACAGGCAGTCTGTTTCCAAGGAGAAAGTTTGGAACCCAAGCTCAAAAACTTTGCAAGAAGCCTCCACACTATAGTGGGCAGGACAGAATTCCTCCTTCCCAAAGCCTTCAGAAGAAGGCGGAGAAAAATCTCGCTTTGATCCAATGTAGATCTACTAAATTAGAAAATAAAACCAGGGCAGAAGTTAAAGAAAGAAAACAGAATTGAAAACACCAGCAGACTCAGTAATGTTTAGGCACCTGGATCCTTTTGATTTAATCCTTCAAGTGTGTCAGAATTGGGATCTAAAAGTCTGACTGGTAAACTGCACCCAGCCCCGTAGCCCCGTGCAGGTCTGAGGCTGTGGGAGATGAACAGAGCTCGGGTGTGAGGATGAGTGTCAGGATGGACTGTGCGTGGTGAACAAGAGGGTGGCATTAGTTTTTAATTGGAATTTGTACATGTTTTCATCAGCTGCTGACAGTTAGGTGTCGGAGACATGGTAACGTTAAATGGCAGGCTACAGAACAGCTTAAAGAGCAGCAGAAAAAAAAAAGAATGAGGCAATCCAGTGCTATTAAAGTAATTTAAGGTGAGTAATCCATACTAACAGACTTTCACATGTCCACTTGGGAGCCAAGCTCTCCCTTCCCTGGTCGGTAACTGGGGCAAAGCAGGAGTTTCCAAACAGCAAGTTAGAGCAGCCAGGCCCGAGTCTGTGTGCATAAATATGCCCCAGAGGGACTTCACTAACATGGTACAGGCTCCTTTGCTTTCGACCTTACTGGATGAATTATTCATGGTTTCATTCTTAACAGAAACAGAAATTACAAATCAGAAGCATCACCATGATATTATTAGCTTCTGAAGTAAATGCTAATAAAAAGAACTTTAAAATTTAATGCCCTGTTAAAGCATGCCGTTCGATTTTCCTCCAAGAACTAGCACTGTTATTCTGGAGCTCCTTGGCTGATATATAACTGATACTAATCAAATGAAACCTCAAAGCTACCCATGTGTAACTCCCAACATTTGCTTTCAGTCGTTACTTTGTTAAATTCAAGTTTATCTTACTGTACAGTGCCATGAGCTTCAGCACTTTCCTTCATCATATTTCCATCTAGGATTGCTTGTTTTGTCATCAGTTCCACCTTCTCAGCCTTATGCTTCTTGACACCATCTGTAAAAGAACATGCAGATGTAGTAGGCCTGCAGAAGAGGAAGGTCAGGGTCGGGGACCTGGAGGTAATTTTCCTCCTGCTGCACTGGAAGAAGATCCTTTCCTAAGGGAAAGTGTCTGAACTCACTCGAAGGCAGTGTAAAGGCAATCTTGCTAGTGGAAGGCTTTTTGTCATCCTTCTGGTGGGGTACAGAGCAACGAAACCTGCAAAACCAGAAATTATTACAGTCATCTGTTAATACTGAATTACCTTAATCCAGAACTTGATTTATTAGCAGCTATAAAAAAAATAAAATATGAGAACCATGAGAAGTTCTGACTGTGGTAACTGTTTGGATTTCTCATTCCGAGTATAGAACTGAAGAAAGTTACTGAAGAGATCTGTGCAATTCATTATTTTCAGACAATTTTTAGCTAGTTTGTTGTGTGCGAGGAAGACTTAATGTCATAAATGCTGAAGTTAAGTTTCAGTGAAAGGATTTTATACTGCAGTTTTTTATTTACAATGCTGATGATTATTTCAGTGAGAAGTTTTGTAATGGAAGATAACTCTGAGAACTTTAAACAAGTACCTGTTCTCCTCTTGCTCAAGCAGACTGCGATATGTTGCTATCTCCTCCTCCAGCTTCATCCTGGTGTTCAGGAGGATTTCATGCTCTTGAAGCTGTTTCTCAATTCCTCTTCTCACTTCCAGCAGGTCTTTCTCTAAGCATTCGATCTCACCTTCTAAATTTCGTAGCTGCATGTGGTACTGCTGCTCTGTGGCACGCAGTGAACGTTCCAAACCCTTTTCCTGTGAATTTTAACTCATAGTTTAAGGTTCAGAAAGTATATGGGTAAAGATACATCTCATTAACAACCTCTGTATTTTTATATCAGTTCCTTTAAGAATATTCTTTAGGAACAGGAATAAAGCTTTCAAGATAACACATTTGCTGAGAAATTTTCCACAAAATCTGTCATAATTTAAGATAGGATCAAAAAATGTAGCTGGCTGTTGTACCAGCAATCCACTACTATGGATTTTACAGACCTGTGCAATATCCAGCTCAGTACTGTGTGAAAACAGAGTGGTCTCTGTGCTCTTGTAGCTCATCTCTTACCACATTCAGGAATTTGCTGGCATAGTTTATCAGGAAGGAATTGGTAAATTTGGTTCACAGACTGCAAAAAAGCTATCGACCTGATGTGCACTGGTTATGCAGAATGGCAGGAACTTGCTGAGGGAGTGGTATGCAAAGAGAAGTTTGGCAGGTGTGAAAATGTGAAACCCCGTGCCTGGGAACGGCGATTCCGAACCAAAGTGCGGGATACTCCTGAATGGGAGCACGAGGTTGGGATTGCTGGTGAGCTGGTCTCTGACTGGCAGCCCGCCACAGCCCTCCGTGTTTCTGTGCGTGTTGCATTTCTGCTGTACAGTGAACGGGAAGCTGAACTGTAGGATAGTTTACAGCAAGAAAAAGATCTATTTTTGTTTCCAGGAGATTTGTTTCATTTCGTGATGCTTACCACAGCGTGGAGAGATTCAATTTCAGTCTGCATGTGGTGCCACTGCCGCCTCGCCTCACAGAGTTCTGCCCTGGCTGCCTTTAATGCTTCTGCATCTTTGTCCATTTTTTTAATCGTAGCTTCTTCTAGCTACGGGATGTATAAAGCAGATAAAAACATTTTAAAATATTCAAATAATGAAGATAAAATAGATACATGAAAATACCTGGTTGGATTTTTGATGAATGAGTTTTGATGAGTTAATGTTTTCCATACCATGTAGATGGGAAGCCCTTACCCTGCTCTGTTCGGTGGGAGGTCGTTTGTATTTGTTACAGAGGAGGTCCCAAACAAATTAACCACTTGTATTGAGACTTTATTCACCTCTGAATAGCCTTAACTTCATGGGAATTGGAGGAATTGCAGCCAGTTCAAGCTTCCAGGTTTGAATAAGGTTCTTAGGTTTTAATGTATTTTTGATTTCTAAGAGCAGCTTTCTAGAGAGGGAGACCCTTTGAGTGGCTGCATGAGTGTACCACGATCTGCAGCTGCTGGCTTTGACTGATCTGGGCATTGACTGGGTCTCACACTGGCGGCTGAGAGCAAGAACCCCCGCTCATTTAAATACAAATTCATCTTTATCCAAGCCTGCCACTTCTCCTTGTCTTCTGAGGACTGGTTATTTAAGATTTACCTATCACAGAAAGGAAAAACCCCACTGTATGGGGGTCAGTTACTTTAAATGTGACAATTCAGAAGTGAAAGTGCCTGTTCAAAGCTTAATCCTGATGTAAAATAGTATTTGAGATAATTTAACTTCCAGAGTGCTTGTTTTGCTTGCGGAAGTTACTTCTCCTTTTTGCTTCTGAGTTTTACTGCAAGTGGTGAAGGTCCCATAAGCACTTGAAACCATTCATGCTGGTTTGCTATTTTACTGCTTTATTTAGGTTCTCATGATGCCAGCAACTCTAAGGAAATAAACTCTTCAATTCAGGTCCCATGAAGCAAGTAAAATAAGTTTCTCTTCCCCCACCCTGTAACATACTGACCTATTGCAATTTTACCATGCTGTTGTTTAGGTGAAAAATCGAGGTTTGGCTATTCCACAAGTGAACACTCAGTAGCCTTTGCTTACCCTTTTTTGCCTGGGTACTGCAGAATTTATATGACAAGATTATAAAAAATATACATCGGCTGCTTTGTGCCAAAATCAACTATTAACTTGGCTTAACTACGTGGTTTATAGCTGCTGGGGGTCACCAGGGTACCGTGCAGATCAGCCAGGCTGCAGAATTCGTCTGGCCTGGGGCTGAAATAAAGCTCCTGCATTTCTGTGACACCGAAGTAGTACAACAAGGTGATACAATACCCAATTTTCACCCTGGATTTCTTGATGTCTGATGGTCCAAAATTGGTTTGCCATTTTATTTCAAAGTTCAGTTGGGGGTTAGAGATGGTTTGTATGTAAATCTACAACAGCAGCATTGTGTGCTGATAACATTTAATCAATCCATATGAAAGAACAAATTACATTTGCTGAAGAGTACGACAATATAAAATAGTTCCTGAAAAAGGCACAGTTTCCTTTAATATAGGTGCTAAAAATGGTAACACTTTCTGTATATCAATGGATTCTTCACGCTGCCTTTGATTCGCAAGATTCTCTCTCCCTCTGGGATAACTGCCCGGTGCTAGAGGTTACCATGTTACAGCACATGCCAGCATTTTTAAATCACAACAATATCCCTGTGGCAGGTACAGAAAGACATCCGGATGAATTACACAGCATTCGGTTAGTGTGAATTCCATCCCCTCGACCAAATCTAGTTCCGTATCTTCTAGTTCACATCCTACTGCAGTAAAATCCAAATCCCTTCCCCAACAATATGCTGCATTGAAAAGGAAATACTGTACCTCATAGAGGCTGAGGGAGGAATTGTACAGACAGGGATTGTCTCCTTACTCTGGCAGGTGCGTGCCTGTGTGCGGTCATTACCTGGGTCCTTGCTGAGATGAGGCTCTTTATCTGATTTCTGGTGAGGAGCGTTTCATACTTGGCCCTGATCTCATTGAGGAGCCGGGACAGTCCCGTTCTCCTCCCATCCTCCACCTTGGCCAAGCCGGCCGTGGCGATAGGATGAGGATGAGGCGGCTGCTGCAGAGCCCTCGCTGCCTGCAGGGAGAGCAGGCAGGCGCAGGCAGGGTTTAAAGCTGCAGAGCGTTATTTCTGAGCAAGCGCTGGGCGGTCAGAGGCTTCCAGTCCTTCCCAAAAGCCCCTTCAGTAAAGCAAAGCTCTGTCGCTTTTGCAGCGATTATAGTAATGATTCCTGAAGTGCTGAAATGAATACAGGCAATGTCCTTGTGGTTTTGTAACGCCGTGACTGTGTTTTTATAACCTCAGAAATGTGAGGTTAAGAGATAGAAAGCAAAGGACTAACTTAGAGCTGCATAGCATGAGAATGCAATCCGAGAGGGGAAGGGAAGGGAGCAGCTTCCCAGCAGCACACCTGTACTGGTGCTGCTGCTGCTGCTGGAAGGTGCTATCACTGGGCAGGTTTTTAAGGGATGTTGCAGAATTTCCACCCTTGGAGGTTTTTGAGAGCCGAGGTGAAGCATCAGGTGGCTGAGCTGGTCTAGTGCCTGGGACTGTCCCGCTCGCAGGAAGAGCTGGGCTCCTGGCCATCCTCACACCCAGCACTGTGGTGGTTTCAGGGGCAGAACACAAGAGGCAGAGGAGCCTGGTGGTGGTAACAAACTGGTGGTGGTAACAAACACTTGTGCCCCTTGTGCAAGGGATTTAGCTCCTCTTGTGCAGAGTGGATCAGCCCTTCAAAGGGAGCTAACTGCGGTCAGAAGAGCGTGTGGTTTGTCTCTGCAGGGCTCTGCAGCGTCTCTGCCCTGGGCTGGTGGGTTCAGGTCACAGAATGCACACCGTGTAAGATTCTTACACCTCTCCTCATGGCTACCAGGGAGATAGAAACTGCAAGGTGTCTGCTGGGCTGCATTTCTGCAAATACTTCGTTTGCTGGCTCGCTGTAGGTACTGTGTGATCCCAGGGGTCTTGTCTGCTAAGGATGGCTCGTAACTATTTTTCAAAGTTTTTTTAGTAATGTGCTAGATATATAGTAAAAAACTCAGATTTCAGTAAAATCAGTCATTCACTAAGTGGAAGGCACTTTTAGGCTACAAATAAGAATATACTTCAGTAACATGAGGAAAAAAACAGTGAACTTTTACAAGACACTTGTCTTTGTAGAAGTCAAAGTATTATGCCTCTTGATATCTTCCTTGTGTGCATAAGGGTTCCTTGTTCTTGTCTCTGTCCGCTGGCACGGGCGAAAGGATCCCGTCTTCTGAGTTTATTTTTCTTAGCTGGCTGTTTTTCGGCTGACCTGGACTGAGATGAGAATGTTTTGTTGGGCACTAGCTTTTCTACAAGTGCCATAGTTATTCTAGTTCTGTGTAGTTCTAAAATGAAAATATTGACAGTGTTTTTCATTGATGGTAGGAGAACAGTCACCGAGTAAAAGCATCAGGAATCCATGGAACAAACACAAGATACAGCACCTCAGGGCACTGTTATAGGAAGAGCTTGTGTACTTAAGCAAATAAGAACTCAAAGTGTATCTTCAAATCTTTTTCTTTGTGTTGCAATGCTGATTGTTTACAGTTTGCTGTCCATTCCCGGGACTCAGAACCACGTCTGTTTACATCAGGAGGGGTCAAGGCTGTCTGGATCTAGAAATGTCTGTGCTTGACATCCAGTCTAGAGCTCTGCAGGGATGTTGGGATGGGTCCCACAGACCAAAATGTATCTATCAACAAACATCTATGGATGAATTCAGATTACCAGATTGCCAGTTGATACAATTTTTAAAAGCCTTTAGAGAAGAAGTTATCACTAAAGCTTTCTTTTTCTGTCTCTTTTTTCCCAGCTACACAGGGAACATCTGGCTACAAGATCCCTGACGGCTAAAGGTCAGTAGTTGTAAGCAATTGTTTCTTAGTAGGATTTAGGTAATTTTGAATTCTGTCTACTTTCAATGCTCCTGTTTTATTACGGATGTTAGAATTCAGTTAACTTTATGGTTCGGATACTGTGCAACAATTACTTGGATTCTGGGATTATTTGGATAGTGTGGTGGTGATGCTTTGGCCGGCCATTGGTGCTTTCTCACCAGATGATAGCTGGAGTGCTGTCTAGATTTTATATACATCAGAACTGCACCCTAGGCCATTTGAAGTCGTCTTTTAGATGCTCAGTTCAGGATTAATGTGTATGTAACCTACATGATTATTCAGTGAAAATCAATATTTAGTGATGTAGGGAATCTCAGTTTCACAGCAGCCACATTTGTGGTCCTTGAGGTGTGTACATTATTTCACGTTCCTTCGTGTAAAATTATTCTGGAAGTGTGTATCTCTAGGGAAGAAGACCAAAGAGGTATATGTTTCTCTTCAAAGTGAACGGAGAGACAGTGTTGATAATGGAAAAGATGATATGGTTCAGGTTTATGTGTAGGAGAGAAAGATGATGTTATGATTCTACTGTGCTGATTTAGTTCTGATTATTGTGTTAATTACCTGGCTTTTGTTGGCTTGAAGCTGAAAGGGGAAGAAATGCTGGTGGTGGGTTTTCCTAATGGCAAAATGGAAGCACAGGATGAAGTCTGTGCTCCCACTAAACCTCCAGTTGGGGTCAAGTGTTGAAGAGATGTGATGGAACGTGCACGTTGTTTATATTCTAGAGACAGCAGCGTGCATGTCAGAGGTCCAGTAACTTCCTTGTCGTGTCTGAGAATCACACACAATTCGTCGGCATTTTGGCTTAGGTGTAAAGGGCCAGGGGACTGGACTTTGGTTCCTCGTTTTGTTTTGTGTGAGATTCCTTTCTGTAGCACATTGGAGTTGGCCACCTGGAAGCCAGGCTCGTGTGGTGCTCCCACCAGATGGCAGCTGGGACCTGAGGCTGCGTTGTTCTCTGCCTGGAACCTGCAGGTCCCTCCCTTTCCCCTGCACTGCAGCCTCTGAGATGGGTTGTTCTCTTGGCAAACGCTTCCCCCTTAAACTGAGACCTTTTAAGGATAAGTTAGCAGGAATTCCTTTAATCTGACACTTACATAGTGTTTTTAATGTGCACATCTTCTAGCCCTGGATTAATTTCTTTAAATGAAAGGGGAGCATGGTACCACACACAGTGTATGGTGAAGCAAGGTACCTGACCAAACGTGCGTATGGGTCAGGGGCTGCAGTCCTCGATGGAGAACAAAGAGAGACTAAAATCTTAACGCTTGCTGAGTCCTTTTTATTAGTCAAGAAAATGGGAACATGAGGTTAGAATGGCAAGACTGTATTTATTAATTACTAAAAATTATTAAAAAGCACATCTACTTAAATGCCATATTTCTAGTAATTGAACAAAGAATGCTCTATTTAAAGAACACCCTGAAAACAATACGGGCAATGCCAATATACCAAAGCAGCAAATATATCGTGTGACTACTGAGAATGACAACACAGGCTTTGTTTTATCTGAAAGAATCTTCCCAACCGATCTACTCTTATCACTTCCTACAAAAGAACAGAAATATTTATCCATTTTGCCTTTGAGAAAACATGGAGTAGAGGGATCCTTTGCAAGATCCTATTGTGCTCTATATCTTCTCTTCAACTTCCTTAACGTGGGATGCAACAACTTTTCCATCTACTACTTCTTCGACAATTGTCTTGATCTTTCTAGTTTTGGTAGGATCTAAATGTCATAAACAAACAAAGATATTGATCACAGTGTTAAAATTTACAAGCCAGAGCAGCAGGTGTATATGAACTGTTACATCCTTTTCCTTTCTAACTGGCTTCTTGTTACCATGAACTCTGGGCCGTAGTTAAACAGAACAGCATGTGTTATTTATAAGCAAGACTTTAGAAACAAAATCTTATTCAGTCAAGTGTTACCTACCTTGAGAAGAATCCAGTGATTGTGTTTGTGATTTGGACCCTGTCAGGGATGAGCTTTCAAATGTAACTCCCTGTCCTGCGCTCCTAAAAGTGAATCAGAGACAGGCAGTGTTGCAGGAGGTTTGTCAGGATGGGGAGAAATTCCCTTCTCGGGGTTGCACTGAGAGATTTTTCCAAACGCTGAGCAGAATGGTTCATTCTCCTCAGTTGGGCTGTGTCTGGATTATTTCAGAATTACTGCGTGGGCCCTACTGCCTTCTGTTGAATGTGCCACTTTGTTTTTACCTCTTTTCCTGGAAAGGTGGTTGGTGCAGAAAGCAAACCGAAGGAGATACTTTGTGGAAGCTAGGTACTTACACAAACTCGCCGTCCAGCAGGCGCCGATAGGTTTCAATCTCCATCTCCAGGCGAGTCTTGATGTCTAGAAGCTGCTGATACTCCGCGTTCTGGCGTTCCATGTCAGCCCTGACCTGGAACAGCTGGGACTCCAGATTCCCGATCTGAAGTTGCATTTGTGAGAGCTGAGCACAGTAACCTCCTTCTGTTTCTGCCAAGGTGTCTTCGAGGGATTTTTTCTGTGTAAAAAGGATATCAAATAATCTCAGATTGTGGGGGGAAAAAATGCTTTACAAAGACAAAAGCAACTGGAATAGTTTAATGGGAGTAAGTAGAGCCTCATTACTTAAGAGGTTTTAATATTTTTTTCTTGAAATACCAGTTTGAAAACTGTCCTTTTCTGCTTCACAGAATGTAAATGTAAAAGTTCATCTGCTTTACAGCATCCCACTTGCAGTCCGAGTACATAGATTACTGCGATTTAGGAACTAAAAGAATGCCAGACTTAATAGGCAATAGGTACAAATCTTCAATCCTGCAGAACAGGGTAGGATTTTGCCACGCTTCTGAGGTTAAGAGGTTTACTCTGACTAGTTAAGCAGCTTCCTTAGAACGTACCATGGCAAGCTGAGATTGTAGCTCAATTTCCAAGCTCTGGAGAGTCCGTTTTAGATCAGTGATCTCGCTCTTCCCCGACTGAAGCTGCTCAGTATTGGTGGAGATTTCCCTTTTCAGCTCCCCGCTCTGCAATGACAAGGAGAAATAGAGTGTAATTTTACTGTTCCAAACATTTAAATCATTTGTACATGCATTTTACACTTTTTTACTCTGAATTTTCTGTATCTGGTTATTACTTTTTCATTGAACCATGCTTCAGCCTCTTTGCGATTCTGCTCGGCAATGATTTCATACTGTCCTCTCATGTCATTCAAAACCTTGGTCAGGTCGGTTCCTGGAGCAGCATCCATTTCAACACTGACTTGGCCAAATGCGCTGCTTTGGATGCCCTGAAGCTCCTGGAGAGATTTAAGATAAATAAAAGTTTCTGTTAAAAAAGGGAAAATAACTGTAAAGAAATACAAGTGACACAAATTCTGTTTCAGCAAGAGTCTGTAGCGTGTCTGTGCATTTCTCTTTCACTCAGTACACTTGAAAAAGAGCAACAAACAAAACAAATAATGAAACCAGGGAACTCCCACCGGCATAAATAAGAGAATAATTTGGTATTTCACAATTCTCTCTGCCGTGTGACGTGGTCACAAAGAGTTAAAACCCCCCAAAATACCTCTTCATGATTCTTCTTGAGATAAGCCAGCTCTTCGTTCAGGCTTTCAATCTGCATCTCCAGATCAGCTCTTGTCAAGGTCAGCTCATCGAGAACTCTGCGCAGACCGTTGATGTCAGCCTCCACACTCTGGTGAAGTGCCACTTCATTCTCATATCTGGAAATAACATAATTAAATAGGATTTTTTACTGTGGTTAATGAGGTCGAATTCAAACGATTACTATGTACTTGTATAACTTTTAATCAGAAATATTCATACACATAAATATTATAGTATCACTTAATGATTATGTTAAAGTATTCTACAAGGAAAGAGATTTCTTTTTAAATAGAGATTTTTTTTTCTTACAATATTAGTAAGAGGTTTTAAGATACACTTACTTCAGTCTGAAATCGTCAGCGGCCAGCCTGGCGTTATCGACCTGCAGAATGATTCTGGCATTGTCGATGGTTGCGTTAATGATCTGGAATACAACCAAAGCTCAGGGACTGAGTTGAAAGCCCAATGGCTTTGCAGCTCGGCACAGCAATTTACATAAGTGTAATCCCATTAAATGTAGTTTGTTAGACTCTTGTCTAATTTACTATGAAATTACTTGGGGCAGATTTGCAGCTCTGCAAATCCTCACCCTTCAGGTAATGGTCAAATGCTGGCTCGCATTCTACCCCTAGGTAGTTGATAATCTCCAGAGACCTGGTCAGGCAGCCTGCCTGTTTCTGCAGCTGATAGAACAAAGATGAAATTTATTAGAATTTAAACTCTGTTGTCCACAAGAATGTGTGGAACTGGATTCCATCTCTGCTGCCTTCACCTTTGACTAAGTCATACGGCACTGTGTGATGTAGCTGCAGAACTGCTGTTGATACACAAGAAAAATTCATCAGACGATACCAGAGCAGTGTGACAGAGGTTATTACAAGCATCTAGAATAACTTTTCTCTTGGTTTCTGAATGGAATTTGTTATTTATCTCCAAAATATTATTAGGTGAATTACAAACGTAAGGCTACATTAAGTACGTTCCTTCGCTACCTTGTTTCGAAGATCTTCAATTATCGGATAATATTTACTGTAGTCATTCCCAGATCCAGGGACACCAGTGCCAGGGCCATTTTTCTCATACCACTCGCGGATTTTGCGCTCCAGCTCAGTATTGGCGTCCTCCAGAGACCGCACTTTGTCCAGATAAGCAGCCAGACGGTCATTGAGGTTCTGCATCGTTTCTTTTTTTGAGCCAGAAAGAAGGCCCGCATCCCCAGTGCCAGCGGGGCCAAAACCTCCTCCAAACCCAGATCCTGAGCCACTACCATAGCCACCTCCAAAAACAGTGCCTGAGCTGCTGCCAAAACCACTTCCTAAGCCTCCCCCAAAAGCACTGCCTAAGCTACTTCCATAGCCACTGCCAAAGCCTCCACCAAAGCCACTGCCTAAGCTGCTCCCAAAGCCTCCGCCTGAGCTGCCCCCAAAACCCCCACTGAAGCCAGAGCCTGAACCAAGCATAGAAGCAGCACCAAAACCCCCACCAGATCCACCGCCAAACCCGAGTCCGCTGCCACCAAAGCCTCCTCCAGCACTAGAACCAGCCGCCCTCAGAGATCCCCCGCCAAATCCGCTCCGAGAAGAGAACTGCCGGGATCCGCCGCTGGTGCGCACAGAAAGGGCCATGGTGCTCCCAGGGCCCGGCCTCCGGTGCGAAGCGAAGAGCGCAGAGCAGGGCACGGTGAGAACGCTTTGACCTTTTATAGCGAGGGCAGAGGGTGTTGCAGTGGCAGTCCCCACCTCCTCGGAAGATCTTTAATTCCTTCTGTCTCTGTTTGGAGGGGAAGTCAGTTTAGTATGTCCTGAGCAAGCTAAATGAGACGTGCCCGTCTCAATTGCCCAGGAGAGTGGAAATCTGGTGCCCTCCAGGTATTTGCTGTATGAAGGGAGATGGGTGGAGTAGAGCTAAGACATCACGATTATGTTTTGCCATGTGCAATGAAGCACAAAAATTTCTTCTCGCATTTAAATCCTTGCTAAATAATTTTTTTGTCATTTCATATTCATCGCTTTCTTGGTTTGGGGCTGTTATTACAGGAGTAAGCTTCAGTCAGTGGAACGATCCCTTTGATACCGTTCTTCCCAGCGTGCAGGTCAAACCCACATTGCTTTTCATAACACTTCTTTGGCCTCACCCTCTGCCAGATTAGTGCTTTACTAAGAAATAAGTGATTAACAAAAGTCTGTGAAGAGGCGCGTGGGCGTTCAGCGGTCAGGCAGCAGATTGAGCATTAATATGAAAATAGAAATATCCTGGATTATACCAAAGATGATTTCTAACTGGGGGTTCTGCCCTAAACCTTTCAGCACTGCAATATCTGCTTGTTGTGATGTAATACGCGTGGCCTCTATCAGAAGTTGATACTTTTGAGCCAGAAATGAACCATTGCTGCTTCCAAATTGCTTGCCATCATCTCAGAGTAAGGAAGGTGATTTCTGTATTTTGTTTGGCTGATCATATAACTCTAAAGATCCACTGTAGCTCCTCTGCTGGTGGGTGTGGGCATGGAGCCCTTCAAAACCAATATACTACTCTTTTGAAGTTATTCTGGTAAACAGAAAAAGTTCTTTTCTTTGGCCTGGCTTAATTTTATCTTTGGATTTGTCAACTGCTAAGTATTAATTTTTCATTGATCTCCAGCCAAGATCCTGGGTGCTTTTTGGGCAGAAATGTATCATGAGCAGTTGATCAAAGGTTTAAGTAAAGCATTTATGTCAAAATGAATTGATAGCCTGGTATCAGTGACTTACTTTCTTTGGCAGCCGGTTATGTACAGCAAATAACACGCTGGACAGGTGTGATTTCAAAAGGAAGAGGTTTTTGTGTTGGCAAGAGGAAAATGTGGAGTCCCTCACTAAAGATCTGGGTGTGTTGCAGCAGCCTTGCACGGGTCGGGGAAGGGTACGTGTCGTTACTGGTAGAGGAAGGTGTAACAGAGCTGGTGCTCTTTGTATTTCTGAACTGAAAGGCAAAATATATTCTAGCTGATAAAGTATTTTTGCTTGCTGTTGTTTTTTTAATGCCCAACGTTCACAGAGAATGGAGAAGAATAGATAGGCTTCTTCCATTTATTTACTTGTTTTAACTTACTCTGAAGTGCAGATTGACGCTTCTTTTTTCTTTAAGGATCAGTTTTTATTGAAGTGAAGTTGAATTGTATCTGAATGGTAGTTCAAGCTCAGAAAAGATGCCCTGGATCAACATCTTTCAAAACAACCCCACTTTCACCAGCTTAGTGCTTTGAAATTTCAACAGTAAACATTGCTTCATTATTTTTCAAGATTTGAGACTATTTGAAAACCTGTAGTAAATTCATGCTCTGAGTCATTCGACTTTCTAAATTTTACTGAGTGTTTTTTTAATGTAAGCTTAAGACTGGTGCAAGTAAAAATGAATACTACAGGTTTTATCTGTCTTGGAAACAATGATACATTTATAACAGGCTGATTTTTATTAAAACTCACACCCTGGGGGGTGGGGGGAGGAGGGAGAGAGAAAGAAAAAAAAAGAAGATTGTTTGGGATGTGGTAGTTTGGCATTTTTCAACCTTTCTGGGTTTTAGGGAGGGTTAGGTTGGATTCTTTATTAAAGTTTAATCTTTCACTTTTGGCATTGGCTCCGGGAAGCTCAGAGGCTGTCTCTTCTCTGCTGGTGCCATTTACAACTTCTCTTCGATCTCTTTGACCTGAGAGGAGACGACCTTGCCATCAACCACCTCTTCAACAATTGTCTTGATCTTCTTGACTTTACTTGATTCTGGTGATGAAACTGAACAAGAGAATTCATTTTACTGCTGCGCAGGCAGCGGTTCCACTGAGGAGAAGACAGATAAAGGAGCTTCTCACAGCCCAGTTACTGTCAAGTGAACATGTGTGGTATGCAGGATATGGTTTCTCTCCCTGTGAATGTCCTGGGTGTTCCCCGTGATACTGCAGTGGGCATGGTGTTGAATAACTCTCTATCCCTCCGGAGAGTTTTGCTTCAGTTCAGCACTAACTTGTAGCCCTAAAGCCCAGGGGTAGTCTTACACTGACCTGGCCATTTCTGCTGCTAAACTGGGTGCTGTATTTAGGAGCCTGCTCTGCCTGTGGAGTCCCTGAGGGAGGCAGATGCTCTGGAAGTCTCCAGAGGGTAATTCAATAATTCTCTGTTGTTCTCCTGGCTCTTTGAGCACCTGAATTATACACATAACGTGTAGGGATTATAGAAGGCCTGGGTTTATCTATTCGTATAGGTGATTGTTTTCTTGACCTAAGATTCCACTCACACTGTGTTGGTTTATATCAGGCCACAGTTCCATAAGATTTTGACAGGCAGCCATCAAAAGCTAAGGAATTTGGTGTGACATACCTTTTTGAATCTCTGCTGTAGATGTGTCCAGTTGGAGATGGCTGTTCAAATTATAAATGAAAAAAAATCAATATATGGCACCCAGCATATTGAAGAAACATCCTTGTACCTGTCCTGTATGTGGGGTTAGTAATCAAGAAAGGTGATGTCCTTCCATCAAGACATTTGACCAGGTGTTTAGTAAGTTTTCTCTATTAGAGTAAAACTCGCCGAGCACGAGCTATAGGTGAAGTTACTCTGCAGACTCATTTCTGCAGTGCTGTGACTTCACCCCCTGCAGAGATCCCCCATCTAGTTCCCGAGCCAGAGTAGCTGAGCAGGCAGAATCCTGAGGGGAATCACCCTCTGCCTGCCCCACTGCCGTCGATGTCCGTGCTTTTCACCTCAGTGTATGGGATATGGACTATCTGAACATTAGGTTGGCTCACTTGCACCTCTTCAAGTGTCTCAGTGTCTTGGCAGCTAGTGACTCAGGTAGAGCAGAGCACAATCCAGAACTTCCCACGGGCTGCAGGGGAAGGTCCCCGTGCTCTTGCTGAGTGCCTGCTCTCTGTGACAAGGCGCTGCGCTGCCCAGCCAGCTTCCAACACATCTAACTCAGGTTAGCCCAGGCCTGCAGAAGCTGCAGTCCTTAGTTATGGACAGGTCGATCCAAAGTCGAGTTACTGATGCTCAGGGTCCAGCCGCTCGGCTCACACGGAGTAACAGCATCTACCTGTGCAGAGCCCGAGGGACAAACTCGGCCAGCTTCCGCAGCAGCTTCTGAAGCCAAGCACAAGCTGCAGCCTGCTCTGAATCTACAGACACCACCCATCCCAAAGCAGCTGGGAAGTGGCAGATTCTACACTTTCACCTTCCGTGAATATGGACAGTGCTGGCCCTGCTGTTTGGTGCCCGACAAGGGAAGCGTGTCTGTGCCTTACCCACTGTCCTCTCCTTCTAGCAGCCGCCGGTACGTGGCAATCTCCGTTTCCAAGCGGGTCTTGACGTCCAGCAGTATACTGTACTCACTTTTCTGACCCTCCATGTCAACTCGGAGTTGCTTCAGCTGCTCCTCTAAACTGGCAACTGCTTCCTGCACTTGGCCTAGCTGGTAACTGTAACGTGCTTCAGTGTCAGCCAGGGTGTCTTCCAAGGACTTTTTCTACAGGGGATGAAAAGGACAGAGGTGTGTTATTCAAAAGGAGACATTTTTGTGTTGCAATAACATTTCAATTGAAAGGCCACTCAGGTTTTGTATTTATCTGTGTAACTGTCTACTAAAGAGTGTTCTTCTTTCAAGTACTCTTTATTATTTACCATGCTTAACTGGGACTGTAACTCCAGCTCCAGACTCTGAAGGTTCTGTCTCTGTTCAGTAACCTCTTTCCTTTGGGCTTGCAGCTGTTCCACGTTGATCTGCATTTCCTGGTTCAGTTCTTCTGTCTGAAATGCAAAAATGGAGGGGCTCTAAACTGCAGCTAGACATGCCTGAGGTTCTTGCTGATGTTTAAGTACTTGACTTTACCTGCTTTTCAAATTGTTCCTTGGCTTCTTCACGGTACTTTTCTGCCATTTCTTCATACTGGACTCTCATTCTTTCCATAAGAGTTGCAAGATCAGTACTTGGAGCAGCATCCACCTCTACGTTAACTGAGCCTCCCACGTGTTTGCGCAGCCTGTCAACCTCCTGCAGCAACGAGGATTGATCAGCATCAGATAAAGGGAGCTTTCAGTCCTGAATATTGGAAGCAAATCAATTTCTACAGACATAGTAGTTTGTAAATAACACCCTGGGGGAAGACAACTTAATCACCTGTGTGTGCACACTTCCCTGGGGTAGCAACTCCTAAACTACAAATTATTCCTAAAGAAAACCTTCACTCCCTAGTTTCTGGAGCTGCTCAGCCTTTGATGCCTCATAACTTGGATGTCAGTGCCACACAGTTCTGCTGCTTCCCGAGACAATACAACCACCTCAGTCCTGCACAGCGCAGTTTTACGTGCGTGTCCAGGTTGGCTGTTTCTCTGGGCTGGATGTTCCTAATACAGTGCTTACAGAATGGATCTTCTGCAGTGTGAAAGGAGTTTACACTTTTGAAGTTGATAGTATGACACTAAGAGGCAAGTTTGGGCATATGCCCTAGCAGAGATTTGAAGTCATTTTGGATTTAGAATGACAGTTGGGTCTTTACTTGAAAAAGGGAGAGAAACAACGGTAACATTTTTACCTTTGTAGCTCTTTGAAACTATAAACGAAGTGCTAAGGAATGGGTTCAGTTTGAGCTTAGACTCCTAGAAGACACCGAGCACACGTATCTAGCTTGTAGGATCTCTCTGCCCTGTTACAACCAGTAGAGACCAGAGTGCCCCCGCTGAGCAGCCAGTAATGTTTGCTCTGCAGTGAGCTCAGTCACTCTAGGCCATGTCTGGTTCATCAGCTGCCTCTCAGTTGTTGCAGTAGAACCGTAGGTGCGTTCACATAAATAATAAATGGATAGGCACCTCTGTTTTGATCAGCTAACCTGGAGCTGAATCTCACTAGAAGTGTAATATTCTTTCATATTAACACGAGGAGTTCCTTATTCCCAGTGAGGCTGATTTTCTGTATGCCACTCCCTGACAGTTTTCAGCTGCTCTCACCTCCTCCTGGTTCTTCTGAAGATAAACTAGTTCTTCTTTCATATTTTCAATCTGTGACTCCAAATCAACTTTTGTCAAAGTCAGGCCATCGAGAACTTGGAGCAGTCCCTTGATGTCACTCTCGACACTCTGCCTGAGGAGGAGTTCATTCTCATACCTGTAAAATAAGGCTTGTTCTGCATGAAAATGCAGCGGTTTGGTGGCAGTGTTAGAATCGGTAACCACTGCAACCTTAGTTGTAATTTTTTTCTTTTTATTAAACTTTAAATTAGAAAATGTTTACTTCTCAGCTTTGATCCTACCACCGAGAAGTTTTCACGGAGAAAAGGAGCATGAAAGGGAATTTGTAAAACAATCACAGAACTTACTTCATTCTGAAATCGTCGGCAGCCAGTTTGGCGTTGTCAGTCTGCAGGACGAGCCTCGCATTTTCTAGCTGTGCAGCACTAATCTGAAAAGGAATGGTTGAAAAGTGATGAAACTGCACATAAATTCACACCTGATCCATTTCTGGAGAACGCCGCATGTGGGCTTCATCTCACTTAACGTTAGCTGGCTGTTAGTCATCTGGGTTTGAGCTAAGTTCCTTCTGAAGTGCAGAGGAGGACTGAGGGTTCTCCCAAAAGCAAGCTGTCCTGTGTTAAAAGAGGTGTATAAAAGAGCTGGGCTGAAGTGCTCTCTGGAAGGGACCTACTTTTAGTGGATGAGAAACAGAACTGGTGAAAAGTAAGAGGGGAAAACTTTAAGGAAGTTCACTGTCAACATAATGTGCTAAGTCTCTCAGCTGATTGCTGAGGGAATATTTTATATTTTATAGTAGGAATTTGCTATTTTGAGTGTTCTATTTTTTTTTTTTTCTGAGCATTTGACATTCTTTTCTAAAAAACCCCACTTTGAAGCCAACAGATGCTAAATTACATTCAAGTATTTAAATTACCATCACTACTTCCACTAATTAAAACTACCTAAGGGCAATATAATAGAAGAATTTTGATTTGAAGGTTTTTCTTGTGTGAGACTCACATCTGCAGACACGTGTCTAGTGCTAAAAATGATTTAAAATCTGTCACTAATTTGTAAATGATCAGCATTTATTTTTCTTAGCTGGGACAACTGCAGTTTGTAAAAGTACATTTTCTGGAACAGATCACTCTCTATCTCCATGGTAATTGCAGTTCCTGTGACTGGTGATATGAAACCTTACCTTATTTTGGAGATCTTCAATTGTTTTAAAGTACGAGCTGTAGTCGTGCCTCACGCCTGCGGTATTCTTCTCGTACCACTCAGTGATCTGCTTTTCAATCAGGGAGTTTGCCTTCTCTAGCGAGCGCACCCTCTCCAGGTACGAAGCCAAGCGGTCGTTCAGATTTTGCATAGTCAACTTTTCGTTGCCAGTGAGCAGCACATCACTACCACTAACATTAAGCTGCAAGTTCCCACGGAAGCCTTGTCCATAGTTGGTGCTGGTGGAAACGCGGGTGCCGGAGCCACCGGCCCCCCCATAGACACTGGGTGCCTGGACTTTTTGGATGGCCACTTTCCTGGAGGATAAACTGCTGACGCTGGGAGCAGTCGAGTGGAAGCGGCTGCCTGTACCCCACTGAAAACTCCGGTTGGAGAATGCCATTTGTGTTCTTTGTCTGAAAGCTCAGAAGCATGAAACAGCCAGAGAGGTAGAGAGCAGCCAAAGTGAAGAGCAGCGTGTGCTCCGGGGGCCTTTATAGCGTGTTTCCAAGAGGAAGTTGTAAACCCCACCTCTGTTGACAGATAACGTAACTGGTGTCAGCACAAACAGCACACAGCGTATTGCCCCACGCGCCACGCGCCGTTAAAGGGGTTTCATCTGCTCATCTCTGTTTGGGGAAAGCTCCCCAGGTAGTTTGGCTGGCTTTGTTACCATTTTGAATAAAAGATAAACCACAAATGCACTGTTGAATCATTTATAAGAGGGTACCTGCAGCCGTGCTCTCTCTGCTCCGTTTGAACACTCGAGCCCATTCCTACCCCCGTGCGCAGCGGATGAAATGGAGATGGGAGCTGACCATCTGTGGCAGCACACTTAAAATATTTATGTTTGCAATCAACTGTTTATTTCTGCTGAGCATTTGTTTGGGCCTCGGGAGTCTACAGCAGTGTATAAATTATTAGAAAGGAGGCATCTGTAAGTACCATGTTAATCATCTTAGAGTGATCACAAACCAGTATTCGCATGTGGAGTGTGAATGGTGACGATACCTTGCACTGAGTATGAATTCATGCAGCGTTAGGAGACCGTTACAGGTTGAACTCGAGCTTTCAGTGCAGTTGGAATGAAGCAGAAGGTGTATTGCTTTGTGCACGAATGAATTAATAGGTACAAGATTGTTGGAAATCTTCATTGCCCACTTAATTTGATGTATGAGATGCTGAGGTCCACAGGGTGACAGGAGATCTTGCAATTGAGCTTCAAGCAGGACTAGCTCCCAGCCCTCCTGGGTGGCCGCAGTTAAACTGGAGCAAGTGTCCTCCTGTCTCTGCAATATTCTAGCCAAAGAAACGAGCTGCTACCGAGTTCCACTGCTGGTCGTCTGTCACCAGCCCCTGGCACCCTCACTAACAGGAAATCCATCCACTGCCTTTGTTCAGCGCATGGGGAAACCCACCAGTCCCGCTCTGAACTGCACGGAGGTTCCTCCGCTGACGATGGTGTGCACTTTGACCCAGCAAATGCAGAGATGAAGTGGAAAGCAAGGGGAGAAGGTGGTGCTGAGGGATTATAGGTTCTGCAGGAGGTGTAGGGCCTTGGGCATTGCCCTGCTGGTACTTCGGTGCGTTATCAGGGTGCAGCTGCTCGGGTAGAACGGTTAAGATGTTGCTTCATTAATGAAAACAGCTCCTCTACAGTGGTCTTCAGCCTTGGGGCAAGAAAGCTGGTGGGATGCTGAGCTGTGGAGGTACTAAACTAACTTGGGATATCATGGAGTGAGGACTGCTAAGGTTCTAAGGTTACTGTGCTGTGGACGAGTCTCAATAGTACTGGCAGAGAGTCAGGCTGTCTGAAAAGAGGAGGCTTCCAAACCAAAGCCATCAACAATCAGGGCAGAGCCTTTCTGCAGGAGGATGCTGTAAATTGTCTTTGGACCTTGAACTTCTTTGGGTGTAACTGATAATGTAAATGATTTATGACACTTGAAGCAAAGTCCACGAGCCATATACTTGGGACTGTCACTGTAGAAGCCCAAGGTGGGTCATCTTTTGTTCATTAAAAACAGTTAGACTATTAAAGCTGTAAGAGGTATACAGCAAGAGCTCGGGCTGCAGTTAAGTCTCTAGGCTGTGCATTTCACTGCCTCCATCTCTGGCAGTATTTTAGCACAGTCTGTTTACAAGCAAACATTCTGCTTTGCCTTGTTAGCATTTCCTAAAATTAATTTCCATGTTCATTTTTTCTACACATCATTTGGAAGATTCCATTTTTTTCTTTATTGAGCAAACGACAGAGGTTATCTCTTAGCTTTTGTGTTTATCCAGAAATGCAGAAGAACGTCACTGAAGGTCCAGATTGGCTTTTGGGGGTCAAATTCCTCATCTTTGTGTTCAAACTATCCCACCTCCACATGGGGAAGCAGCCACATGGTTTAAATGCCAAAAGCTAATTGTGTGTGTTGTGAAATTAATGTGAGGTGTTTGAACTTCACAGAAGCTGGATGCTATTTAGAAATGCAAGAGGTTGCTAGAGAAACAAAATCCACTGGTACAGGAAAGTTTCTAAGCTTTTCTCTAACTTCTCCTTGTACACTGATCCACATGAAAGGGGGCATCAGGATGAGCTCAGACCTTTGCCTTCTCTTCTGGCTCTGCTACTTCAGGTCAAGCTGAACCTTCAGAATTATTTTTCTTCCCGGACCCTCGTGACTGTTAAGCAGAAGTGTGGAAGGCACGTGGAACGGGAAGCACAGGGCAATAGTGTCACACAGGCTGGCATGAAAAGACACCGGGCCGAATTTCCTTTGCTGTCTTTTTGTTTTCTCCTCCAAATTGTTTACTGATAACTTCTCTTATATTTTTATATGTACTTCTGTTCCAAAAATATGCTGGGTTCTTTTCAAGCATGCTAAGACCAGGACAGGTATCACTGTGCCAGAGGTGGGGTTTGCTCCTGTGTTGTGTTTCACTGCTGTTTCTTCACGGACTGTATCCTGAGCAGTTGTGTAAAGCCCTGGGAACTGCGGGAGTGCAGCCAAGGCAAGGCCCATGGCTGGCTGAAGGGCAAGCGGCTCACGGTGGCTCGCCTCTCAGAGCTGTTCAGCTGCCCCTGGGAGTGATCACCACCCTCCCCTACCTCCTGAACTATGCCCAGCTGTTACCTGGAAGAACACGGGCTGCCTCATTTCTAATTTATTTTATTTTATTGGTTGTAACAATAAATTATCTAAAGAGATGTCGAACAACTTACAAATACATTGTCCAATACCTGCAGGTGTGAGGGATATGGAAGCAGTGCTGTTAGTACTTTGCTGGTGCTTTACTTGAGCAGTGCAGCTTCCACTCGAGGCTCCCTTGTGAGTACCCTGCCGAGGACGGTCTGTGGGTCCATGCGTAGCAGTGACACACTCGGTCGATAGTCATCGTAATGTCATCGTGGGTGGTCATCATAAACCAATCACAGCTCTGCTAATGAACTGATTTCATGAAGACATCTAGGCTGTGTGACGGCCGTTTAGTGTGCACTGGAGAGCAAGCTGATAAGTCGTGCAGGGCTAAGATAAGGGGTGTGTGCCATTCAGTATTGCTCACCTTTCCTAACCAGTCCTCAGTTCAAGGGAAAGACACACCCAGCCTGGGTCTGAGTGTATGCTGCCTTTCTCTGGAACACAGGCTTTTCTTTTGCCTGATAAAGTCTTCTAGTTCAGTCTCCAGTGATGGGCTGTTCCGGGAGCAGACTCCAACACCCCTTTAGTAGTCGCTGGAACTCTGTTGCCGATCCCAGTTTGGATTTTGTGTCCTGAGAATCTGAATCTGAAAGATCTCTTACAAAGCAGTCCCCAAAAGCCTTCTGCTGTACAAAGTGCATGTAAGGGAGAGCAATTCCTTCAGAGTCAATTTTTAATGTAGATGAGAGCCCGGAGCGGATTTTAAATTAAGGTTTTTCTCAGTGAGTGAGAACAGTACTTAGGACAATTCTCTACCCTAAACCAAACTGATCTTTGCACCATTTGTTAACCCAAACCTTGCACAGTCTTTCTCACATACAGACTTTTTCCTCATTTCCCTTTTTCTTTTGTATCCAGTGAAAACATTTTAATCAATCTATGACTGCACCTGACTTCTCTCTGGGCTTTTGAAAACATTGCTTTAACTGGTATGATACTTGAAGAAGTGTTCCAGACCTTGGGGGGAGCGTAGACAACGTGTTGGTTCCTCCTTCCCAGCCACAGGGGGAAAATGAAAGTCAGGAGCTGCCTTTCCTGTCTCAGCTGCTCTCCTCGAATAAAATCAGATTTCAGTGCCAACAATAATAGCTCCAGGCCATACAAATGAACCTTCTCTTTTCTCTACCCTAAAAGTATCATTGATATCAACTCTAACGTAACCTAAAAGACTACCAGGCAGATCTCTTTCTCTTGTCAAAGTTCCGTGCAGCTGCGGAAGGAGAGAACCAGGAGCTGGAGAACATTTCAGTGTACTGGTTTTCTCAATTCCATACTGCTGGATTAATTCAGTATCCATCTGAAAATATTACGTATTTATATAATTCATAAGCAAATACAATCTTCATGGCCCTGTGCAAGTATCTGCACACACTGGTGGTCAGAAACACACTGCTTTGCACGTACCCACCCACATTTGTGGTTTTTTTTCCTAGCTTTAAAAAAAAAAACCCTTGTGGACTCAGGACCTGACTCGAATCATGCTCAGAACCCCCACACCAGGAGGAAAACAGAGTATTTGTTCAAGGGTGTAATTGCACTGACTGTCAGGAGTTGCCTGGCAGTTGAGTGACTGCAGGTCTGTCTGGGACCACTCTGGTGGATTCCAGAGCCCTCATGGCACCCCCCTCCCAGCACTACCACCAGAAGCAAACTGTGGCTCGCTTGCTTTGTAAAGAGGAGGAGCCTGAAATCTTCTCCCAGCCTCAGGATCTGTGTCGGGCAGTCGGGTATGAATTAAAGAAATGAGTAACTAATGTCAGCAGGCTGGCAGTGCCTCTCAGCCCTCCCCCGGGAGAGCCCTGCACCTTCAGGACTGGCCGTACAGAGAAATGCGGCAGACATCGCCAGCTGGAGACCGCCGGCACGAAAGCAGTGAGGGGGTCCTGTGGGGGTGCTCGGGCCCGTCAGCCCCACTTGCGTGCCGCTGGCAGCAGCAGCGTGCTGTGCATATACTGGTTTGTCACTAGAGGCCACCACATGCCTTCGTAAAAGAGATAGTGGGTGCAAACGACAGATCATCTGCTACAGCGGGAGAGTCTCTGCTGGAACCTGAACGTGGTTGATGAAACCCACGTATCATAGAACAAAAATCCTCGTATTGTTCTCTTTTCTTGTCCTATATTTAGAAGAATTTTATTTTTTTTTGCATAACTCTTGTGGGTCGATGTTGAAAATAGTATCTATCATCACAGCCCGAGGTGTAATTGCAAGGGTTTAGCGCTGTGTATGGCAGTGAGTGTGTAAGAGTGGCAACAAGTAGGATTGGCTCTGCTTCTGCATCTCTAAAGCTACATTTTTGGGGAGGGGAATGTTCATTATCCCTTGGAATTATGCTCCTTTCATTATGACTGATGCCTAAGTATCCTACTTTCCAGACAGCAGTAAACTCTAGGCATTAAAGAAAAGCTTCTTTGGTGTTGTTTTGATATTTTTTCTACCTAGCAGCAGTGTCATTTCCAACAGAATGTGACCGTTCCCAAAACGACTTGGTACCTGGCTCGAGACTGTTCTGTGGCTTCCAAAAATCGATGGTTTACCTGACAAGCAGGGAATGAAAAAGTGCTTCTTTTCCTGCGGCTGCCAATTGCAGTTTCTGCCCACTGGCAGCAACATTGCCTGTTTCCTTCTTTGGAATTGCTCTGGCAAGAGTTGCTTCCGGTGCTATTTGTTCGATGCATTTTATGCTGTAATTCCCTGCGTGCGTGATTCAGAGCCCTTATCGGAGCCAAAGCTGGCACTTTCTTGCTAAAAGTAGCAGCCTGCTGCCTCCCCTTGTAAAGCAGCACTCTCCCTAGCTTGTCAGCTACTTCAGCCTCTCTGGTTCTCCTTCTTTTCCTTGCCTCCTCCAAATAATTATTCCTTTTCATTGAATTGCATTTTCTCTAATTATATTCCTCATTTTTGTTGCTTTCTATAGAGCCTAATAACAGCCTATCAAATTAACTCCTTTTGACTTGTCCTTAGGACGTTGCAAATCAAAACCATTTTCCCCTGAAGTCTAGATAGTTACTGGAAGTGGCTTTACCACAGCTGATGTTATGATTTTATGCCTTTAAGCTTCTGATGCATATTCAGACTTTCAAAGGGCAAATTACTATGTCCAGAAGCAGCAGCCAGGCACCTGTTTCACCATTAGGTCACGTCTAGTACTTCGTCAGCGCTGAGCTTCTCCTACAAGGGCCGTCCAAGTGGGAATTTATTGATGCTTTTCTTTAATGGGATGGTTTTGCAAACAATTCTTTTGTGCCTACCCCTAGATGTGTGGCTGGAGAAGGTCATTTCAGTATAGTCATGCAATTAAAGATATCTTTAAAATGCCACTTGAAAAGAAATGAAAAATTTAACTGAGGAAGGGATTATGAAGAAGCAATACATAGTAAAAATTACTTGTGATTTCACGGAGCCAAATGCACAAGTGGAGTCAATAATTAAGATGCTTTTGCTGTATAATTCAGGCCGTGAGAAGGCCGGGGGGAGGTGCAGGCCTCTCAAGCATTATTCTTTCCTTGCTTCCCTGTTTATAGATCCTTCCCTTTTCTAAATGATTCATACACAGGAACAGGCATCTCCCAGCAAAACTTTAGAAACCTTTATAGGTCAGGGTGTGGACATTGTGAAATGTTTTACCGGCTCTGCTGCCTGTTCTCTCAGCTCCAGCAACAGCGTGCGGACGGTGGTTTTAGCGGCGTTAGAAAGGCTTGCTTTGCTTTTCTTCCTTTTCTGCAATGACTTCTTCCATGTTGCATCTGTGCTAACGAGGCAGGCAGAAAACAAAACTGTTGCCTTCTACAGAAACCTCGTGTTGGTAAATAAGAAAGAACCTGCCAGTGTGTGGCCACATCCCCCAAAAGAATGTGTGATTAACAGCACCAACCATTCCTGCATTACCTCATGGCCAGCTTCTTCCAGAGGATCAACAATTCACTTAGGAGCTGCCTATTGTAATACACCTTAATAGGTTCTAACATTCTACAAGTGAAATGAGCGATGACTCAGGCGCCTTCTGGAGCGCAGTCAAGTCTGTTAGAAATCACGGCGGAGGATTGTTTAGTGCAGACTTCCTTAAATGGCAGGTGAAACTGCAAGAAGGGATTTGTGAATGCTGATGGTTTCAGCCTCCTTTTATAGGCTGTGAGTTCCTGTGCCTTGTTAGTCTGCAAAATATTGTTACATCATTCACTTAGAACCCAGGTTCTCCTGCTGGTCTTTGTTGCTGCCCTATTCCATTTAAGGGAAGCAGAATGAACCCACTTCCAGCGTGGTATTCTTTTTAAGACACTTCCAGTCTTAAACCAGCAGTTTCTCTGGGTCTGGCTCAGTCACTTCCTGGATGTTAAAACAGCACTTCTGTGTATTTTTAATACAGAAGTTTTGTGTAGAGACCCCATCCCACTATCATAAACACCAGCTAGAAGTCTTCAATTAGTTTTAATACAATGAATCCCTAAAATATTTTTTTTAAGTGACACAGTGTCCCATTCCTGAAGATTTCCTTTCCTTCAAGACACCACTCAAGAGAAAGGCACATGTATGCCATCTCTTTTGGCTATGCCATCTCTTTTGGCTATGCCATCTCTTTTTGCTATGCCATCTCTTTTGGCTATGCCATCTCTTTTTGCTATGCCATCTCTTTTTGCTATGCCATCTCTTTTGGCTGTGCCATCTCTTTTTGCTATGCCATCTCTTTTTGCTATGCCATCTCTTTTGGCTATGCCATCTCTTTTGGCTATGCCATCTCTTTTGGCTGTGCCATCTCTTTTGGCTATGCCATCTCTTTTTGCTATGCCATCTCTTTTTGCTATGCCATCTCTTTTGGCTATGCCATCTCTTTTGGCTGTGCCATCTCTTTTGGCTGTGCCATCTCTTTTGGCTATGCCATCTCTTTTGGCTGTGCCATCTCTTTCTAGTTTCCCAAACACTACAAAATCACCAAAGACACCCAGGCATAGTGTTCTGTACAGGACTAATTGTGGTAGGGCTGCTGGCACTTGTAAATTGAAGAACATCATCAAAATATAGGCAGGGTCTTGACTGGCACGAGGCACTGGAAATGAACCAAGCAAATTATCTCGCCGGCGCGATCGGCCGCGGAGAGCGTTGCTGTGACTAGAGAGCGGCTCTTCACGGAAGTTCTGTTATCTAATAGCCAGGGTAAGTAGAAGCTGTGAAGTGATGAATTCTAATTTAGTCGCTCTCAGTGACTTTCTCTGCAGCCTTGAGCAAATTGTGTCATCTCTTCTTCCAGTTTCTCAAGTAATAACACGAGAGTGATAATACAACCCCCATTCATTATCTCCCTCACTTCATCTCTTAGCATGTTGTGAGAATGTAATGTTAACAGGGCATGCAAGTGGTAAATATATAGTATCATTATTTACTATTGAGGGTGCAGACCCACCCTAAATACCTGTAGAAACACCAGGCTTATCTACCAGGACACAAATTCACAACTAGTGAATAACCACGAGCTAAGATATGGCTGGTGACACGGTATCACAAGCTGCCCACCAGGAGGTTCTCCAGCAAGAAGCAATTTCTGCCATAGAATACTTGCTGTCATTGCCAAACGTGGTGTAGCTGATATTTATATGGTTAAGGACTAACTGGTTTGCTTCACTTGTTAAAAGACAGCAACTTGAATGGGTGTGTGAGAGCCATCGATGTGTGGTGATGTTGGTAACTGGAGAGAACTCTGAGGCCAGTGTTGTGAGCTCTGCTGGTCTGCCCATTACAGGATGGCACAGTCGTAAGAGAAGGTGAAAGTCACTGGAGCTGGGGAGTGGGATGGGAATTCTGCTGCGTCTCAGCCGGTACTGCTTGGCATAACACAGGACTGCAGGGACTGCGTCTGTCACCTGCACGAGAGGACAGGAGAAAAGCCCGTGGACTGCTCAGGAATGTGAAGGAAGGACAGGTGTGTCCTGTAAAGCACTTCAGTTGTTTCCTTCTTTCTTTGGAGTCTGGCACCATCAAAACCTAGCGCCAAGCTTAGATACTGTCCTCTGATTGAGAAATACTGCAAAGTTTTAAAGGGTATTTGTATCACAGCAAGCGTGGTTCTGCTCTGTAATTGTGAGAAGTGATTACAGCTTTAAACAACGCAGAAAATTGTCGGAGGAAGCCTAGGCACGTTTTGTCCAGCTGCTGCAAACACCAGGCCTGGCTTGTCGGATCTGGGAAGCAGGACATTGTTAATTAGCCAACAGTTACTAATCCAGTGCTACAAGTTTTACCCAATTTAAGGAAACCATTAGGTAATCCATTGGGTGCTTTTGGGATCTTTGTGCAACAAGGGTGGAGAGCTGGGGAGCGGGGGGCGAAGGGGAGCCGTGAACTGGTCCTAACATGCTGGTGAGGGAACACTGCATCATGGAGATGGCCTCGGTTTGTTTTAGATCTGCATCGGATTGTCTGAAATTTTCCCTTTCTTTTGTGAGCCTTGTTTTGGAGCAAAGCAGAGGAGGCCTTTATGCAAGGCCAATATGAGCAGGTATGAAAGAGCATGGTGACAATTTCCCTCACGAGTACGACACTGCCTGAACAGGTGGTTTTAGCTGCAGACAGTGACTTTGGAATGCAGATCTGCACAGACACTCATTGCACTCCACTTTGTCTCTTTGTCCTGCTTTAGCCTGCCTTGTCTAAACAGCCCTAGGAGTATTTCTCTTTTTCTTGCTCAGTTTTCAGCTTTGCCTGTCACTGGAAAGTCTCCTCTTGCTGTTAGGCTCTCCTGCTGACGTGAGAAATGGGAAGAAGTTTGGAGTTGGCTGAACTGGGGCCCCTCCTCTTCGGGTAAGAGGCACTGATGTGGGCTGGTGCATAGGGGAGAGAAAGCAAATCATAAATACCAACAACCAGACAGGTAATGGAAAAGGATTTATTGGCTGCAGTGAGGTATATAATGGGAGACATAAGACCAGGAGAAAAGTTGAGAGATTATTTGCTTTAAATTATGGTTAATTTGCAGAGCAATCAATGAATCACAGATGGAGATTCATGCCCCAGCGCGGTGTGCGTAATTCATCTGTTACCAGCTCAGCCAGTCATTTTCATTCCATAGCTTTTCTTCTGTGTTTTGGTGACTAGAAGCCCTTTAAACTACCAACATCAGCTACACCTAGCTCGGGATGGCACTTCTCGTTAGCAGGCTGTAAATGACTTTAGGAGAGAGTTCGCCGGAGTGTCCCTGTTTTACATGCAGGGAGACCGCCACCCGGCGCAGAGCTGCGCGGAAGGGATCTCGGAGCTCAGCCGGCGGGGAAGGCCAGTCCTTGGCAGAGCTCTTTGCTTCACGCTTGCTGGTGGATCTCGCTGATGGTGGAGGATACCACCTGCCCATCCACGCTGTCGTGGACGATCGCTTTGATCTTCCGGCTGGTCGGCCCAGCGTGTTCTGGAAGGAAAAAGCAAGGTTAATGAGAGCAGAAGCATTGCCGAGACAAGACGATGCCGGGAAGGCTTCGTTTACAGTAATTTAGCAGTCACCTCCTCAACTGATTTATCTTTACCTGTTTCCCTTTAAGTCAATACCTATTATTGCTCTTTGTGAAATGCTCTGCCAGAAAGTCACCCTGAGCCTTGTCCGGGTCAGGGCAAATGAATAATGCAGCCACAGCCCAGGCACTGCCACATCCCAGGCAATGCAAATCCAGCTTCAGAGCGGATTATCCAGAATGTCTGTAGGTCATGCTCATGCCGGAATAGGAGTTTCCAGACATGCAGATTTTCTCTTTGCTCTCAACTCATTTGGTTTTAGTCACCAAATGGAGTGTCTGTGCCTCTTCATGAAAGCTTTAGTCTCAAGTCTGGGCTTTGGACAACGCTTTTGACTGACAGAGGTCAGCCTGAAGACAGCCCGGGAGTGGGCAGGCACAGCAGAGCGTGCTGGAAGTGCAGCCCTTCGTAGACCGACGAGTCGCTGCAGTTGCTCTCAAGTGGCCTACACGAGCAGGAGCTGCCAAGCAAACCTTCCCACTAAAACTTGACTGGAAATTGCAATCATTGCAAGTCACTGTAGAGAACAAAACAAGGGAAGTTTTACCTTTAGCTTTTGATTCAGATTTTCTTGCTATCCTGCAAAGATAATAAAACAGAAAAAATAATGATTCCACTCATTTCAAGAAGTTACTCATTCCTCTCTCACTGATTCTGAGACCCCATCCCACTATCAAAAGAGATAAAGTCAAAAAAGCTTTAAAAATACACTTCTCTACCATGAGAATGTTTTATCATTGGTAATCTTAGGTACAGATCCCTCACCTGGAACTGTTCCTGGGTACATTCCTTATCGCTTCTCCTGCAACAGTTGCTTTCTTTCTCAGATAGTCACAGAATATTAATTGGGGGTTGGGAGGGACCTCGAAAGGTCATCAAGACCAACCCCCTTGCCAGAGCAGCATCCCCTAGATCAGGTGACCCAGGAACATGTCCAGTGGGGCTGGAATGTCTCCAGAGGAGACCCCACAACATCCCTGGGCAGCCCATTCCAGTTCTGTCACCCTCCCAGTGATAACAGGTTCTCCTCATGTTCCCACGGGCCCTCCTGTGCTCCATCTGCACCCACTGCCCCTTGTCCCGCCACTGGACATCACTGAGCAGAGCCGAGTTACCTCAGTTGATCTCATTTTGGCTTCTGACAAACACCCTGAGACTTGGTGCCTCCCTGTCCTGCCTCCCCGAGATTTTCTGTTACGAAGGCTGCTAACCTTCCCTTTTCTGATTTAGTATGAGACATGCTCTGGATGTAGGGTGAGAGGGCAAAGAACAGAGGCCCGAAGGTTTCTGAATGAGGAGATTTGAGACAAGGCAGAGCAGGGGAAAACAAAGCTAAACTTGTCTCTAGACTTCTTTTTATCCAGAAAAAGATAGATAGGAGCTAGAAAAGATAGGAAGTTTGAAGAGAGGAAATAACTGTGAACTTTACTGAAACTGGCATCTTTTCCTGTGCTGAGATCAGCACGCTGTGGGAATGCAGATTTATTTCTTTTTAAAGAAAAAGTTGAATTCACTTAGGTAACCAAATGGCACGGATACAAGCTCCTCTGTATACTAAGTGGCTCAAGCTTTTTATTATGTGCCATCCCATTAAAATACCAACCCTTGATGTAGTATGGAACTCAGAGCTTTGATTAAGCATAAACAAACAAATAAATAACCCCAATATGAGAACTCTCTTCTCATCTGTTCCAGTCAGGGCAGCTTTGCCTTACCCGTCAACATTCCCTTCCAGCAGCAGGCAGTAAGTGGAAATTTCCTTCTCCAGGCGAGTTTTGATCCCGAGAAGAACCTTGTATTGGTTATTTTGCTGCTTCATGTCATGACGAACCTGGCTTAGCTCTTCCTCACACTTGGAGATGATTTGCTGCATGTTTTGAAGCGCAGCGGCGTAGTAATTGCGAGTGTCAGCCAAGGTGTCTTCCAGCATGTGTTTCTGACAGCAGACAAGAGCAGAACCCTGGTTATTATACAGGCAGCAGATGCAGTGCAGAAATGCCAGTGAATTCAGGCTCTAGCTAGAAGATTGCAAAATTAAGACTGTGATAATTTAAACACTTAAGCATTTGCATGACTGCTCATGTGAAGACAGCAGAATTGTGAAGCTGTCGTGTGTGCATAATGAGAGGCAAAGGCTGAGTAATGTATCCCTGCCGTGTTCTTGCTGTGCTCCTGGAACTTGGCTCTTTTGTCAGTTCTGCTTTTACTGTCCAGAATGGCTCCGGAGGCTCCAAGTCATGGGTGTGTGAGCTTTAACCTGCACAAGAGCTGAGCAATGCTTTTGAAGATTCCCTAGCCACATTTTTCACAGCTCATCTATTTCCTGCCTTACAGCAGGGATCATAAATATGAAATTTATATTCCTGCCTGTCTTCCTGGACATGTTTTTTTTTGTAGATCATGGAGCCACCTATCCCATGTTTTGTTCTAAGGAGAGAAATTTTTCACTCTTGGTGAGGTTGCTAAATCCAGTGTACATATTCTGGCAGAGTCAAGTGTGGTCCAAATTCCGGTTTCACTGCTACTTTAATGCCATAATAAAGTCTGGCTAGGCTATGGATTTAAGGAAGAATTGGTCCAAGAGAATTTTGGAGACTATATGAAGTAACAGTGACTGGCCAGAGACATCTGCAGTAGGTACCTTACTCATCTGTGCCTGCAGCTCGATGTCCAGCGACTGCAGAGTGCGGGTTAGATCCTTGATCTCGTTCTGGTTGCGCTGTATCTGTTCTGGGTTAGGGACTGCTGCCAGAGTCGTAGCTGTGCTCTGGGGAGAGAAGCAGGAGAAAAGCTTTCCGCTTCTGGGCACTCATGGGCGGCAACGGGGGCCCTGGAAAGGGGCAGGAACTTGTTGTTACCTGTTCTTTGTACCAACTGTCCAGGCTCTGACGGTTCTTTTCAATTATGGCTTCATAATCTTCTCTTATTTCTGCCAGAATCTTGCCTAAGTCTTCAGGTGGTGCTGCATTTACTTTTACATTGACTTTGAAGTCCTGTGATGAACGATTTGCTTCCATATCCTATTCAAGTATTAGCAGAGGAAACAAGCAAACTTGTTTATAGAAGTGAAAGTTTTCATTCCTGGCTTGTCTTTCAGAGCTCCATCCTCTCACCAGAACCAAAATATATATATTTTTGTTTCATTCTAGAAGGTGAATTGCTAGAAGTAAGCAGTTAGCACTGCTTGGAGGATTCATATATGGATAATACTGTGACATGACTTAAAGCAGTGACTTCGATCTGCTTCTGTGGCAGAACTGTGCTAGGGAACTCGATAACAACGTGCCAGAAGATCTTCTCGTATCATGTTTCTGGAAGATGCCTGCTCAATGAAGGAGCACTAACATTTTTTATTTCTTTTTCTACTAGGAACCCAAAAGCTTCGATGAAAATCTAACAGTAATTTCATCTTTCTTAGCCTAGATGTTAATATTTATGGAACTATAACTGAGTTTACAGGAGAGTAATGTAAAAAGTTCTATGTAATTGTTAAAGGAATAATTGGATTAAAGCATATAATTACTGTGTAAACAACATAATTACAGGACAAGTCAAGCAGGTATGGGAGCATTCCTTTTGGTGTAGCTATCTTATGTGCCAGGTACCATTTTCCAAAGCTCTCAGGCAAAGCAGCATTTCAGGGTATGACATCACAGCCTCCAAAATGCAGATCAACTGGACACGCTGATGGCTCTGGGGGTTACCCTGCTTCCAAGAACTGTTTTACTCAGTGACACCCTGGGCTACAGGGGTCAGCCAAAGACAGCTTCACCTTCTGCTGTGTAACCCGTGTGTGTCTGTTCCCATCTGAATACTCCATGGATTCTGAGTAGGGTGTTTGGTGCTGCGCTGGGTAATAACTGAAAACGTCATCAGACCAAGCTAAACAAAACCAGCGTGTCATCAAGCAGTGTTATTATGCATGCATGAATAACAGAGACCACTGTGGGAGAGCTCTGGAAGAATACAGAGCAGCATGATTTTGACAGTTACCAAGTATTATGTAATTACTCTGCTTAGGGGTTTGCAAGAATAAGTAATTTACTTGACTTCAGCAACCATTCGTTTTCATTTTGATCAAGGTCTGGTTAGTTCACCTCAGCCTTCTCAAGGTGACCCTGCTTGAGCTTGGGGGGGGCAAGGGGACCTCAAGAGGTCCCTTCCAACCTCAGTCACTCTGTGCTTCTGCGTTTCTGTGAGTTGAGGGAACTGTCTGTGAGGAGTAAAACTCAAAGGCACCCAGTAATGTTTCCTACTTACTTAAATCTCTGTGTGTTTATATCTAAGTGTTTCTGAGAGTATTTCTGTCAAGGCTGTAAGTTATTATGAGCTTTGTGTGACAGAAAAAGAGTGGGAGAAAATACAGCAATTTGTTATCCTTTCTGAAATCCCAATTTAATTGTAAGGTAGGACACAAACTTTGTGCCTCTTCTGGCTCTCCTTGGCCTCTTTAGAAACATGATTAAGTTCTGAATCATCAATCCCATTTATAGATCACGGATCTTACGCAAAGTTAATTACATGGTAGTGAAGATTTGTGTGATAGGATTTTACCAAGTGGAACTTTTTCTACCTCCTCATGGTCTTTCCTCCTGAGGATGTGCTCTTCTCTCAAGCCTTCGATTTCCATTTCCAGATCTGTTGTAATAATGGTCAGGCCGTCGAGCTCCTTACGCAGGTTCTCGACATCAAGCTGCACTCCCTGCCTGCGAGCCTTCTCCGCTTCGTACCTTTATGAGGAAAGAGGGGAAAGCACGCGCGTCGAGACCAGGCTGCTTCTGGCCTCTGGGTAAGCAGCTCCCAAGAGAAGTGGACACGCAAAGTCCTCTATGTGGGGAGCTAGAGAGCAAAATCTCAAACCCAACAGTCAATGCATTCTGTAGTTTTTTCCAAACTGATAACTTCTCATTCCTTTGGAAAAGAGGGAAAGTGTCTATGACCCCAGGCTCTCAAAGGAGTTCCACTGTTTCTTTTTTATGACGCTGCTGAATGGTAAAGAAAGGAGAGCAAGGCAAGCCCAAGCTTAGGGTGGTCAGAGTCTTTAATAGCTGATCATCATCCCTTGAAAACAAAACAATTTCTCATGGTTCCTAAGAAGTCTAACTTACAGAATTGTAAATTCCTTTCCTTTGCAAAGATCTGCTTGTAAGTTTCCTGTCCAAACATTTTGGCTTTATGGTTGATCTGAGAACTGTCTTTCAACAAGGGATTGCAATCTCAACCTGTGCAGTGGCAGCCAAGGAAGCACTGGCCCATTTACTGGGGCAGAATTTAGGGGACTGCGAAGCAGAAGGTACCGACGGACGAGTATTTCCTGCAGAGCTGGACAGAGGAGGTGATAAGTGCAGGAAATGGATTTGGGCTGGACTAGGGAAGCCCAGTGCAGAGGAGAGTTAATTTGTATTCCCAGATGACAGTTTTAAGTGTCTTTTGTCACAAGTATCAAGTGTCTGCTGTAAAACCTGCTCTTCAGGACCTGAACTAGGTATCATAAACAGGGTGAGTCAAGATTGTTCACCAATCATTTGTGGTTCTTACATCCTTTTTATCCTTTCTGGGTTTTGTTTTTGGTTGGGTTGTTTTGTTTTTTTTTCTATTCTACATTGGTTTTATTTATCCAACATCACCAGAAAACCTCAGTCAAATCAGTCTATATTGGACTATCAAGAAAAAGCATGATTTTGCTTAATCCTCTTTCAAACATAATCAGGAAACCACCAAAGAAGAGCTTACTTGAGCCTGAAGTCCTCAGATGCCATGCTGGCGTTATCGATTTGTAGAAGGATGCTGGCATTGGTGATCTTCCCATCCTCAATCTGCAAAACAGAGAACCCAGCAGGAGACTCGGGGTTGCCAGGTGATGGTGAATAACCTGCGCTGATTTAGGCTCCCCGCTGTGCGTAGGAAGCCTCCAGATAGTTCAATTCTCGTGTTAAGGAGAGGACATGAATGAAAGAAGTTTAGCTTCCCGATTCACTTAGATGTTTGTGGAATTTTTGTTCAGAATCTTACTTTACATCTTACTTTTCTGTGAAGCAGGAGGAGTCCTCCCATGCCTGGCCAGGTAGAGGATAGGAATAATATTACACAACACAGGGTAACAGTCAGTGAACTGATTTTCATTCTGGGTAGCACTGCTGGGAAAGCAGCCTTGGTCACCTCCAGGACAAATTTCAGTAAGAACCATTAAACTGTGTCCGAGTACAATGACAGTGCTGGAATTAATCATATGCTAAGAAGTGAGCATGTGCATAAACCCCTCCCTGAACCAGGGCCATGGTGCAGAGGTGTAATGATGGTGGTAGCAGCAGCTCCTGCCCAGCCCACCATGGGTTTCAGTCGGCAGTCGCCTGGATTGTCGTCTTGAGAACACCCCTGGCGTGCCGTTGTCATGGTCGGTTCAGTTATTCACCTGGACCTGGACTGGATTGTCCAGCAGCACCAAGTGATGAATTCATGGGTTTGACTTTGCTTTGGGATGTTGAAAATTGCCCTAGAAGATGCATCATTCATTCAGCGTACTCGGCACGCACCGAAAAGGCCTGTAAATCTCTGCTAACATGACATAGCTTTGAACGATAGATCTAAATATGAGAAGCTTCGTATTCCATTCAGAATCTTTGAAAGAGTTCTAGCAGGAACTCATAAATAATTAGCAGGGGCTAATAACTGTGGAACATCATGTCATTTTCTGACCCAGAGGAAAGAGAGGCAGGGCTGCAGCTCCAGCAGCCACCTCCACCCCGCACTGGCACGGCAAACCAAGGGGCATTGCGGCTGCACGCAAATGATTAGACATTTGCAGAGCTCTCGGCACCGTGAGGTAAAACTTCCCACCCCTAAATGAATCACAAAGAAACAAGGAAATGACAAAATTATCCTCAAGTGTCAAAAGTTTACCTCTCGTAGTGAAAAAGAAGGTGCCTGTGGAATGTTTTAACTGATCTGTTAACCGATGGTGCGTTCTTGAGCAATTAGCAGCACACCTCGGGTACAGCCCTGGGACACGAGCAAGGCCAGCTGAAGAATTCTAACAATGCCCCGAGCGTGTGGCTGCCTGGAATCTGTTGCCAGAGAAGGGGCGATTCCTGAATCCATCCTTAGAGAAAGGTAAATTTTACCATGGGAGGTAGTCAGGCAGTGGTAAGGCAACGTCCGAGCCCCTCAGCTTTGTGCCGTTTCCTAATCACACAACACAGCAGCACATTTATAAAAAAGCTTTGTGCCTCTTCCTGTGCAACCTGAACAGTGTCAGTGTCCTGCCAAGTGCCGTGCCAGTCAGCGGCACCTTCCAAAGGGGGACAGGTGCCTGTTCTTAGAGTTCTTCACTACAGCCAGCGTCAGTACAGGTGCATCACTAAGCCAATGGGCAAACTTACAGATAACTTAAGAACGCACACATTAATCTATGTGAAACACACTCAAATTCCTTCTCAAAACAGATTTTTTTCAAGGCTTCCTGCACTGACTTCTTCCTCGACATGTCTGTGTCCTCTGTCTCACAGCCCTGACCCTGTCTCCTCGACTGCTCTGTACATCACTGTGCTTATTTAGCAGCACAAGAGGCTTGAATGAATCATTCACCTGAAGAACTGGTGCCATTTGCTTTGTGTCTGGGTCAGACTGGAGCAAGGCCACTTGTGGCTTCTTCTGGCACGTTCATCCAGAATTCAGGTGTCCAGAGGGGGGTCCAGAAGGTAGAACCCAGATGATGATATGCTTCTGAGTTTAGACAGCTGGTACTTTCTGGGTTATTAGATATAGGATCCTAAATCTTGTCGAAATTTCATTTTAGGTGCTAAATTAATATAATCTTTTCAATTCATGGTTAATTAATTTAACTATGGTTAATAATTAGATGCTGTGCTTTCACTTCTTTTACATGCAGTAACGGTGCTCATTGCAATTACTTATAAAGTAAAAATTCTGGGTTAAATCACTGAATTGTTGCCTGTAAATAATCCTTTACTAGCCCTTCCTTCCCAGCGTGAGCCCCACGTTCAGTGTGTGGTGGCTGAGATCAGCCCTTCAGCCAACAGGTGCCCGTCCCAGCGATCGCTATTTAAGAGCTGAGTGTCAGAAATAAGTGGTTTGGGTTCAGCCAGTTCCGAAGCGAGGGCTCTCTCCCTGTCGGCATTCGGGTTTGCTCTTACTGCCTTCTTCAGTCTTTCTGATTTAGTAATTCCAAATCAATCTGAGCTCATTCATATTCTTGATGAACAAGTTTTTATCTGTGGATCAGTTAAAAAGAAAAAAGTGCCAAGTGCTCGATGTGGAGACGGGAGAGCTTTCTTTATCCTGAAAACAGAACTAGGTGATGACAATTCTGGCTCTCCTTACACGCTGGCTGTGGTCGGAGCGCCTCATCTTCTGCCTGGAGGCAACACATTTACCAGTGAGCAGGGAGTTCGATTAAGTCCCTGGCCTCTCTCAGCAAGGATGGGGGATAACACCATTTCCAGCCCTTCTGCAAAGCTATTTCTCAGGGTCTTGCGAGTGCCAAGTGACCCTGTTATAAAAGGTGGAGGGAACGCTCCGACACCGCACTTGGAAGGGCTTGGAGTTTTGTCCCATATGGCTATGTAAAGTTAATTACACCGATTAGTCACACAGATGGTTACAGTGCTAAGTATGTTCATTATGAATACAGATTAATATTGTGCTTAAATTTGAAGACACGTGAGTTTGGGAGATTGAAAGAGTTACTGTTGAACGTTAATATTAACTACCAGCAGGAACCAGAAATTCTCCTTTTAATTATAGTGAAAGCATCCACAAGGAATTTGTCACTGCTATTTTCTTAATTACAATGAAGTATTTTTCCATCTGATTACATAAGCTCATTGGACCCAAAACTCCTGTAGTTTCATTGTCTGCTACCACAGGAATCAAAGAAATGAAATGCAGCATTATGTCTGAAGGGAGCCAGCCTGAAAGCTGCAGTCTGCTCCGCTTGCCTGCTTTGTAATTTGCTGGAATCCATGTGCAGTCAAAAAGACCAAATTCTGCCAGACACAGTTCCTCAAACCACAGTTTCATGTACAGAGCCGAGCACTTGGCAGCGCACGGATCTCTTCGTGCCGACAGTCTCTGCAGAATCCCCCGAGTCTCCTTGCAGCCTTTCTCTCTGGAACCCCATTCTCCTCCTTGTGAACCCAGAAAGGGTTTCTGCCCAGGTCCATTAGTATCTCTAACATTTCAAAGATCCTTTCTTTAAAGGAGAGGCATCAGCATAAAGGAGTACCCAGGTTCCTTAAAAGAGCATAGAATGACAGCCACTTAGAGCTCTGACTTACCTGTTTTTGCATGTCAGTGACGTTTTGCTCGTACTGGTTGAAGTCATGCCTCTTGCCGTGAGACTTTGTCCTGTGCCACTCTAGGATGCAGCTTTCCAGCTGAGCGTTGGCTGCTTCTAAGGAGCGCACCTTCTCCAGATAGGCAGCCAAACGGTCATTCAGGTTTTGCATAGTCTGTTTCTCATTCCCACCCAGGAAGATGCTTTCCCCATGGTGCTCGCCGAAGCCTCCCCAGGGTGCCCCTCCTCCAGCAGCCAGCCAGAGGGGTCTGGCAGAGGCGAAGGGGGTGTGTGTGCTGCTGGCACCACCATCTGCACTGGAAGGTCTGTAAGAAGGTCCTTGCTGGGCCAAACCACACCCTGAACTACCCCTGAGGGACCCAGAAAAAAACTGAAAAGGGCCTTGGCTGGTACTCATGCTTAGCTCTGTTGTGAATCCAACCCAATGTTTGACTGCCTAGCACTGAGCAGCTTCGTAGCCTTCCCGAAGCAGCTTTATGCCTTTTCCTGTGGGAGTTTCCCTTCGATGAATGACTACAGCAACAAGATTGTGTCATCATGAAACGTGCTTCCTCTTGGTCAATTCTGAAGCATTTATGAGCCTGCACACACAGTTGTTGGTATTTGGGATCGCAGCCACGTACCGGATTGCTTTCCTTTCCTTTCAGTTGTTTTGGTTGTGTTTTGGTTTTTTTTTCTTTTTCTTTTCATATTCTAATAGCGAGGTGTGGCTGAAATCAGTAGGTGTGGAACAGGATCAGCTCTGCCTTCAGACTTCTTTTCCTCACCCTGTCCTTAATACGTTTTCCTGCTTATGGGGGGCTGAGTATCATCCTTTCCAGATAAACTGCAGAGCTGGGGCAGGGCTGAGCCTCTCAGAATACTTCATTTCTGTTGTAGCTCTCAGGCTGTCTGGGAGTCCCGAAACTCAGCATGTCCTGTCAAGCTGTCGTTAACCCAGCGAACTGCTTCAGCCTGTGGGAGACAGGAGGCTGCAGTGCTGTTAGCCATGGACTGAAACTCCGCTCCGGAGGGAGGCAGGCCCAGCTACCCCCTTCTGCTGCCCACTGCTAGGTGAAATACGTGAGAATTAGGTACTTCACAATCATTTCAACGGAGTTTTTCATAGTTTGAGGTACGTTCATATTTCAGTAGTCTTGCTGAAATAGTAATGAAGGAATTTCTTGCTGTTACTGCAGTTAATACTATCAAAATATTGGTGAGTTTAGCTACAGAAAAGATTTATGAGTCTGTAAGAACACTCACAAAAAAAATCAAGTGATTATTTAAAGCTACCAGCCCTAAAAACTGACCTGGCAGTCACACAAAAACAGTCTTTTCCAAAAATTCCAGTGACCTTCCATTGAATTTCTTCCATTAAATGCAGAATGGGCAAGTCTGGCTCCTGCAAAGATCTTCCTGTTGCTGTTAGGGAGGTGATAAGGTGTTCCCATGGCAACAGCTGGGGTTGTTGGGTTTATCTTGTCTTTCCCAGTGGTTTTAGACCACGGCTGAGGGATAGAAGAGAGGAATAAGCTTTGGGGTGAGGTGGGGAGGTGAGAGGACGCGGGCTCTCAGAAATGGGGCAGCTGCTTTTCCTGGAGCAGCTGAGGGCTCAGCTCTTTGCCGGGATCTTCCGTAGCACTTTACTGGTTCTGAGTGGAGGGGTCGGAGAGGCTGGACAAACCAGAATCACTCTATCCTGAAGAAACCTGAAGGAAGCTTTTCCCCCGTTTGTTTCATTTGCAAGTTTTCAGTATTAAGGAATTGCTGCACTTCTCATCCCGTCCAGGGCCTCTCCTTGGCCTCACCTCCTGAGTAGGACAGGTTTTGAGCTCCTCCTCGTGGCTCAGTGTCAGCTTTGCTCAGCACCTGCTGATTTGCTTTCTACCAGTTACCTTTCCATTGTGCATATTCCTTCTCATCCATCACGCACTTTTTTGGATAGAAGCACTAACACTGTTAATTGTTTGGGGAAGTTAATCACTGGAGATACAGCTTTCCAACACGTGCAGGACGTGGCTATCACAAAGTGTTCTGCTAGCAGCTGCTCTGACTGGATACAGTGCAGTGTCAGCCCTGCTGCTTCAGAGGAAGAAGAGCTTGAGGCACCAGCCAAAAAGTGAAGGCCTAAGACAAAAAAAATCCCACCAAATTATCAGAGGACCAGTGATGTTCAGTTCATCTCACCTGAGATTGATTTCAAACTGAATTGTCTAGCTCAGCAGTTCAGCAAGTTAATGTTCTGTGAAATATTACCTGATTAGAAATACATGGAATAAAATGAATCCTGTGTTCCACGTGGAATTCCTCAGTGAGATTCGTCATGTGCCTGGCAGTCAGGGTGGCACTCTGGGAGACAGAACAGCCTCCCTCTTACTCCCAGATAATTTCAGGGAGTATCGTGCCGTTGTGAAAAAGAGCAATTGCATTTTTCTGGGCAAGTAATACAAAACAAGGTGATTTGCATGTAGGAGGTGGTTCCTCTGAAGCTCAGCCTCTTCAGGCTGGAAAAGATGCCACACAGGTTTCATCAACACACACTGGGGATCTGTGGAGAAGATCAAAAAGCTTCCTTCAGGAGCAGACACGGCTCTCCTTTGTCAGGCTGGCGCTGCAGGACCTGGCTTTGGCCAACTCGTGAATCCGGAGAGCGCAGAGTGAAAGCAGTGATCAGAGAGAGAGATGAGGCACCGTCAGCAGATGGCACCATGGGATGGCGACTCCTCCTGTTGGGTGTTTGTCCAAAGCGCTCTAAACTGGGGAGCTGCTGAGCAGGCCCAGGCTTGCGGGGACTCAGGAGTGCACAGTCCAGAGCTGCTTTATTTGGCAGTTGTTTTTGTACTGAATTGGCATGTGAAAAGCAAACTGAACCGAGTTTATAGGCTGCAGCTTCAGTACAGGTGGAATATTGTGACACCTGCATTGCACAGGTCAATATCTTGTGAGCATGGCTTGCTGGTTCCCCTCCTCCCGCTGCCTGTGGCTGCAGCTCTCTCACGCTGCCCGAGCAGTACACGTAGTAGTCTCCTGATGGCAGGGTCAGGGAAAAGACACCATTTGTACCGTTCGGTTTTCCTGTTCTGGTGGATTGGGATGTTGCTTTGCTGAGGTTTGCAAGAACCTCTTCTCAGTTCTTCCCAATGGGAACACCAGCAGTGATCCTGCAGCCTCCTTCATGGCTGAACTGGGCTGTGGTGACAGCAGGGAAGAGATTTTATTTTTTTTAATATCAGAAAATAGCAGACAGAAAAAATGTGGGATTATGCTGGCAAAATACACATTTATTTAAATGTTTTCTGCGTTGCTTATGCTACAGCAGCAGGAATGACCCTGGCTGGTGAGTTTCTTACCAGGGTATGAAACCCAAAACAAACGCAGGAAACTGGGTCTCAGGGGTTCCCTTCACCTGGGCCGTGCCTTGTGCTTCCTTGGCAGCTGAGGGAGTTTGCCCTTTTCCTGAAGGAACTTAAACACATATATGGAAAAAAAGTATTTTTTTTCCAGAGGTGCATTTTATGCGTGCATGAATTGTGGTGATGTTGTGCATTTTGAATTCAGAACAAAGAACTGAAGGGTTTTTTGCATTACTCATAGGTTTTTTACCAATATTATCTCCAAGTTTCCTGAGAGAATGTAGTGGCACTTTATAGCTTTCTGTTCTTCATCATCTTTATTACTATTGCTAAAGTGACTGTTGTTATTACAGCTGCTATCCACTGAGTGTCTCTAGGGCTGGTTACTGGAGGCTCTGGGCAGGGTGTACACTCATGTGCACGGCACTGCCTTTCTCACACCAAAAAACAACATCAGACTGGGTGTATTTGCACAAGCAGAGAGAAACTTTATTCTGTAGGTTTTCAAAAGGAAACTTATAGCTACTGACAGAAAACATGGTTGTCATCACTGACCCATAGAGCCAAGTGGTCGTGGCAAAAAGAAGAGGAAATTTAAGGCAAGACATCAAGCTTCTGCACATTCTTGCATTGCATTCTTCTGATCTGGTGAAAGTAAAGGGCCATTTCTCCGAGCGCTAGCCTGCCTGTAGGCTGCACTGGCTTTTATGGTATCATATGCAACAGGAGGGTTGGTATTTCTTTGTTAGAATCTTCTATCACGAGTAGAAGCAGATTTTCCATCATCATCTATGACCGAGCGAAGTCGTCCAGTGCTCAGAGTTGCTGTTGAGGAGAAAAAAACAACAAAAAAAATCAACTAGGGATAAAGAAAATGCACTAACACGGTAAATCTTAAGCATACACATCGCGCATCAGATTTGGATGTGTCTTGTACGTTGTGTGAAATTTGGGAATCTCTGGGAGATTGCAGGAGTTTAGAATCCCCTGAGGAGTTCATGCAATTATTTTGGCAAGCTACTGGTTAAAAAAAGAGCACATAAAGTATTATATTTTTGTCGCAGAATGATAAAGAAGGTGGTCATTGCAGAGAGAATGAAGTCTCTGTTAGTAAGAAGAAATCCCAAGCAAAGAAGATCAGGTTATTTCATCCTGTTTTGCCAATTCAGCCCCTCTTGAAATCAAAATTTTCTTACCATCCTTGGGGATCACTCCTGTCAGCCTGTAGAAAAGAAATATTTGATTAGTGAAACCATCGCTCCGGTTCGGAACCCTTGGGTGTGGGTAGCCACGGCTCCCACTGCTGTGCTCAGCGGGTGGTTTCTCAGCTCTCTTGCTGTGGTGGTGGTGTTAAGGGGCTGTCTGCTTTGAAGGCTGCTCCTACCTACTCCGTAGGAAACGGAGCAGCAGTCAGACCAGCTCCTGGCCCTGCTATGTCTCTCGGTACTTCTCTGCTTCTCAAAATGTCATGTTTTGGAAACAAGATAAGATGATTCCTCCTCAGAAATCAAAACTAATTCTGTGTGTAGCTCAGGCATGGGAAAGAGGCACTGAAATATAGATTCTGTTCAGGCAAGCTGTGGTTCCAGTCAGGAGCACTGGTGGGTGGTGATGAATATCCTCTGTGCCAAGTGCAGAAAATCAGGAGCTAAAGAAATATTGCAAAGGGGCTTTTATAGGTTACTTCAGGCTGAAGCTGTTACTCCTGCACAAGAGGATTATGTAAGAGAGACGTACAGTGCCTGGTGCCTTCCGTAATTCATTGTAGTCAAAATGGTTGCATTTATATTTTCGACTCAACACGATTTATGTGGAGAAGTAGCCTGAGCTACAGCAACGCCTGGGGTTTTGCCGAGCGTTTGCCTGTACCCGAAAGGCTGCTTGTGCTTGAGTGTAGTTTAGTAATCTGGAGTCAGCTTAGCAACCACAAATTACTGCTTTACAGCGTGTTGTGTCATTAACCTTATCTAATCATCAGAGGATTTGTGCAGAGTAACGTACTGAGAGTCCTGGCCCTCCAGCAGCTGCCGGTACGTGGCGATTTCCTGCTCCAGGCGACTCTTGATGTCCATGAGCATTCTGTACTCCTGGTTCTGACGCTCCATGTCGCATCGGAGCTCACTCAGTTGCTCCTCGACGCTGGTGATGAGGGCCTGGATCTGGGCCAGCTGCGCGCAGTACCGGCCCTCCGTGTCGCGCAGGCTGGCCTCCAGGCCCGCTTTCTGGAGAGGAGTAACGGCAGAGTCGGTTACTGTGCAGAATGTCCCCCGACGGGGAGTCTGAGGAGAGGCAGAGAGAGAGAGGGAGGGGAGAGGGCTCGTGGGGACCTGTGATGTGCTTGGCACAGCTCCATACCATGCTGAGCTGCGACTGGAGCTCGATCTCCAGGCCCTGGACCGTGCGCCTCAGTTCTGTGATCTCCGATTTGCCGGTCTGTATCTCCTGTGTGTGGGTGGCTACTTCACGGTTCAGCTCATCGGTCTGAGAGAAAAAAACACCCCAAAACTGTAAAATCGCATCCATGTTTTATGAAGAGATGTCAGTTACTGTGAGAAAGGGAGGGCCTGTCCCATCTGCTGGGGCAGGCAGAATGAGGCCGTGCAGTGGTCTGCTGCTGCTTGGTGTAACTGTACCTGAGTGAAGAACCAGGCCTCGGCATCTTTACGGTTCTTCTCAGCCAGAGCTTCATACTGCTCCCTCATCTCAGAGAGAATCCTGGTCAGGTCGATGCCAGGAGCCGCATCCATTTCCACATTGACTGTTCCACTCATCTGGTTTGAGAACTCTTTCATTTCCTGCATGGGCAGAGAGCAGAGGACACAGAAAAGGTGAGGCTCTGCCTTCTGAGGCTCTTGCTGCTGTCAGCAGTCGTGCAGTGCTGGCAGGGCTGTTATTAGCAAGTACCAGAGGTGGAACACAGGAACATTTATCCCATTTTCTTTTCCATCACACGCAGTTTTCCACTCTCTCTACTCGCACACACCACACACATACTGACATGTAACTGACGTTTGTTGCTTTCACTCAGCTGAACCATCTCTGTCACTTGTGCTTATGAATGAAATGGAAACTAACAGGCCTGGACTGTTTGGAATCAGGGCAATGCTTCTCGGGACACACTTTGGATCCTTTTCATGTTACAGTTGTCTTTTAATTAAGCTGTAATGTTGTCATTCTCGTTTTTCTGTTTGGATTTCCCCCTCCCCACCCGAGAGGCATAAATTCCAAAGGGAAGTAATTTCCTCTCAGCACTGTTACAGCCTCTCACCTCCTCGTGGTTCTTCTTGAGGTAGGCCAGCTCCTCCTTCAGGTTCTCGATCTGCATCTCCAGGTCAGCTCTGGCCAGGGTCAGCTCATCCAGGACTCTGCGCAGGCCGTTGATGTCGGCCTCCACGCTCTGGCGCAGGAACAACTCGTTCTCATACCTGCAGTTAGAGGAAGAAACAAGGGCTGGAAGATGTACGAGTTGGTGTTCAGCAGAGCTGTAGAACTCTGAAATTTTCTACTGAATGTGGGAGGAGCAGTGGGCTATAAATGCAAACTTATGGATTGAAGAGAAATGTAATGGGAGTACAGATGGGTTTCCCCAACATCCAGCTCTGACCACGCTTGCATTGCCATCAGGTTTGATTCTTGAGGAGAACAAGATGTTTTGCATTGCAGAACCCAGTAAAGAGGATCAGCATCAGCAGACAAGGTGCCACCCAGGACAGTCCATCTGCAGGGCCCTCTCGCCATCGCTGTGAGGGAAAGCCCAGATTGCCCAGCTCTGCCCGGGCACTGGGAGAGAGAACAGAATCCTGCAGGTGCGTCACTGCAAGGAAATCACTTGTGCAAGTACCTTCATCATCCTCTCCACAGTACTGGGGAGTCCATGAGCTGGGCAAGGCCCAAACTGCTCTCTGTTTTGCTCTCTAAATTTCTGACTGTATGAGAGAGAACTACTGCAACCGATCAGCGATTGCTTCCCACCACTCTTCCTCTTCAGGGAAAATCCCAACCTAGTCCTGTCTTCTTTTCATGAGATTTAGGCCAGCAAAAATAGTTTAAGAGCAAGACAAAACCCAAAGACATGAACTATAATTTCTTATGTAACCAGCTCGGTGATCTGGATACTGGATACTCAATCCTAACAGGTTTATATTCCCAACTGATCCTTCATCACATGGATTCTGTTTGCTAGGGGGTTTTTCATCAGAAGGTATCAAGGAAAAATACCTGTCTGTAGTTTCAAGATGTGACTGAAGAGCTTTATTTTCTAGAGAGAAAATAAAACTAAGCTCCAGAAAAGAGGACAAGGGAGAGTAAACAAATGTGCTCCAGGTAAACTTACTTCAGTCTGAAGTCATCTGCAGCCAGCCTGGCATTGTCGATCTCCAGGATGACCCTGGAGTTGTCGATAGTAGCTGCCAGGATCTGGCAATTGAGAAACACAAAAGAAGGTTCCTGTGAATCATGGTGAAATAGCAGGCTCCCCAGTACATAGCAGGCAGTTATCCAGGCTGTGAGCCACGGAAGAAGGTAGAAGAGAAGGGACCTCTGTGTGATGTCACTGGCTAAACATGCTCTGGGGACCATGGGGGCCATTCCAGCTGCTCATGCTGGTTACGGTGAAATTCTTACGGCTTTTACAGCGAACACCCCGAGTGGCAAAGCTCTTTTCCACACTCCCTATGCCAATCAGAGAGCGGAGACACCTTTGTGGAACACCAATTAGAAACATAATTGGAACATACCAGCTTGGTACAACGCCTGATCTTATCTGCAGCTAGGAGGTTATTTTTCAGCCTTTGAGGCCTACCTGTCACATTCATTACTGTTTGATTACTGAACAAATATATTGATCATTCTAAACACATTTTGCCATCTTTTGTAACTTTTAGAGCAATCATTTTAATTTAACAGACACATTTTCAGGATAACCTACTTGGTTTTTAAGTTGAGACATAGCTACTCTTTTCTGCCAGAACTCTCACGACCACGAAGTATTGGGGAATTCGGGACTTATTTTGTAAACATTTGAGCTTGTTTTAAAGGAGTGGAATCTGCAGTTCTGCAGTTCTGCTGGATTCTTACAACCCCTGCACATAGGAATGTCGTACCTTGTCTCGGAGATCTTCAATTATCTTGTAATAATTGCTGTAGTCACGGGCTGGGCTGGTGGGAGCTTGCTTCTGATACCAGTCTCGGATTTTAACTTCTAAATCAGAATTTGCCTCTTCCAGTGCTCGTACCTTGTCCAGGTACGAAGCCAGGCGGTCATTCAGATTCTGCATCGTTATCTTTTCATTTCCAGAGAGAAGGCCATCACCACCACCAAAGCCACCACCAAGTTCAAAACCTCCACCAAAGCCAGACCCTCCACCAAAGCCAGCCCCTCCACCAAAGCCACAGGCTGCACCACCACCAAATCCACCATAGCCTCCTCCATAGCCACTACCAAAACCAGAACACAGGCCACCACCATACCCACCTCCTACAGAGGAGACATACCTAGCTGAGGAGATGGAGACACCCCTGCCCCCAGACCCTCCGTGTATGCTTGGAGCCCGGCAGACTCCTCCCGTTCGGACGGAGGAGAGGCGAGAGCTGCTGCTTCCACCACCCCCAAAGCCACCCCCATAGGTAGAAGAAGAGCTCTGCAGGAAGGACGTAGCCATGGCTGCAGCACGAGAAGGTGCTAAGGTCAGTTAGTGGTGGAGAAGAGGAAAGTATGTGCCTTCACTGCCCTGGAGCTTCTTTTATATCCTCAAGATAGGGTGTTGGGAGGCAAACCCAACATGCAGCCCTCCCTCCAAAATTTCTCCTCCCTAGAGGTGAGGCCAATTATGATGACATTCCTCACAAACGGAGCTGGCTGCACATCTCAGGGGCTAGGGCTGGGGTTTCTTTTTTAATTAAACAAAAGGGATGATTCAGATGAGTGTTTTTTCTTCAGGCTATAGTTCTGAAACTTGAGTTTACTCCTCTGACATTTAAGAATGGAAAAACCAAGTGAGTTCATCCACACCCACTTATCCATCACAGCAGTCACCAGGGCTATTTGAAGAAAATCAACTTTGTCTGAAATGAGGCTTAAGTAAAATTCTCCTTTCATTGAAGAATGTGCAGTCACCAGTTCATCTCACCATTATTTCTTCTTTACTATCCATATTTTTTCCCCTTCAGATTTTGGAATTGAATTGGATTCATTCTTATTCTTTGTTCTTTGCTTGAAACCAGTATTTAGATTGTGGAGTGTGGATATTTAGTACAAAAAGCATCCAACCATAGCACTGCGTGAGGAACAGTCGGCATCTGTCGATGTACAGGGGAGAGTGGGCACAGATAATCTGCTGGTGCTCCTCAGATAGTCAGGAGGGGTGGGAGAAGATTGAAGTCGTTCAGCAGAAAGAAGAAATGTGGGAGGACTATGTTGCTGTTACTTTTGGACCACAACACCAAACTGGGTTTAAGATGAAGCCGTTCACATAGCAGTAAAAGTGTTAATGCCAATATGCACGATGGAATGAAGTAATTGTTGAAAATAACATTTGAGAAGCACTTAGAGAGGCACCTCAATCCGTGGGACCCTGCACCTCCCGTCTCTTCCAGATCCGAGGGCCTGTCAGTGGAACTGGGAGGGCAGTACCCAGTCCTGCAGCTCTGTGCTGGGAGAGTTTCAGGGGAGCATTAACTGCTTGTTTACCCTGCTGGGATGTGTCACTGGGGATCAAGTGTCTGTGGGGAGTGTGGCAATAGGGTGGAGTGTGAAGACAGAGCCCCCTCCTCTTCGCACAACAAGGTGACGTTCTGCAGCTGAAAGGCACAAGGGGCAGCTGAAGAACAGGGGTCTGGTGAGACACAGAGCTGGCACTGGGGCACAGAATGGTTCAGGGGAACTGGGGCTTGAGAGGACAGAGGAGAGCAGCGATGAGGTGAAGATGGGAGGAACTTTCTCTGGTCTCTAAGTTCAGAACCACCAAAACTATTTAAAAAGAAAACTTTGAAATAGAGGAGACAGATGATGTTTGCTAACAACATGATGAGGAGTGTTGGTGTTAGCAGTTTGTGATGGTACAGGTCGAAACGAGCACAGAGTTCAGGATGGGTGATCTCAGCTAAACTGAGGCTGTACCAGTTGTTGGAATAAACTGAGGGCTTTGCTGAAACTTACACCTGAGACTTTAATGCAGCCTCAGAGAAATGCAAGAGGTTTTACTAGGAGAACATTTGTACTTGGGAGGAAAGAAACATCAAAATCTGGCTGTGATAGGCAGCCTAACAGCCTGGTTCTGGGGCTGTCCACTCCTCCTCCTCTGGCTGTGAGCAGGGAGCGGGTGTTTCACAGCTCTGGAAACATGTTTCAAACTGCCCCTGGCCCTTGGCCACAGCAGTTGGGTTTTGCTGTAGGGCAGATTAATGGTTCTGCAGAGCCTGCCAAATCTGCACCTCCAAGAGTTAGCATCTCAGGAAACAAGTTCAGACAAACTCTCCCAAAGGTAAAAAAAGTTTCAAGACCCCTGTAATGTAAATAACCTGAGGTGTGTGTGCTGCTAGGCTGTGTTTAACTCCAAGTGATCCCACCAGAAGCAACTTTCCATTAAAAAAACCCAAACCCTTTCTAGAAATCTCCATAAACTTTAGCAGGAAACTTTGAGGATTTTTCATTCCGTCTTTGTAAGTCCTCTGGAAGCTTGCTGGTGAAATCCACTTTGCTGCTTTTTCACCTGCCCTGCACGTTACTCCAGGTCGTTATCAGATGAACACTTCCCAGGCAGCAGATATAAAGCTGTTTCTTTCTTGTATTATATTTATCACTGAGGCAAATAAAAAACATTAATCACTCAGTACAGATTAAGTCCTAGAACACAACTCAGAAAAGCACAGGGAGGGGATTCTGTGGCTTTTTCAGTTTTCTGTAAACCATCCAACTCAGATCCTCAGATTAAACAACTACTTCCAAAGATATTACTACTTAATATTTTGCTAGAAGTTGTCAGTAGTATTTTCAAACTAGAGGAGAATCCAAGGCAAGGGGCCTCGGCAAAGCCCTGGGAAGTCTGGAGGTGGCTGGTTACGGATCATTTATTTGCAGCTTGCCTCGGTCGCTGTGCTTCCCGGGTATTCCCTAAAGAGAAAACCCTTTCCCTTTTCGGAGCTCACTTCCGAACATCCTCTTTCCTGGTGAGAGGGATGGTGGGTCTGTCTGTACGTCCACAGCGGGAGCAGACTGCCGGCGAGGGCTGCTGCGTGGCCAGGGTTCGCTCACTCAGCTTTAGAAAGCTTTTGTTGGTTTATTACTGTCTCCAGGCTAAAGGCTTCTACAGCAAAACCTGCACGCATCAGAGCACTTCATAATCGACTGCGCAGGGCAAAGAAAATGAGATACAGTTTGGTATTGACATTAGCAAAAGTTGAGAAATCCAGAGTGGGTTGATGGATCGAATTTCCTGTCTGAATTTGATCACGTATGTGAAAGTCTCCTGTCTTCAGCTCAGTGCTAGATCCGAGTGTAATTCTGGACACATTTATACTCTTCCTTTCAGTTATTATTGCTGCATTTTAGCCATGTTCTTTTGATGATTAAAGACCCCACAACAGTTGCACTTCCCTAGATTCGTGAGGTTTGGAATGCTTCCAGATGCATCACCTCTGCGGACGTTAAAGGAGCATCTCCAGTCGGTGCTGCCTGTACTGGTAGGGATCTGAGTTCACTCTTCCCTCAGCTCCTGCCTGCAGCTGGGGCATGAACTTCGACCTACACATTTTTCTCCTTATATTCTCTACAAGACTATGGAGCTCATCACCTGCTGAAGTAAAACTGAAAAGACTGTTTCAAGCTTATGCCTTTATTCCGTCCTCACCATCTTTGCTCCAAGGTTCCTTATCCAACGTCCTGAGAGTTTCTCCTCCTCACAGTGCTCAGCACTGTGTTTGTGGAGCGTAAGCTCCCTGGGTTGTTGTGCTTCCACAGAGATTTCCTGGGAGACATTCCCTGACTTGTCCCTGCCGTGCACACTCTTTTATTGCTTCTGCTAGGGGATTAACGAGCTGACACACTTCAGCCTCTCCTCAGGAGGACAGAGTTCCATTCAAGAAGCAGCTTGTTCATCGACTCGGTCTCTGCTGATTAAACCATCACTCAGACTTTTCATACCTTTAGAAAACACTTTTTGGTGTGTGAACCACACTCTAAAATTATAGTCTCTGAGTGATTTTACATTAAACATTTCACCAGAAATCCTTCCTTACCTCACAAATATGGCACAAAATAAATAAAATTATAATCTAAAATTAAAATTAGTCTACAAAAACAAGAATTCTAACCTTTTCAAGATCTTTCAAGTCTCTGAAGCCCCCAGTTTCTTCAGCAGGGTTTATGAATTCACTCAATTCTTGGCACTTTTAACCTCCTAAACACTTTTAAACAGTTAACCTTGGAAACATCTTCCATTTCTAAACATGCATTTAATTCAGTCTTTGCAAATAAAACTTTTTTTTTGCCCAAATATACATTTGCAAAGTGTGGACATAATAGTTAAGGGTGAAATAACCTCCCCAGTCCAGAGAGAAAAGTGCTGAAGGATTTGATGGTGAAACAAGGGCTGCAAGATGCAGTGTCGGGGTGCGTTTAGTGTGGGTGTGCTGTCGGTTCAGGTCACCCGCGGCTGACAGGAGGACTGTGATAGTGGGTGGTGGCAGGTCGGCTGTAGCACCAACCCGCAACAGCTTCCTCGGTCATACGCTTGTGGAGGGATGGTTGGCAAGGAATTGCTGATTTCTGGGGCCTGGACTAGAAGTGCTTACGTTTGGCATTGCAGCTGGGTCCGTACCCTTTCAGTGGCCTGCCAGGGAAGGTGGCTTGTTACTTCTGTATGAACTGGGAAAGGGAGTGAAGAAATTTCACAACTGTTTCTCGCTCTCTTTGCTTCTGCAGGAGTTTCCTTCAAGCCATTTTACCAGCTTTCCATTTTCCCCCAACAAAACATCTCCCACCTCTTGCTGCTTGCCCTTAACATCTCGCCGCTCCTGCTCTTCCGAGTGCCCGGCTGTTGTAGTTAGCAGTGTAACTCACTCCTGTGTCCCCCACTGTGAGGGGCCGAGGATGCTGTTGCCTCCCTATTCAGAGCTCCTGTCAGCAAGAGGAGCTGGAAGGGGTCGGAGCTGGAGCTCAAGGCACCCACGACACGGAGCAGTAACCTGCAGGGAGGCTGGCTGGCTGTTTCCCGCCCGGTTAAAGCCAAACTTCAGTGATGATATCACAAGAACCCAAAAGAAGCTAAGATTGCAAGAAGATCATCTTTATTAGAGTAGATACAGCAATTCAGTGCATGGGACAAGTAGAAATAATTGACAAGCTACTTCAGTTTACACAGTAATCACCACTAAACGGATGAGTTTACCTAAAGTTTGTGTGCCCGGGAATTTGCACTGCTGGAGGACAGGAATTTCCAGCAGTTTAGAGTGATTCTTCTCCATTTCAGTTCCTGGGTGTTGTCTGCTTTGCCTCCTTCGGAAGAGGGCATTTGGAGGACTCTCTCTCAGTGCTGCTTTCCATCTGCCAGCTTGTCTCTCGTGTCTGCAGCAATAAGGAGAGAAGAGCAGCGGTTAGGGTAACACACACGGGACCGCGCTGCAGCAGCCGCTGAGCTTGGCTCTTGTCTCCTCTCTCCTTCCCTTCTCTCACAAGCGTTCTTCTTCACAGCTCTGATTTGAATCATGCATCACTTTTATAGCACAGCTGACCTTTAAAAGCTCAAGGCAAGTTCTACTCGCGTGTTCGGACAATTCCCCTGAGCTGGCCAAGCTGAAATTTCTCACATCCTTTCATCTGGGGGAATGATTCAGCGTTCTGTGCTTTACTCAGCCTTTACTGTAATGTGGGCTGAGAGGTTTTATCAGGTATTTAACATCTTTTAACGACTGGAAACTGTTAACTTCTAGCCAGAGGCATCATTTGTTAACTTATTAGGGTTGATGTCTCTCTGACACGAAGCAGCACAGCAGCCCAGTCTCCAGAGTGGACACAAGCACCAAACAGGAGCATGTCGAGAAAATAAAAGTGTCTGACTCCTAAAGGTTTCCTGAAAGAGAAACAATTCTTACCCGCGGTTCCAGAAAGGGGGCCGAACATCCTGTAGAACAAAGAGAGAGCAGTTAAAAGGAGACAGAACCTATGAGTGCTGCCTGAGCCCAGCATGTATGAAGCAAATTCTCTATCAGTCAGGTCACTCTGTACACAGCCAGAGATGACCAGCTCCTTGCTCTCCCTCTCAGCTCAGGAGAGGGAATTGCCGTAGGAAATATATTTTTAAACAACTGCAGTGGGTAAAGGCAAGGAAAAGATGGAATAGAGGAAATAAAACCTTTTAACTGCCACCTCATGTTTTTGTTGCAGGCTATGAGACATTTCCCTCCTTGAGGCTATATATGAAATGACAGAAAATGACACGCTGTGCTCCCATCTGGGGCTTCTCTGCCTTCTCAGTGTTTCCTTCTTCACTGATTCCTGCAAGGCAAGAGCTGTTTAACTCCTGGCAGGGAATTTAGGGGAATTTGGTGTTTGTCCTTATATGCTGTGAGCATTGCCACCTGCAGCGTGTTCCCCAAGTGTCAGGCAGCGGTGATAGTTATCGCCTGAACTGTTGGTCGCATTTAATCTCTTACTGCTCATCACTTTGCCTTTTTGTTTAGAAACTCACTTAACATAAATGGGAAATGTAACATTTCTAGCTGCATCATGGTCCAGAAAAATGAATTTGTTAAAAATCTACGAACCCCAGGAGTGTTTGAAGTTGTGTTTACTGCAGTGCTGCGGCAAATGAGCACCAGGGCATGGCTAAGCAAAGAGGTTTTGTGCAGTGACCAGAGTTCCTTACTGGGACTCCTGGCCTTCCAGGAGTTGTCGGTAAGTAGCGATCTCTTGCTCCAGTCGAGTCTTGACATCCATGAGGATCTTGTAGTCGCTGTTCTGGCGCTCCATGTCGGCTCGGAGCTCAGCCAGCTGCGCCTCGACGCTGCCGATCAGGCCCTGGATCTGCGCCAGCTGGGCACCGTAGCTCCCTTCCGTCTCTGCCAGGGTGCTTTCCAGCGCCGCTTTCTGAGGCCAGAGGGGGCGGAGGGCAACCACAAACAGGTTGCTGCCGGGTGCAAGACTCCTCGCAGGGAGGGGAATGTGCACCCGTTTCGGCGGGGGCAGGGGGGGTCACGCGGCGCAAACCGGAACGTACCGTGCTGAGCTGGGACTGCAGCTCGATCTCCAGCCCTTGGAGGGTGCGTCTCAGGTCCGTGACCTCGGACCTGCTGCTCTGCAGCTGTTCGGTGTGGACGGCCACCTCATGGCTCAGCTCCTCAGTCTGAAACAGGGACATCACATGAGAAACGGGGCCTCTCAGCAGAGGGGACGAGCTTTTCCCAGCAGCTTTCTGTGTTTAATCATGGTTTGCTTCTTCCGTGGGTTTTGATGGCTCGTGTTTGTACAGTATGGAGTTCTTCCTACCTTGCTGTGGAACCAGGCCTCAGCATCCTTCCTGTTCTTCTCAGCCATGTGTTCATACTGGTCTCTCATTTCAGCCAGGATCTTGGACAGGTCAATGCCTGGAGCAGAGTCCACTTCAACATTAACTTGGCCAGCTACTTGGCCTCCCAGGGCACTCATTTCCTATGTGGACAAGACAGCAGAAGACAAAAGAGGGTATGATCATAAACTAAAAATATTGTGAACCTTCCATTCCTTCTTCAAGGACTGACTGACTCCACTTAAAGAATTGCAGGGGAATTGAATCTCTAGCCTCCCAGCCTGCTCAGAAATCTTTTCTTGGCTGCTGGAAAGCACAGGGCAATCCCGAGGGGCTCCACATTTCATACACCATTTTTCTAATGTCACTTTCAAAGGTGTTTCTTGGAGTTTTTTACCTCCTCGTGGTTCTTCTTGAGGTAGGCCAGCTCCTCCTTCAGGTTCTCGATCTGCATCTCCAGGTCAGCTCTGGCCAGGGTCAGCTCATCCAGGACTCTGCGCAGGCCGTTGATGTCGGCCTCCACGCTCATGCGCAGAGCTTGCTCGGTTTCAAACCTTAAAAAAGCAACCCCAAGCTCTCCAGGTTAGCTGAGTAAGCCAGACCACCATTACTGCTCTAAATGTATCTGGGTTTGTAGGGCTTTAAACCTTTCTCCACATATTTTACACGCTGCAGCATTTTCTGGGGTGCAGGTGGTGCTTTCAGCAAATACACAAAGGCCTGAACTGCAATGACAGGCTCAAACTAGTGCTCATACAGGGATTTTAGAGGCATTCCTTTCTTTTTTAACAGCCACTGCCCTCTGGCTCTGCAGGGATTTTTGTCTGCTCAAGAGACCTCTTTCTTTCAGAAATTACTCACTTGGTTTTGAAGTCATCAGCAGCCAGCCTGGCATTGTCAATCTGCAGGACAACCTTGGAGTTGTCGATGGTGGCATCCAGGATCTACAAACAATGAGAGCTCATTGCTGAGGATGAAACAACTGTTATCTGCTTCCCTGATCTGAAGATAAAGAGTTAAGACTCTATTTTATCTGTAGGCACAACAAGTAAAAGCGTATTTCATTTGGTTTTGGCAGGAAAGTAGCAAAGCCATAGCCCTGAGTTATCACGGCTTTGCCACCACTGTTAGTTATGGGCAGGTTCTCCTAGTTATGGGCAGGTTCTCCTAGTCTTGCCTGGCCTGTGAAGGTACAAGTGCCAAAGTGAGACAAAATACAACCTGTCTTGGAGGGGGAGGGCCTTGGTGAGCCAGGGGTGAGTGATGTTTGAGGACCGAGGCAAGAAACCTGTGTCCTGGAGAGATGCAGAGCAAGGGATGTTTGCAGACCCCTCTTGGCAGAATTTATTCTCGTCACCCGTTTTCTTGTCAGTGTCTACAACCTCTGGAGGATTCTAAAAGCAGTGACATGTCTGTGTTTGGTAGACAGCATGGGTTCATACTGCAGTTCTGGAGGCTTTGAACATATTTTTATTTCCTCGGATGTCCAGGATAGTGTTTACTGACTCTTCTAATGCATCAGGAAAGCCTCTAAAGGAAAATGTTCCTCTAGAAGCAATCCCTGTTAATTTTTACGTAGAAAGCATGTCTTTTTTTGCCTGCCGCTTTTAAAACGCAGAAGTTCATCCACAAAAGCAGCTGGAACAGCATTTTCTGTCCTCTTAACAGGGGAGTAAAAAGCAGGCAGGAGAAGACTGCTAAAAGGAGAAATTCTATTTGCTGTTCTGCCTTCTCCGCAGCTCAGTCTTTGGAATCAGTAGAGAATGGGAATGGGTTGAAGCAAGGAGAGGGCAAACTGCGTGGGAGCGGTCATGAACTCCAGGCTGAACTGTGAAAACTAAACCTCAAATTTTCTTTCATTTATTTGCATAGTTTAATCAGCTGCTGCTTATGTTTTCTGGGTGTGTATCACCTCCGAGTAATCTGTTATCAGGTACCCATGGGCTGTCGGGGCAAATCCTGCCTTTATCTGTGGGATTGATTACTTCATGCCTGCTACTTCCTTTCTCCATAAGCCAAATGTTTCCTCTTATTTCAATTCGAAGCCTAAGTAAGTGAAATGTGAAAGAGAAAGAACAGTTCGGTGATGAAACCTGGAGCTGCTATCTCCACATTTACAAAATAACACTTAGCTGATGGTTATTTGTCCTGCTGAAGCAGCGTGTGTGCCTCGGAGGCTTTTCAAGCTCCACAGCAGGAATCAGACTGCAGATAGACAGCTTGCTGTCAGTTTGGCTCCATATCTTGTATATATATGTGAACTGACCAGCCTGTGTCTGTCTGTCTGTGTGTCTGTCTGTATGTGTCTGTATGTGTCTACGTGCTGTGTGTCACTGTTCAAACACCATCAGAGGACTGGGTGCTAGGACAGCTCAGACTGGCTGTGCTGTACACTCTCTTAGGTAACACTGTACACCAACAGTTCCACCCAGATAATTTGCTCTACCCCTGGTCCAGTCACTGTGTATTCGTTCCACCCCCTCTCCTTTTCACGAGCCGCAGTGCCCGCTGGGTGCTTCCCTAGCAAAGTTCTTCTCTTTGGGGGTTTTATGCTTCATTCTCAAGTGCAAATGGACGGTGATGTTTATTAAATGTTAACACCTACCTTGTCTCGAAGGTCTTCAATAGTCCTGTAATAAGCACTGTAGTCCCGGGCTGGGCCTGGTCCTTGCTTTTGGTACCAGTCTCGGATTTTCGTTTCAAGGTCGGCGTTTGCCTCTTCCAGTGCACGCACTTTGTCCAGGTAAGAGGCGAGGCGTTCGTTCAGGCTTTGCATAGTTGCCTTTTCATTTCCTGAGAGGAGGCCGTCACCGCCACCCAAACCACCACCATAGCCACCACTAAAGCTGCTGCTAAAGCTACCTCCAGATCCACCGCCCAGGCTGCTTCCTAGGCCAGAAGAGACAAATCTAGCAGAGGAGACCGACACACCCCTGCCACCAGATCCCCCGTGGATGCTTGGAGCCCTAAAGAAAGCTCCCCCAAAACGGGCCGAGGAGCCACCAGGTCCCCCTGCCACAGAAGAGGTAGTTTGCCTGAAGCTGTAGCTGGTCATGGTAAGAAATAACCAAAGACTTGACCCAAGGTGCAGCTCCCACAGTTGGTGATCCCTCGGCAGCAGTGTGTTCTCTGTTCCCCCAGCCCACTCTTTTATGCTTCTGACAATGGGAGTTGTCTCCAGAATGTGTTATCTGAGACCCGTGGAATTTATCAGCCTAAAGCCTTCTGCCAACACGGCAATTCCTCTTATTGGTCAGTCACGCTCAAGTGGGCTGCGTTCCCTCCCCAGATACCTCCACTCACCGGAGCTGATTCCCACCCCCCCGCAAAGCCATTGCCTCGTGCAGCAGAAGGTGGGACAACTGCTGAGGGCAGCACTCAGAAACCCAGTTACAGCTCACCTCTGTGGACACAAAAGGGCTGGGAGCGGCCAGCTCTGCTGCAGCCAACGCCGTGTCCACAGCCAGGTCACACGGCGACTTTCTTCCCGCAGTGGCAGGAGTTTTACTGCAGTGATTAAGTTGGTAGTTGGCAGACAGAAAAGAGAGCCTGAAAGGAGCCCCATGGTGAACAAAGTGTGTGGACCCTGACAAAACAGGTGCCCAGCCCTCTGCTGCCTGATACCCTTAAGAAAAAGTCTGCTTTCAGAAGTAACATTTTCACTGCTTCTTTCTTTGCTCTCAGTTTCTTCTGTGCTGACAGAAGAGGGGCTGACACAGAAGATGCCTTGTCTGAAAGAGTCTGGCTTTCTACAAAGAGTCCTTTCCAAAGAACTGTGGCAATATTTGTAGCATCACACTTCCGTGAGAACCTGGGGAGTGAGCAACAACAGAAACAAGCACCTGATTGTACCTTTAGTCCTTCCATTGCTACTGAAAGAGAGAAGTAAACAGACAAAAGTTCATCACTTAGTCTTCTGGTCGCTGAGATTCATGAAAATGTTCTTTCTAAAATGCACAAGTCCTCAGCTGCCTGAGATGAATTTCCAAAAGTGATGTTGCTTTTGTTAGCAGAAGCTCCTCCACGTGCAGCCTGAATGTGCGCCTGGGCACTCACATCTCTTCTTCCATTCTCTTTCTTTCTCTTGCCACCCTTCACTCCCTCCAGACCCCTGGGACTCCCTCTGCAGGAGAACTGCTCTGAGGGAGGTGGGCTGAGCTGCCCACCAGCACTTGCAACTTCCAGGGAGCACCAACTGGGCCTGGGCAGAAATTCTGCCACCTGCAAGAGCTTCCACTGAAGGGACCCTCCAGAGCACCAGATGTGTGCTGCAGTGAGGAGACCCCTTCATACCCAAATACAGAATCAAAGATAAGCCAAAGGAAACGCGTCGTCTGTGCGAGGGCCTGCCTGGCCCTTCAGGTATTCCCACCCTCCCGTAGAGCTGTGCTCGCTTTCTAGAGGGAGAAATGTCACACTGAGAGCAAACACGGGGAGGGTAAAAGAGCAAATACCCAGACTGGAGGCTGGCCAAGGCACCTGTACCAGCAGCCCCACTGGGCCGCAGCTAATCACGAGGCTGTGGCAGAAAGAGGAGTTCTGCAGTGGCTCAGGTCCAGACTATCACTGGATATGTAGAATGTAGGTGCCAGACCTTACCTGGCTCTGATGCTGTAGCCTGCAAACATCACAGCTGGATTCTTTTCTTTCTGTAGTCTGCTGTGTTCACACAACTCTCAGCGTGCTCAGTAAAATTGTGCAGCCTTTCCAGAGAGCTCCGGAGGACACTTCTGTCTGCCAGGGCCACGCTGGCCCTTCCTTCTCTACAGCTGAATGTCCTGTGCAGCCCTGGGTAGGAAAAGCCTGCCCAGCAGGGAGCTGTGAACAGGTGAAGGTTACAGTCTGCTACAGAAGAACAGTTACTGTACTGTTCAAGTCCAGAGTTAGGACAAGAAGTCCGTGTGCTTTTCTTCACGGAACAGAAATGCAAGAAACTTAAAGGAGGACAAATACTGGAGTATTCTGATTCGTTTCCTGCTGCAAGGGGAGAGGAACATCCTTCCCTCTAGGTGCTCCTTCACCATTCCCTAGACTCCCACCTCAGGACCTGAAAGCAGTGGATTTGGGGGTTCTGCAAAAGAAGGGGATATCATGTGCTTAAATGCTTGGAAAATCCTTTAGTACGGCGAAGGATTCGCCCGAGAAAGAGGGTGCTTTTGTTGTTCTGCATAGGCCTTTTTTTTCTCCAGCTACAATAAACCTCATTTGCTGCAGGGTCAGCTTTTCACTAGAGGAAATACAAGGAATGGTCAGCAAAGGAATTTCCTTTATCTGCAGCTTATCTGAGGGAGACACATTTATGGCAGTGAGGTCATCCAGTGACTGGTGGTAACAGTCCACACCCAAGCACCTGGCTGAGACCTGGCTCTGCCTTCCCTCTACCTGCTCTGCTTTGCTAGTCACTGCTGCTTTGGAAGATTGTTCATATTATTCCAGGGGATTTCTATTAAGTGTCCTTTAACCCCTTTTTTTTTCCCCTGAGTGGCACTGGCATATACTTCACTCTTCTCACACCCTGCTAAATTCTCTCCCAGGGATTGCTAATGCAATTCCAATTAAATGAGCTCTGTGAACATTGTACTCTACATTACTGGTGTCTGCAATTCCCCAAATGCTTCTGTAAAATTAGCAAAGTCAGGTTATTGTTCTGATTTTAACTTTTAGTTCTTTGTTTGTCCCTTCTCATAATTCCACCTCTGCTTCTGTCAGGGAAATTATGCTTCTTGACCCTTTTGTGTGGACATTTTCGGTCTTCATTTCTTCTCTTGCCCATTGAAACTTTTCCTGCCCCTACTGATCACGTTGGGCGGCCTCTCAACATCACAACTTTCCCTTTTTCTTCTGTTGAAGATCATAGGCATGAAACTTTTGAATCTCTAATTCAAACACGAGGTTTTTTCTATTTATTTTTTAACCTTGTGGGAAGAACCTACGATAACAAGAAGTGATCTGGAGCTGGTACTAATGACTGTTTTCAATGTCTGCTTAAGATACAATTCTTGTATTTCTTCCTTTCATATTTCCCATCATTCTTTTTTTAATCCTCCCAAACCTCAGATTGCCACATACTCACCGACTGAGCCAACAGATTCCAAGACAAGGATGTTTACGTGCTGAGCAGGCAGGTCCTAGCACATGCACCAGCAGCTGTTAGCAGTTTGAAGAGAGGGGAGATAAGAGCAGAGATAAGAGCACCCTTCACTTTCTCAAAATTACTGGTTTTGCCAAGTAGGGGGAATGTGATTTGGTGAAGAAAACCCCGCATGGGTGCCCTGATTTCTGCATCGAGAGAGATGAGGAATAAGGTCCTGTAAGGCTTCTGTTTTAAAAGTGGTTATGAGAGTAAGACACAGGATAACTCATTTTTATTTGGGGTCTAGTCCTTTCCTGGCAGAAAAGAAACAAGGATTCTGTGATTTGAGATGAACTTGAAAGATCTGGATTCCTGTTCGGCTTCCTTGGTGATTTTGGGACTTGTAATTTATTTTCTCAATGTTTGTCACTTGGATAGATTAGTGTGAGGAAAGAATTTCAAAGAACACAACCACTTTAACTGGGAGCAATGTCAGTACCTGGCAAATCCTTGGAACTGGATGTGGTGGGTACTTCTGGAAATACCTCATTGTTGTCTCTGTTTCCCTAGAAACTGAAATAGCTTTAAACTCTTGACCTCTCTATCAATCCAGAACTATGATGATAATGCACACCATGGAGTGAGGTACCTGAGACAGGAAAATAAAAGAGATTTTCATATACCATGATTAAAAATTGTGTGGGAAGAAAGAAACAGTAGGACCCCGAGCCCTGATGAGAGAAAGACAAGGCATGGGTGTATTTTTACACTTCCTTTAACCTGTTATCTGGCTGGTAAATCTCAGCAAGGTACCATGGGGGCTGGAAACTCTTAGGAGTCAAACACCTAATTGATGAGAGGCTCTGTTCCAAAAGTCAGGTTTCTGCAGGCAGCAGCAATAAGCAACTGAGAGGCCACTGCCAAAACCAAATAGACTGAACCTGTCCTAGGCTGCAGAGGAGCCAAGTCCCAGTGGAACGCTGGCACTGCGTGAGTCACGCTGAAGGAGGAGGCCAGAGCTCTTCGGGGGCTGTTTGCCCACAGGCCAGATGGAAAGTGGCTACAAAAAAACCCATCCCAGACGTGGTAGAAACACTGACTCGATGGGGTTCATAGCACAGAGAGCTCTGCTGGTTTGTTCTGCTCACGTGTGTAAATCGCCCGGAGAGTGTATTTGTGATTGTATTGTTTGTATTTATGGTTGTGTGCTCACATATTTATAGCTACAGGTTTATATATTTGCATTTCTGTTCGTACATATTCTGAATTCTCTTGCTAATTTTATAAGAACATGTTCTGATCATAGTGACAAGGCACAGTTTCCAGTAAGGATAGAGGTTTTCCTGTGCAAACATGTTCTGGATCAAATTAGAAAACAAGGAGCTCTGTTGTACCCTGCTGATGGAACCTGTCAACTGGATTTGGGCTTTCCTGATCCTACGTGTGGTTTCGTCCTGGTTTTGGCTTCAGATAAATTCTCAGAGTCTCCAGATCTCTGATAGGCTCAGTGAGAAAATCAAACTCGGTGTTGCTCTGTGAGGGCAAGTCCTGGAGCCACTCGTTTGTGGAGCTGGTGCCAGGGAGGAGTTTTTAAACCAACTCGTTCTCATGGCAACTGTCAGCTCACGGAAACACCTTCTGCAGCCCTGGCTCTGCCTGCCCGCAGTGACCGCACACCCGTAGGGAAAGGAAAGGCTGTTTCTCACAGTTCACTCCTCTTTCACAAAGGAGGTTACAGGCAAATTCCACACGTTTGTGTTTCTCGGGGGTGTTACCTCCCCAGACACCCCTGGCTGTGGACTGAAGCTGACAGCCAGGGTTTTCCACCAGCCTCTGACACTTGTGATCAGCTTTAAATCTTCTTAAACTCTAAGCTCTGCTCCGGTCATCTCCGTATTTTGGGCAGCCCACCACCACCAAATCCAGCTGGCTGAAATAATTCCGAGTGCCTTTGCACTCTTTCTGATGGAGTTGGCTTTAACAGCTGATGAAGATTCTGGTGACAGGTTTTCTAGCAGCATTTCCAACAGAAAGGAGTTGTCAGCATCTGTTTAAAAATCTTTACATCTGAACTTCTTGGTACTGCCATAATTTTTGACAGTCTGACATCGAGTTGTGGGAAAGAACTGAACTGAGAAGTGTTGTAAGAAAATGTTGATTAATGAAGCTGGAAGTGCCTTTGATCCCCAGTCGTGCTCTCGCTGCCAGTGCTGGTTAAGCACAGGGGTGGATGCCAGTGGAAAGGTGCTCCCTGGAGCCAGTCTTTGCAACGCATCTCTGAGCGTGGGCTCTTTAAGAGTGGCTTATTAGGAGTAATTGCAGTGCACACAAACTTCTCTCCAGGCAGTGCTCAGTAAGTTAGGAAAGTCAGCTCCAGTGCACCTTAAATCACATGCTGACTGCATCAGCCACGGGAGAGCGTTTGCCCGTAATGCCTGGCACAGCGTGGGAATATGTAGAGAAATCCAGAAGTTTGTTGGGGTTACAGCTCCTGAATGGCATGGGTTACATGAAACTTCATAGAAACATGTACTTGGAATTCAGAAAAAAATGGATTTTCCTACAAGAAGGTGGTTGCTGTTATTTTTCATTACGATGGTAGGCTGGTAAATGTGGGAAATACCATCCAAGTAGATTCCTTCCGTCTGATTCGTTATCAAAGGTGCAGTGACTCACAGGGTTCCCCTTTCTCACTACTGGAGACAGTGGTGGAGCCAAGAGGGAAGTTCATCCTGCAGAAGGGCCTGGTCAGATGAGGTATTTCGGCCCAGGGCCATTATAGGTGCCGAATGCTCAGGTTTAGGTCTTTATTTTTTTGAGGCAGTCAGCACTGGTGGACATGGGAAGTAAAATGGAGCAGGAGGCAGAACGTTCCCCTCTGCAGGAGTCCTGTTGTGACTCAGCAGAGAGGTATTTTTGCCTTGACTTTACAAATCCTTGTTTTCTAGTAAAATAGTTTCTCTGACTCATCTTTCTTCTGCTGGGCTGAGAAATCGGCTTTGGATTGTAACATGTAAATAGTTTAATGCCTTTTAAATAACACCTTATCCAAAAAGGTGATATTTTACCTGACCTGAATCCGTTTGCAAATCAAAGTGCAAGTGCAAAGCTGTTTGACAGAGTAAAAAATGTCAGCGATTTACCGGAGAACAATGGAACCCTGTGGGACCCACCCTGATTTGTCACGGGGAGGCAGCTGAATCACTCCCCTGAGATGTGGTCAGCCCTGTTCAGCTGCTTTCTCAGCCCACTGCGAATCAAAGTCTGGAATAGAGAATTGTAAGTTTTAAAGGAGTGAGGTATTTCACCCATTTTTCCTTCTTCTGTCAAGCCCAAATCATGTCAGTGTGTTCCATGGAGCAGCGCGGGTCTGGGAGGAAAGGTTGAACTTTGAGTGCCCCCGGCCACCCTCCCGTGTGGCCCTGGAGCTGGGAACGGCCGTGTGAGCTCAGAACACGCTGCCTCTGGTTTGAACCGTTGGATAAAAGACCTGAGCCCAGATCTTCCAACGTGTCAGGAGGAATAATCCCAGCAGTTGGACTTGGTGTTGTAGGGAGAACTTCTTTGCACGATCATCGCTCATTTCCTGATCGAATCCTTTGCCTTCAGTGAACGAGGTTTGACAGAGCCCTCATCTAAAAGCTGGGAGAGAGGGCTGCCTGGGTGGCACTGATTTCTTGCTCAGTGACCCAAAGGAAATGCTTTTGATTTAGTAAAATTTTCATGACTTTGGGGGTTAATTAATCCCGATTGTTTCAGTTCAGCTGCTGAACTGGCAATGTAACCATCTGCACGTCCCTTGTAGTGTACGCGATCAAAAGGGGTTTCACTCACCCTTTTTTCTTCCCCATAGGTGTCACTCTTGAGTTTAACATGAAGGCATTTGTTCATCTCCAGTATTTTACCCAGACATCATCTGATTTAATTTAGGAAACACAATCTTCTTTGGGGCCATATTGCATAACAGCCCCAACCTTAATGTCTCTGTGAAGGTGAGATATCTCATGTGTTCCACCTACGTTCAAATGCGGTATTAATACACCAACAGACTGTTGGACACACAGCTTTCTTTGCAGTGCAGGAAAGGCAGGGTTTATTAGAGGCATTGCTATCAGCACAACTAGATCACCAGTTGCACTGCTGAGAGGCATGTGTGGATACAGGGATGGCATATGAAGGACAGTTTAGGAAGGAAAAAGTAGAACATTTTAGGAAATGATGATAGAAATTATCTCCACTTCACAAATGGTGCTTGTGGAGCGCTCAGTGTCTCGGGTGGGTGCCTGGTGCCCGCGCTGTGTGTATCGGCGTGGTGCAGCACGGGCTGCTCAGAGGGTTGTAGGTAGACTGGGGAGGACCGACGCATCAGGAGTATCTTAACACACTCTTGACTGCCCTGGGGAATGAAAGAAGAAACCGTTACTCTGATGAGGAAATCAAGAGTCTCTTGCAGCACCTACATTCCAGACCTATCCATTAGTTAAATGGTTTTGCTGGGTTAGCAAAAGCAAGGGAAAGGAGCTTTGCCTGGTTCTGTAATGAAGCTAAAATGCCTTGGAGGGAAGAGATTTGATGAGGATGGTTTAATCCCTGGTCATGACAGAAGGGATGGTTTTAACATGGGAAGACATGAAAGGCAAAAGGAAAGCCGTGGAGATAAGATGAATTGGGATCCTCTTTGGAAGATGTTTCTTACCTGTCTTGTCACCAGATTGACCATGGGAGTAGGAAGTGGAAGAATAAGAGTGGGAGGAAATTCCCCCTCCTTGGAGAGCTCCTTGAGATGTTCTGTGCAAGGAAAACAGTTTTAATGATGGGAATGATAAATACACTCATAAAGAGACATACTGTGACACAGTGCAGGTAACAGCTCAGCTTTTTCAAGACCTTGCAATATTGTTTTTTTTTTCTTTCATTCCCTTCATCTGTATTTTCCTAGAAAGCTGTAGAAGCAGAAATAACAAAAGGCAGCAGAAGTGCAGTGCTGCTCTCAGAGTGCAGCAGGGTTTGCTGTCCACTGCAGGAAAGCAGTACAGGGCAGTTTGGATTCCTCCAGTGCAATTCACCCTGCACAGACAGGCTGAGAGAGGCTGACTACCTGAAAATGCAGCCCTGTAGGTTCTCTGCTTCCCTGTGTGTGCTCTGCATATTAAGTTTAAGATAGATAGATTTCACTGCAGAGCTGTGAAAAAAGCTGTTGTATTTCGATTACAACTACGAGACTGGTAAAACATTGTCCTCTGTCTTCTGTGAGAGAAGAGACGGAGAGAGAATTTATTCTCCTATCTGCAAGCAGGATACATACACAATGTCCTGCTGTCCCTCCTGCAGCAGCACCCGGTACTGAGCAATCTCCTGTTCCAGGCGGGTCTTGATGCCCAGGAGCATCTTGTACTCCTGGTTCTGACTCTCCATCTCGCAGCGGATGCTGGCCAGCTCCTCCTCGAGGGAGTTGATCTGCCCTTGGACTTGCTGCAGCAGGCAGCCGTAGCGCGATTCGGTTTCCGCCAGGGAGTTTTCCAGAGAGGTTTTCTGGAAGTGGAAGTGCGGGAGGTCAGGAGCAGAGCCCCAGCCCTGGCTGCCCGTTCCGAGGAGGGANCGCTGACGTCGCCACCGGTTTGAGCCTGGATCTGCCTCATTTCCTGCAGGGAGTCCAAAGAAAGCAAGAGAGAGCAGAGGTGATTTCTTGTGTTGGGGCCAGTGGGCCAAGCAGCCTCAGGGTACCAAGGTGTGACGGTCGCGTGACACAGGCTGGACTGACATGATGTGCAGCTTTCACATCAAAGGACTATGTCTTGGCCATGCCATTGATCACGTGACCGTACCTCCTCATGGTTTCTCTTAAGAGCAATCAGCTCATCCTTCAGGGACTCCAGCTCGGACTCCAGTGAAGATCGAGTGCAAGTGAGATCATCCAGGAGATTTCTCAAGCCATTAATATCAGCCTCCACTGCCTGATGGATGGACAGCTCATTCTCATACCTGCACCAAAGAGAAAAGAATCATCGCACACTCATTTCATTACAGTGCATAGGCTGAGTCATTCCAGCTGGGACCATCAGCTGCACTCATGATTCTTCCAAAATTCATGACATGAAAGATTCAAGGTTCAGAGAGGCACTCACTTCATTCGGAAGTCATCAGCAGTCATCTTGCTGTTATCGATGTCCAGAAGCAGTCTGTTATTGTCCACAGTGGCAGCAATGATCTGCAAAAAGGGAAGTTGGAGAGGAGTCTTTATCATTCAAGATCCCCAGATGAGAAGAAAGAAGACCCAAAACTTGATGGGAAGCTCTCGTGGGTCTTGGAGCTGTTTCCTGCTGTATTGCCTGACCACAGAGTGTTCCTGATATGCCGTGCCAGGAGAGCTGCTCTGTGCAAGACCCAAACATTCTGATGAAAGCTACACTGATGGGGAAAAAGAGAAGACCCAGCACATGTGGGGTTTTCCACTCTGGGTGCACAAGGAAATCTTTATCCCCAAACCTATGATTTGTCTCATAATAAAAATCTGATGGCCAGTGCAGGCCTTTGGCTTTCTGCTCCATCCTCTGACCTGGAGCAGGGGAAAGGGCTGGAAACCACACATGGCTGGTCTGGAGCCACCTGTAGAATGTGGGGTTTGAGTTTCATGCGCCAGCATGTTTGGGCCTGGTGGAGCAGCCCTGGCTGCCTTGGGCTGTGCTCGTGGAGCACGTCCCTTTCTCTTGTGGGGAGGGGGTTCGCTTTACAAGAGCTGGGAGGGGCAGCCCAGCAGGTCCCTGCCTGAGGCACCACCGGCCAGGCCGCTGAGTGNAGTGCTTATGCTGAAAGTGATGTGCTAAGGGAATTTGTTGTGGGGCTTGGGTCTGCCCTCCCCACAGGTATTGTCTTTGCTGTCTGATTCACACCAAGCATGCACTATAATTTCAGGTGGGTGGCTGTGTGTTAGATTCTGTTTCAGATTGTCTGTTGCTGGCTACTTAGTGTGTAAGACTCATTTTAATAGTTCCTCTCTGTTCTATGTAGTCATTTTTTGTCCTGAAATGACGTGCTGAAAGCACCACCTCGTCACTCTGGTTTAATTTCAGAGTTGGAGAAATACGAACTCAAGCGCCCTGTGCATGAGTCTTGTTTCCTTTTGCCTGCAGAATTTAGGTCCTTCCCTACAAAGAAAGCTCCTCCTGGGCACCATCTTTCTGAATGCTTAGTGGTAAATATCACTAGCTTAACTTCAGAAGTAGCAAAGACATTTCTGTGTTCAGCAAGCTCTGGTAGTATCACTTTCTAGGAAACAACCCTGTGTCTTTCCCTGCCGATGGCCACACGATAACGTTGGTTTCAAGTAGTGATTTTTAAGAGTTTTGTGCTATTTTCCAGTCATTCAAAGATTATTTGAAATTGAAATAGATCTGTAGGATCTCTAAGGCACCACTGAGTCTGGGAGAGGAGAGCAGGAGCATTCAGCTGTTCAGCCTGGCAGAATGGAGGCTGAGATGAGCTTCAGCTGCTCTCGAGGAAGGAGACAGCGGGGATGTTTAAAACGAAGGCTGATCCTGCTGTCCACATGGGAAAGGGCCTAATCTGGTTTTGAGTGTATTTGGGCTGGAAACTAAGGGACGTTTTCTGTCTGGGAGGTGCTTCCATTGCAGGAGCTTTGGGTGGAAAAGAGAAACAGTTCTGAGACTGGCCTGGATCAGTGGTGGCAGGGATTTATCCTCGCGTCGTGCAGACAGCTGTGGTGGCTCTTTGCACACCGCACGCCGTCTGTTGTGTGTCTCTAAGACTGCTGCACAGCTGCAGTGTTACTGTCAGATAAATGCATGTGCTGAGCTCTTCTTCGAGAGGGAAATTTTGCCTTTAAATAGCTTTTTGAAAACATAAATTTTCAGCCTAAACAACAAAGGGCTTCTTTACATAAGAGTTTAACCTGATGGGAACTCTTCCCTGTTTGGAAGTGAAAAATCTCTCGTTCATTCTGGTGTTGGTTTCTTTGTTTACGCTCTTACACAGAGCTCACAGTTGTGGCTGGAACATTTTCTCTCAACCACGAGTGTGAGCCCCATCCAAGGGACTAATGTGTGTTAAGGCTGACTGAAGAATCATCGAAAGCCATTTACCCTCTCTCTTGATACCCCTACACACATTTCCATAGATATGCTGAAGATAATGGGATACTTTGATCTTCATAATTAGGATTGTTCTTTTATTGGCAGCTCTCTAATTACACATCAGAACCGGTTGCTTGACATATGTTATTGAGACTGAGTCATCATTATTAAAAAGTAGAAATTATTTTCTCACAGGGTGTGATTCCTTAGTCATATTTTCCTCATTAGCTTGTTGAAATGCTCCTTTATTCTTCCTATGAGATGTTTATTGCTGTTTGCGTTAGTGCCAGAGGTGTTGATTTTATATCTCTTCTCGACACTGTTGCATCATCACATCTGACCCAACAGTTCCACACATTTCCCAGTGCTGTGGTTTCATCCCATCAACAGATGGCTGTTCTCTGTCTCTCTGTCCCTCTCTTGTTTCTTTTGCACAGCTGATCTACCCGTGCTTGCTGCTGCCACCGTACCACAAATACTTCAACCTTGGACTTTCTGTTCTGTGTCTGGTGGCTATTCCCACATCTCCTGTGCAGTTTTGGTTCACCATCCTTGGACACAGCTCTTTGGCAGGAGATGGCTGTCGTGAGTGACTTTGGACATACTGATTTACTTCACCAGCTCAAAGAGCCAGGGCTCCTGAGGTGCCATTAGCTGCCACAGTGATGACAGAGGAAGGTCGGACATTTTTGGTTGTAGAGAATTTGGAGGCTCCTCAGCCATTCCAAGAGACTGCTAGAGCTTTGAAATCTTATCTCCCCCTGCAAGACTTTCTGCTTATACCACACCCCATGAACTGCTGTAAATTAGAGAGGTTTGTTTGAAGTAACAGTGTTATGAAGCCTTTCCAAGTGCTCTTTACTCCTGGTGAAATTGGATGCAGAGCCACAAACAGATTCTCCAGACTGGCAAAAGAACCAGTAGTCATGGTTTGGATCTGCGTCGTAGTCGCACAACAGGGAGAGGACAACCTCTGAAGCCACTAGGGGTAATTAATTGTTCTACAACAAATGAGTCAACTGTGGTCTTGGTAAGAAGAGCACTCCTCCCAGGAGTTTCATCAGGAGCTCCATCTGTTGCCCCTTGCCCTTCAGCGTCACTCTCCTGCGCACACCTTCAGTTGGTCAGAGGCGAACCAGTTTCACAGCCCCTCATTCTGGTCTCAGATTTCCCTTACGTGACTCCCTGTGGTGGACCCTTCACCCTGCACATGTGCAGACCTCCACAAAATCCTTCTCAGTGTGAGGTTTTTTAATTCTGAGTCTCTCCAGGTTGTTCCTCGGCAGTCCTTCCTACCCCTGCAAAAAGAAAAGTTCAGAAGTAATTCCCAAGAGAAGCAAAGCCCTCCCAGTTCAGCAGTCCTTTCCTGGTCTCTCTCTACCTGCCCCAGTATGCTCTTACTAGCCATGGTGTAGCTCGCTCAGTTCTGAATTCCAACCTGCCAAACCCTTTGGGTTTCTTTCCTGCAGTTCTTTTCAGGACAAGCAACTGTATCTCGTTTTCTAAGAACCGTAGGTGATGTGAAGTCAGTGGCAGGAGCAGTGATAACCAAGAGACCTGGCTGACCATACTCAAGGGTTTGTGGAGCCCCTCCAGCCCTAGATGGAGGCAGTGAGGTGTGCTGTGCTTCTGGCCTGCCCATGGCATGTTCCAGCCCCGGGACAGCCCGAGCCCCGTACCTGGCTGGAGGGTAGTGCCTGGTGACTCAGCGGTGGTGTGCAAAAGGTGGGGTGTTGCCCTCTCATCTCCAGTTTTATTGCCTAGTTTGTTAAGCAGACAGGTGAGGTATAGGAAACACTTTCTGTTGAAGAAGTGTGTCTCTCATTGCACTCGAGGCACAGTATCAGCCAGCTGAGTGTACTGCCAAGGATTGGGTTCTTGATACTATACTGGTATTTAAACTGCAATTTCTATCATAAAGCTCTGGGCTGGTTTTGGTGCATGGCACTGAAGGCAACAGGGACGTTGCTTTATGGGCTGTATTTCCTAACAGAAGGTAGCAATACGTAATTCTCTGTGTAGTCAAAAGGTGTAGAAATACTTGACATCAGGGAACCTGTAGGCTCTGGAACTGCCCACACTGAGTCACCTCCCCTGGAAAGCCCAGCTGTGGTGAGCTGAGTAAAGCTGAAGACTCAGGGACTCAGATGAGTCACAGCAGTGGCACAGAACACGGTGCAGTACGTTAACAGTTAACTGATTAAGCTTCAGAGAGTCACCCACTGTTGGTATTTCTCCTTTCACTCACATCGCTCAGAGCGTCCTCAGTGCAAAGCAGCAGGGCAAGGGCCAAAGAGCCATCCTGTAGTGGTCATCTGAACCAGAGTGGTCTGTGGCTTGTAACTTCACAGGCAGGAAGAAATTATCCTAAGAATGGATTCCTGTTTTCAGCCTCACGCCTCTGGCTTTGGAGCAGAGTCCTGTCAGTCTCAGCAGACTGACATTTCCCACAGGTAGAGCTGGGAAGCTGTCACACTTCATACAGCCACACTTCCTCGCAGTCAGGGGGATTACCTCGACATGGTGTCCATCTTAGAATCATGGAATGTAATGGGTGGGAAGGCACCTCTGAAGGTCACCCAGGCCAACCCCCTGCAGGGAGCAGGGACATCTCCAGCTAGGCCAGGCTGCTCAGAGCCTCATCCAGCCTGGCCTTGAATGTCTCCAGGGATGGGGCCTCCACCACCTCTCTGGGCAACCTGTTCCAGTGACCTGTCACCCTCAGATTAAAGATCTTACTGCAAAATGGGTTGTCCTGAGCCTGTTGCATACTGTGATAGGACAGCCTGTGTTGGACTGGTTGGGTTGATAAATGCCTGTTCACAGGTTCTACAGTAAGTTTCACAGACACGCTGGTTTTATTTGCATTGCGGAAGTAAAGTTTATTAGAGGCAGTGTTATCAGCAGAATTTTAGCCCTTAAACAAAGCACCAGTTGATAAAGACAAGTTGAGTAAGAGCTGCATTGCAGAATGGAAGATGAGGTGATGAGGCGGGTGCCCAGACTCTCCTTCGGAACCGTCCCGTTCTGAACCGTCCCGTCGCAGCAGCTGCGCTGCCCACGTGCTCAGGTCAGTCCCTCCTTGTCCGTGCTCAGGGTGTCCTAGCTGGAGGAGGCAGCACCGCCGCGAGCACTCAGCACACTCGTGACTGTCCTGTGTGTACAGACAGAGCACATCTGTGCCTGAAGGGCCAGGCTGGTCTCTCCTGCTGCTCTGAATCCTTTCACTGACATGCTGGGCTAGCAACAGGAGCTCAGAGGCTCCAAGCTCAGGTACTTTCTCAGAACTTTTTACTCTAATCGGCAAAAAGTGTAACTCATCCTGTGATGATCAGAATCTGCATTTCATGGTTAGGCAGAGGGAAGGGCAGGACATGCTGTATTTTAATCCCTGATTTCTCTGTGACAGAGTCAGTGAGATTCACTCTGGGCTA
>VWZY01002380.1:163005-176385 GCA_013399075.1 Chloroceryle aenea
TTCCATCTCATTTTACAACAAGTTGAGCAGTGATCTGCTCCCGAACTGTGTGCTGGCACAAAGAGGGGCACATCTGAGGAACTGTCACTGCCTCTCCACTGTCCTCTCAGCGTCTCCCACAGACGCACGCCGAGGACCGTGCAGCCCCAAAGCCACCTCGAGCTGGAAGTGGATTGTGTGCTGCTGCTGGTTTTCACACTGCTCTCCCTCTCTGTGTGTGGTTCTTTTACAGACTGTATTTCTGCCTCTCAATTTCTGGTCTTTTTTCTGTTAAGTGAAGGATTATTTAACATTTTCTGTTGGAATCCCTTGTCCTGTCCTCTGCACGGTGCTTTTGCCAGCACTGCTTTATTGCTGCCTTTATGCAATCCCTTTCCAAAGCTCGCTGATCTTATCTCGCTACTCAGTGGCTTGGAGGTGATGAAAGATTTCAGGCGGATTGATGATGTGATAATTTCTTCTTGATTCACAGCTGGAGGATGGCAGTGTCACCTCCGCAGCACAAACACGGCTCTGGGCTTCTGCACGTCCTGTTACTGGTGCTGAAAGCTGTCGTTTACTGGATGAAAATGGTTTTTCTTTTCAGTGTTGTTTTGCCCTTGTCTCTGGGTAGTGTTGTTTTGGTTGGTGGGGGCCTTTTTTTGCAGATTCCACTACAGTAAATAACCTTGACCATCACATCCCAGTTTCCACCCTGCTGCAGGATCTGCTGTATTCTTACAGCCTAAAAACTTCCCTTGTTCTCAGAAATGTCTCTTGGGACCTGAAAAATGCAGGTGAACTATGAGTGCTTCATCCTCTTGTACAGTTGCATAGATTGAATTCCCTCCTGGCAGTTTATTGATTATCAAATATTTAACTGTGCAAATATTTACAAACCTGAGAAGATCTGTTCTGTGGACGGGATGAATTTTTCCTTCCTGAGCTCATTTAAAGAGCCTTCAAAAATTGTTGTTCACCGATGCTTTCTGCTAACGTGTTATGGGGCTGATGTCAAATGTATTGAATTACCTGAAAGGAACCAGCAATTCTAGGACTTTTTCTCAGCTCTTTCCTATATACAGTTTAAGTATTCATGTTTTTATGCTTTGTACCTCTGCTGTTTCCAGAGCAGACCAGACTGATCAGTGTTTGTTACCACGGCCACCAGCGTCAGGCAGCCTGCAGAGGCTCTGGGTGTTTTGACACCGTGTGCTGCTCGGTGTTAAGCTCAGCACATGGCACGTTTCAAGTACAGCCGACATTCCTTCACCTCTCTTTGTTATTGTTCTCCTTTTAATCAGGCCTCCTTGATAGGTATCAAAGAAGTGACTGCCTGGCATCAGAATGAAGAGAAACTCTGAGCAGCCCACGCTGCTGTGTATTTTAGCTTACAACAGGCTGGAGCTGCAGCGTTCAAACAGACCTGGGGAAAATGTATTCTCCCTTTTATGTCTGTGCACCAAGAAATTAAAATATTTCCCCTCAATACAATGTCACTCTGATGCCATGCCTCAGGGAAGTGCTAGACTTTATTCCCTTGATCTATTAAATTATCTCTTCCCATCACTCTTACCAGAAGAGAGGATCTGTCTTCACTTAGGAGCTTGTGCTCGCTCTTTGTTCCCACCTCATCTCATAACGTTCTAGTGAAATCACAGTCATCTCCAAAGAAATTCTGATTATTCCAGCCAAGGAATGAAGGCCTATTAAGGCAGCAGTGAGCTTGCCCGAGGAGTTCCCAACCTCTGTCCTCTCCTCATGCACACCTTAACTCGGATCTCCTGTGCAAGGTGGACGGGAAGAATGCCTCTTGCTGAGGTCCCAGGAGCACACACCACCCGCGTCCTTCGGATGCGACAGCCACGGGCCGAGGCTTTTGTGCCCTCCAGCTGGCAGGATGGCTGCTGGTTCCTGCCAGTTACCATTTCTGTCCCTTTCTGAGCCAGGACCAGTCCCGTCCCTCTGGCATTACCCAGGCTCCTCCAGAGTGAAGCTGATTTGATTGGAATAATGTGCTTTGTTGGTACCAGAATGGAACAATGTTTTTCATATTGCCTGTAGTATCTGGAGGGCACAAAAAGGGCATCTGCCAGCAAGGTCTCCTGCCTGTGTCTTGATGTTAGGTGCCTCAGTCCATTTGGGGTGAGCAGCCTCAGATCCCTGCTGGCTGTGGACATCTGCAGCTGTTCCGCCACCATAGTGACTCTGATCACTGCAGTATCTGGAGAGGAGGAACACGGAGACTGGGATCCCAGCCTGCAAAGGCACTCGTTGCAGTCCGTGCTCCCCCCTCATGGTGGTGAACAAAAACCACTGGGACATTCATGTGGAGATGGTGGCTCCAGCAGGATCTGCTCATTGGTTCCTCCCCTCCAGCCCAGTGACATGCTGTACTTCACCTTGCTCGTCCTGTAGCCCCCGAGTCTGGCCTGGGTAGCATTTGACAGTGAGTAGGGCTGACAATTAATGCTAAATAAAAGAGACCTCAGCAGAATATATGCAAAGGCAATTCTGAAATGCCCTCAAATGGACAAACGAACTGCTCTGGGAGCTCTGAAGCCAGGAGTGTGCGCGCACAGTGGGTTTTGCCGGAGGTTGTTCTGCAGGTCTTGTTGGAACATGTAGCACAATTTTCTTCTCAGAGCTTTAAGAGGAACACCAGATAAGCATCCGAATTGCAACATTTTGTGCTCGTAAAATTAAGGCTTATTATGCTGATTAATGCCTAACACAATGCATGCAAATAGAAAGTGCAAGGTGTTCCTCACTACTCCTCGTATCGCTGGAGTCCCACTTCAGGCTCCGACACCTGCCACTGCAATGTCTCTGTTTCTTACTCCTGCTTTTCAAGAGTTTGGATTTTCTAGCTCGGTTCCTCCAGAAGAGTTCCTTAGTCTCTTGGTTTTAGTAGAGGACTGTTCAGTTAGTAAACGAGCACTAGTGATAACTGGGGTGCACGTTTGGTAGATACAAAATGGGAAAAGGAAAGAAAACTTAAACTGACACTTTTCTCCCAGGATCAGGTGAGAAACCATCCAAAGTCAGTCTCCTTTCTGTCCACAGTGAGCACTTCTGCCAGGATTAAGCAGGTATTTGTTAAGGTTTATTGGCGGTTTGTGTTGAATTCACCACACACCGTAACACGTAGCAAATAAACTTTATTAAGAAGCTTATTTGCACTGTACACACGGGAAGCATCCTAAGAACACCGTGTTGAGAAAGGTGCAGGCTGTAGGTGAGGAAGAGGACCGTGCAATCAAGGCTGAGTCGTAGAAGTAGTAACAATAAAAATGATATTATTTCTCCTCATTGCTCAGACGATTTTACCTATTTCTGCGTGTGATTCTAAGCAAGTGTGTAAATCAGCAGCAGAATTGCACCGCCTGTTACATCACCCCGCGCTCTGCTGCTTGCCTGTCTGCGTGGCAGGACTGGTTTCTCAGCCAGCGGGGAGCTGCCTTGCTGCGGGTGGATTCTCCTTCCCACACCAGACTCTTCAGTTTCATTCTGCTTTGCTCTCCCAGGGACTTGTTTCAGTGGAACTGAAGCTGCTGGGTCATTAGACAACTGGCAGTGCGGATACTAGAAGTAAGCTGTGGTTTTGGAAAGAAGGATGGGATCCAGGAGCAAGGAGGATTGGTGGTCCCCAGCAAAAAACTTGTGGTGCAGAGCCACAAGCTCCAGCACAGAGAGGCTGCCCTCCAAGGAACCTCTCTGAGAGCATCACGAGTGTTGCTGTAAGGCCAGAGGTCAGGCGGTGGGCCGTAGATTGCCCGGTAAAAACCAGGAAGCAAGAACTCAGCAGGAACATTGCTGGGATTAACTCGACGGGCTCTCAGAGGTGTGAGGAGCAGGGCTCCTGCACTGGGAGGGTTCTGGGATTTGGGCTGGTAGGTTATATCCTGAGTAGACCCACAGCCTGCAAGAGGTGTGAGAGCAGCAGAGCAAACAGGGAGGGGAGGTTCAGGGGACGGGCAGTGACAGAGACAAGAGCCACTTGATGCTGCAAGGGTTTTAAAATGAAGGGGTCGATTTTGCAGTGGGTGGGAGTTGGGGGTATCCCTGCAGGCACAGTCAACACTTCCCCTGTCAGCTCAGCACCCTCACTTCAAGCCTGTGTCTAAAGTAGCCCCTGAAGCTTGGCCAGCTCCTCAGCCCCCCTTGGAGACACTGGTCAGGAAACAAAAAACTTCTATGTGTTTTTTCCTTTTGAAATAGTAATGACATTGGCAGTGAGCCTGGCATAAGGCAACTCAGTGAATCACTGGGATGGATCTGCTCAGGTCTCAAGTGTTCAGGATTCCCATTCCCACGGTCTCCCACTCAGCCTGCGTTTCTCAACCTTCTCCCGTGGGTGATGCCTTCCTCGGAGAGAAAAACAGAATGCGGGACTGCAAACTGGGACAGACCGATGGCAGCGATGCTCCTGCCCGGTTCCCTTTGTGTTCATGCAGATGAGTCGAGAATTAATCTTAACTGGAGATGATGTGGCTGTAAACCTCTGGGCCTGGAGCATAGCCCGGGGTGTTATTGTGCATGCCCCAGGAGGGACTTGATATCTGTAACCGACTGAAACAAACCACGGCTAAAGGAAATTCTCCCAGACATGGCTTTCTGTTTGCATCAGAGTGAAGCAAAGGTTTATTAGCGTTTATTTTGTTTCTTTTTTTGACAAGAATACCAATCACGGTAGAGCTTAACTCGGGGTACAGTGATTAGGCACAGAACTTCAGACAGAAGAAGCAGGCAGGGCTTCCAGAGAGTTCCAGAGAGCCCTTGGAGTGAACAGCGCTGAGTAACTCGGACAAGTGTTAGCTCTTGCTGGCCGCAGAGACGTGGTCAGACGGGCTGGTGAGGTCCTGCAGTGGCAGATGCTGCTCTTTTGCCCATCAGTCCTCTGACCTTCTCAAACTCCCTGTGGAAAGATGGAGCATTCAGCGTTTCTCATCTTTTTGTTACTTCCTAATTACAAACTGTGCTGTTCTCAGGGAGTAGATTTTTTTTTCTGGAAAGGTTAGAACAGTGTCAGACTTAAGATCTGTGCAAGAGTCTGTCTTTGTGGCTTTATCATCGACCTGCTTCCAGTCTCAAGTGTAACTCACTTCTCAGAGTGACTGCAGTGGCAGAAATGAAGTGCTGGTGAATGCAGAGTCTGGATTTCTGTGGATGGGCATTTACTACAAAGTTTAAAAAGTAGGTTGGCACGTGATGCATTTTAATGCTGCCTTCCAAGCACTAGCAACTGCAGGACTGCTGCAAGTCAGGAGGTTGGATCAAAGGAGTAAATTTTTATGAGGAGTTTACAGAGCCTGCTGATTTTTAAAAACTACATCTCCTCTACACCAAATCTTACCAAAAAGTTGCCCTCGTTACACAAAAGTCTGTGTGCTCACAACAAAGGAGCCCATGCAGTGTTGTTACTCTCTCTATTGATGGCTTCAGGACTATTACACCCCAACTTTGATGACCAAGTGACAGTCTGTGATGGAAAAGAGCACCTTTGTCAGCCAGACCACAGCTAGGGTTAATATCCCTGGGCCACCCTGGGTAAGAAGGAATACATGGAAGCCTCAAAGCAGGATCATCTTCCATCTTTTTTTTTTTTAAATCAGAAGCATAAGAGAACCTTTCTAAATGTTATAACCTCCTCTTCCTTTTCAACAACCCCAGGCATCTGTCTGAGACTCTGCCAGGACCTGGACCCTTACCCATTCTCATCGTTTTTATGGCTTTGGACACTTCCTCCATTGTTGCTCCTCTCTCCAATGTTTTATTCCCTTCCAGGCAGAGCTTCATGTTTTCAGCACCTCCTGGAACCACAGCCGTGAAATCAGACATGGAGAAGAAAGACCTTTTGGTCTCTCCCCATCTTTTGCTACTTCAGGATTTTGCAGCTAATACCCCCTATATTTTAACTATCTTGAGTGTTCCAACTGGTTTACCCTGCTTCAACCACTGCTCCCCTTAATACCAGTTAAATTTCCAACATTTGGCTTCAGCCCAGAACAACTGACTTGTCTAGTTGTCTAGTGCATTGGGCATTATTTTTGGTTTCCCCCTTTCCTTTCCTTTCCTTTCCTTTCCTTTCCTTTCCTTTCCTTTCCTCTTCCTACACATCCTCTGTTGCAACTCTTCATAACATCATCCTCATCTGAGTCGCTTGTAAAAACACCCCCGTGTCGATACGTTACTGGAAGGGAGAAATGTCAGAGTGGACTTAAAACACGCCTGGGAAAAAGGAGTAAAAATAACTCCTGATCTCCAGATAAGGAAGGCAGTTGTCATAGCCTTCTTGCTGTTCAGAGAGAAGAGGGAATGGCAGGGCATACTCTTCTAGTCCAAGTTTTACCTTGGTTTTCACAAGAGTTGCCAGACTGGGAAGATGAAGAGCGGGAGAGGCAGGATTTGCCCCCTTCTCCTCCACCACTGCCACATCCTCCACCTCCCATTCCTCCTCCGCTCCCTCCTCCTCCTCCTCCAGAAGAGGAAGTTCTTCCATAGGATCCTCCAAATCTGCTTCCTCCACCGCTTCCTCCACCTGAGGACCAACTACTTCCTCCTCCACTGCTTCCTCTTCCAGAAGACCAGCTTGTTCCTCCATGACCTCCTCCTCCTGAAGATCCAGCACCAGCTCCTCCCTGCGAGAAGCTGTAAGGAGGAAAGGGTGTGAATGTGTAAGATTTATAGCAACACGACCAGTGTCTGGCATCCCCTGGATGGATCGACTTTCTGACTCCCTCCGAGCTCCTCATACGACTGAGAGGGTGCTATTGTGTGAAACATGCTCTAGAGGGCTGGTTTTAAACTATTGAGGACAAATGACAGGATCTGTAAAGAAGAAAAAGGGAGATAGTGCATGGCTATAGAAGACTTTCAACATCTGAACCTTGACTAGTTAGAAAAGACAGGGATTTTTCTTGCTTACCTTTCATTTTCTTCTATAACTCTGCTTCCTGACTGCACTTGGGATTAATGGCAAAGTCAGGTTCAAAAGACTTTTATAAAGGTTTATTTCCACATCGTTTTAAGTCCTGACTGTTAGAGCTTTGTGCACTGCCAGCTAAAGGTCAGCTTCCATATGAATTCTTGTGATTGTAGTAAATATGTTCAAGGTTAATTAGTTGCACTAATTCCTAATATAATTATTGCTACTTCTGTCCTCACCTCTTTGCAAAGATGGCACATTAATTAATCTGAATGTATGTACCTAATGTCCTGCTGTCCCTCCTCCAGCAGCGCCCGGTACTGAGCAATCTCCTGTTCCAGGCGGGTCTTGATGCCCAGGAGCATCTTGTACTCTTCGTTCTGACTCTCCATCTCGCAGCGGATGCTGGCCAGCTCCTCCTCCAAGGGGCCGATCATGCCCTGGATCTGCTGCAGCTGCAGGTTGTAGCGACGTTCCGTGTCTTCCAGGTTGGACTGCAAAGACTGTCGCTGAGAGTGGAAGGAAAAATACAATATTTATGGGAGCGTGGCAGGACTGGGTCATTCTTGTGCTCAAAATGAGAAAACTCATCAGATGCACCAGGCATCACCTTCGGTGGTGTGCCAGCCATAGCTGGTCTCCACCCACCCCAGAACAGCCGTGGTTTGTGTCTCAGAGGACCCGCACAGTCGTTACCTACCATGCTGATTTGCGACTGCAGCTCAATTTCCAGGCTCTGGTATTCACGTCTCAGCTCGGAGATCTGCTGGTTGCTTGATTCCACTTCCTGGCTGCTTGAGTGGACTTGTTGACTCACTTCCTCCATCTGAAACACCAATACACAGAACTGGAGGCTCTGGGGTTTAACTGGCCATGTTGGCATGGTGGTTGATCAACAGGAGCTGAAGCCAGACCACTCGTAACATGGGGCTGTTCAGACTCGTCCGTGTGGCTCTGCCGGGGCAGTTCAAGCCCACTCGTGATTACCTTTATCTTAATCACAGGGATTCTACCACTACATCCTAAAAGCAACAAATGTTGTTGGAAGTGTCATTCAGCTGCAGAAGGTTGGTATTGTTTTCTAGTGTGGCCATTCAGGCTGTGACCATTTACCTTGATTTCATACCACTTTTCAACTTCTTCACGGTTCTTCTGAATAATATTTTCGTATTCTTGTCTCATATCATTCAGTTTTTTGAGCAGATCCTCTCCTGGAGCAGCATTCACCTCCACGTTCACATCACCACTGGACTGTGTTTGCAGTGATTTCATTTCCTGCAGAGTAAACCCAGGACCAAAGCAAATAAACAAAAACAGTGAAATTACTTTGGGGAAGAGTTTTGAAATCAGTTTACTTGCCCTGGCATCATAAACCATCCTGGACCCTTCCAACAACTTACATATCACAGAATCACAGAATGTTTGGGGTTGGAAGGGACCTCTGAAGATCACCGGGTCCAACCCCCCTGCCAGAGCAGGACAGACCCAGAGCAGATCCCTCAGAAATGCATCCGGACAGGGCTTGAAAGTCTCCAGAGAAGGAGACTCCACAACTCCCTGGGGAGTCTGTTCTGTGTTGTGTGTTGGGTTTTTTCTTGTTGCAATTATTTGGCCTTGACTTCCCGTCGTTGCTTGTTGAGGGGTCTGTGCTCAGAGCTGCCCTGGAACCTCCTGGGCCGGGCACTCAGCCCAGCGTGGGGCCTCTTGCCAAGCGGCCGCGTGCGGGGAGAGCAGGGGACAGGACGCTACCTGTGAAACCTGCCCCTGCTTCCGATGCTGGGACTGCTCGTGTTCCCCGCTGCACTTTGCCTTTCAAGGCCCTTACCTCTTCATGGTTCTTCTTGAGGTCGATCATCTCCACTTGTAGAGACTCAAACTGCATCTCCAGGTCGGACTTGCTCAGAGTCAGGTTATCCAACAAGGGCCGCAGGCTGTTGATGTCGGCCTCCACGTTCTGCCGGAGGCCGTGCTCTGTCTCGAACCTGCGCCAAGGACAGGGCGGAAAGGTCAGCCCTGCTCTGGGCTTCTCAGGCCTCCTCCTGCCACCTTTATTGGTGGAAAAGTTCCCGTATTCCAGTAGCTCAGTGTCTGCTTTTGTGACTGTACTTCCAGCACAGAGCACCTCTCAGCCAGCACAATTATAAAACAGCAGCTGGTACTTAAAAGTTTCTCTTTATGTTTCCATGGACCCTCCTGTATTCCAGCTGCACCCACTGCCCCTTGTCCTGCCATTGGAACTTAATATTAAGCTTTAGTATTAATATAAAATTAATGCTAAAATGTATTCTGTGGTCATTTTCATTGCCTCTTCTTTAAGATTTGGCTCCACAGCCACCGGAAGTATTCCCATTGAAGGTCACTTCAGAAATACTGAAGAATTTTGAAGCCTTACAAATTATTTTGTTTGTGATGCCACAGAACCAGGAGGAACCTCACTCTCTGTGGATTGATATTTGTGGAATGGATTTATGAAATTAAATTGAGGAAATTAGGAGGAAGAAAGTCAGTGCCTGGAAAAGAGAGATATATATTTACTTTATCCTGAAGTCTTCTGCAGTCATCCTTGTGTTATCCAGGTCCAGAAGTACCCTGTGGGTTTCCAAAGTTGCAGTCACAATCTAGAAGAGAAGAGAACAGGCTGAGGAAAGTTTTCCCCGTGAATCTCAGGTTTGCACAAGGGACAGAAATATGAATGTGATCTCTCGTTCTAACTCCCAGCTCTCTGAGGGCAACAGCAATTCCTGCATGCAGAGGCCTGGAGAGGTCTTCTACAGAGCAAACCAAAGAGGTAGCTGTGTGAAAAAAGCATCAGAATGGCAAAACCTCTTCTGTTTTCCTTCTCTCCCTAGCTGGAGAGGGTTGGATGTGTGTGCAGAAGGCAGCATTTCGATCGCAAGAGGCACTTCGTGAGTTTAGAAGTATCAGTGCCTCAGACATTTGACTCAATCACAAAAAGTCCATCAATGCTTAAATTTCTCTGACCAAGAAAGTCCTACCTGGTTTTGAAGATCTTCAATTTTTTCATAATAGTGGCTGTAGTCCTTCGCACCAGTAGGACCTTGCTTCTGGTACCACTCCCTGATTAATTGTTCAAGCTGAGCATTTTCCTTTTCCAGATTTCTGACCGTGTCCAGGTAAGAAGCCAGGCGTTCGTTGAGGCTCTGCATGGTCAGCTTTTCATCGTTGGAGAGAATTCCCATATTCCCTCCGTAAAAGCTGCCACCGCCAAAGCTGCCACCGCTGAAACCAGCACCACGTCCGCCAAAGCTTCCCCCATAACCACCACCAAACCCATTCCCACCGGATGCAAAGCCTGTTCCCATGCTGCCACAGCCCACTCCCCCTCCGTACCCACCACCGCTCATTCCCGCTCCGTAGTAACCACCACTCATCCCTCCTCCGTAACTCCTGCGCCGCAGCTTCCCGTAGCTCCCAGCGCCGGCTCCCCCACCATAGCTGCTCCTGGAGCTTCCTCCGCCACAACTGCTGCCAGAGGTCCAGCCACCACCGCTTGTCCTGGAGGTGATTCTTCTCGAGGAGGCAGAGGAGTGCTTGCTGCCCCCTCCGCCACCACCACCGCTGCCGGCACTGCCACCGCTGCCACCAGCGCTCCCTCGCAGGCAGCTCCTGGGGGTGTGTTTGGAGCCACAGCTCATAGCGGCGGCAGCCAGCGAGTCACCTTAAGGATCAGAGCTGGTTTTACAGTTGTTCTGGAATCATAACTCCAACTCCCACCCTGCCCGGCCTGCATTTATACCGGAGGTAGTGGGTGTCACCGACACCGGGAGCACCTTCTTTCCATGTGTGTTTGCAAGCCGTAGTTTATCTGCCAAGGGTAATTTGCCAACAGGAGATGCTTGACAGTGTCGGGAAGCTTAACCCATACTCGGAGTGTTCGTGACCCTTTGTTTATTAATACAAAACATGTAATTTCTATTGGGTGGCTCGGAATTAGGCAGATCTTTCCTGAGATCTAGTCCACTGACTTACAGTCATCCAAAATAAACTCAGCCCACTCACCTCAGGCTGCTCGCATCTCTTTCAGCACAGCAATAAACCCACGTATTATGGGACAGCGATGAACGTTACTGGCTCTCAACATCAGCATTCCTCACGTTCTTTCCCCTTTCAGCTATTTGCCAAGGAATCCCAGCTGATTTTTTTTATACTTAAGTGATATTTTAATAGATCCTGGGTTTTCAGTCACCTTATGCTGTCTGTGCCTTATTTTGAGTCCTTTATTGTTTTATGCCTTTTAAAAACATAGCCAGGATGGGTTTGTAGGTGCACCGAACCACTCGGACATCTTTGTAGCTTCTCGTAAACACCTGAACCTTGGCAATATACGTGTCAGCAATTATTCAATCACACATCTGCTATTATGTTTTATAGGACAGGAGCTGGAAAATAGCTCAGTGTAAGGCAAGGAGTGTGAGAGGTTGTTGCAGGGAATAGCTTTCCACGAGCAGTTACAGGATGGCTGAGTGTCCAGGGAGGGTATCCTGGCTCTGGGCTGGTCTCCTGTGGCACGTCTGTGAATTCAGGAGGGGATGCTCCCACTCCTGCAGGGATTTCAGAGTCTCGGTCGGGGTCTTTCCATCTGCAGTGCAAATACAGACTTGGAGGAGAAGGGTTAAGGTCCTGGGTTTGGGATTAGGTCAGTAAGTTGTTCCCTTCAGTTTTCTTTGCCATTCCTGGACCCAGCATGACCAGAAGAGGAAATATTTGCTGTCCTGCATTTTCAAGACTGTGTCTGTTTCAGGTACACAGCGGTGGATGGCTCAGCTGAGCATCCCTCATCGTTTAGCAAAACACGGTCACTCAGCTGCTGTTCTCAGTAGGTCGAGCTCGTTGTGTGATCACCAACTTCCGATATTGATTTGGAATAGAATTCCTTTCCAGCTCCGCCTTTGTGTTGTTGGTTGTTGCTAATTTAGAGGTTTGTTTGTTATGGTTTCTAGCCAGTGTTTGTGGCAATATCTTTTTATAAACACCCCTCCCTCCCAGCACTCCCTCGCCCACACCATGGGACACACCTAAAGTCTCATCTTCTTCCCGACTTCATTTCTGAAAGGTCCAGGGAAGCAAGGCAGTCTCTGGAAATTCTGTAGGCATTTTAAAGTCTCGCTGCGAAGCTTAGTGGAGTCTAAGTCGTGACATTTCCACTTGTTCCAGCGAGAAATCCTTTCCTCTTGAATTCTCTCCTGAAGCTCAGGTTATGTTGTTTAACTCTGGGCTTGCAGTTGCCGCCCCCGTGTTACAAGGCCCTGGGTCTGTCTCTGGTTGTTCTGTACAAGTGCAAGGGCTTACGCTGGGTTTTTTCTGGAAGGGTGTTTATTACATCATCTGTGAGTCGCCCCTTCCAGGTGTCTTCCATTCTCAAAAAGAGCATGTTTGGATAGCTGGAGTGTCAGTGAGGATGCTTTTCTGCAACAGACTTCACAGGTTCCTGTTTCATATGTGAAGAGGATGTAATGCCAGTTTTCCCCAGGAATTTGTGCAGGCTGCATACCTCAGAACTGCCCAGCAGCACTCTGGGGTGTGATGCTCAGAACCAGCTGAGCATCTCCGTTCACTTTTCTCTCCTTGCCCACCTAAGCAGCCTTGCCAGTGCTGAAACTGGCAGGGAGATATCTTCTGAGCACACTGAGGACAGCTCTCAGTCACGGGCAGACGAATAAAGCCAAGAAAGCTCCAGTTCCTACAACAAGCAGGGTCTGAGGGGCCACAATGGCTGTGCCTAGAGCACGGCTCACGAGGCAGGAGTCTTCACTGGGCACCAGACAGTGTCTCCTGGACCCTGTCTGGGGCATCCTCAGCCCTGGCTGCTCGTGGGTATCCAGCAGAGTCTCAGGGTTAGGAATGACTATTAATTGCCCTTTCGGATTCTTTTCTCCTTGAGAGACCTCTGAAAGGCTGCTCCAGAGAAGCTGCGAGCATCTGTGCCTCTCACTGGCATAGAAAACAAGTGTGAATTGAACTGCAAAGTGAGATTTAAAACTCAGGACGTGTTTTCAAAGAGATGTCTACTTTTTATTGCACTGGGAATAACTAATGGAGAGGGCACAGGGTCACAGTGTACCCCCGACGCCGAGAGTTCGATGGCATTCTGAAAACCTGCCCTTGCAGCTTGACTGGCATGCGTCAGGTCACAGGCAAGGTAGGAGGGGGTGGAGGAGGAGGAGGAGGAAGATGCCTTGAGGGCAGATGGCACCCTAATTGTTTACAGTGAGGCCTCTTCCCTTTTCCTGTGATGAAACCCTTGCGAGCTCCTGCCCGCAGGAGGGGGGTGGACTATTTAAGCCTGAAATGCTCAGGCACTGTGGGCATGGATTCACCCAGTGCACACAAATAGCAGAATTCTCTTGTGCTCCACGGCAACGCAGACGTGCTGCGGCTGAAAGAAGGGCCTGGGAGAGAAGGAAACCCTTCTCCTTCGGATGTGTGGCAGCAGAAAGGGGTGAGGCTGAGCC